>CM061748.1:18836813-19192549 GCA_030979885.1 Lolium multiflorum
AGTTTCGGAAAATGCATAAATATGACATATAATGTGCATAAAACATGTGAGTATCATCAATAAAGTAGCATGGAACATAAGAAATTATCGATCGGTTGGAGAGTATCAAGCATCCCCAAAGCTTAGTTCTTCTCGTCGAGCAGGTAAAGCGATAACAAAGATAATTTTGAAACGACATGCCATCATAATCTTGATCATACTATTTGTAAACATATGTAATGGATGCCGGCGATCAAAACAAAGGTAATGACATGAGTAAACAGTGAATCATATAGCAAAAGACTTTTCATGAATAGTACTTTCAAGACAAGCATCAATGAATACTTGCATAAGAGTTAACTCATAAAAACAATAAATCAAAGTAAAGGTGTTGAAGCAACACAAGGAAGATTAAGTTTCAGCAGTTGCTTTTCAACTTATAACATGTATATCTCATTGATATTGTCAACATAAAGTAATATAACAAGTGCAATATGCAAACTATGTAGGAATCAATGCACGGTTCACCACAAGTGTTTGCTTCTTAAGGTGGAGGAGATAGGTAAAGCTGACTCAACAATAAAATTAAAATGGTCCTTCAAGAGGAAAGCATCGATTGCTGTATTTGTGCTAGGCTTTTATTTTGAGAAACATGAAACAATTTTTGTATGGTATTAATAAAGCATATGAGTTATATGTAAATTATATCTTACAAGTTGCAAGCCTCATGCATAGTATACTAATAGTGTACACGCCTCGTCCTACTTGGCTTGGACTACCGGATCTTTGCATGCCATGTTTCAACCAAGTGTCCTACAAGGGTACCTCCATGCCGCACAGCCACAAAAGGTCTGAGAGATAACAGCATTTTGAGTTTCTGAACAGATATTCTCGACTTGAACTTTATCCATCAAGGACAACATGGACAGGATAATGGACTCCTCTTAAATGCATAAGCATGTAGCAATGATTATTATTCTCTTGAGAAGGATAAAACCGAAACTTCAACCATGATTCATGGCTTTAGTTACCGGCCCAATGTTCTTCTCCAACAATTTTGCATCCTCCAACCACTAAAATGATAGATCCTTGAGACAAGACGGACATATAGCAACTCACAGTATTCAACAATAGTTGATCGCGTTCCCCCCGAAGCATGGTTATCGCACAACAAGCAACATCAAGTAAAAAGTGCGTAAGTACATATTCAATACTACGATAGTTTTAAAGGCTATTTTGTGTTATCCTACATATATTGCAAAGGTGAATGATGGAATTTTAAGGTAGCACTCAAGCAATTTACTTTGGAATGGCGGAGAAATACCATGTAGTGAGTAGGTATGGTGGACACAAATGGCATAGTGGTTGGCTCAAGGATTTTGGATGGCAGAAGTATTCCCTCTCGATACAAGGTTTAGGCTAGCAAGGTTTATTTGAAGCAAACTCAAGGATGAGCAAGTGCCAACAAAACTCACATAAAAAACATATTGTAAACATTATAAGACTCTGCACTTTCTTTGTTGTTCAAAACTCAATACTAGATATTATACAGACCTTAGAGAGACCAAATATGCAAATCAAATTTTAGCAAGCTCTATGTATTTCTTCATTAATGGGTGCAAAGCATGTGATGCAAGAGCTTAATCATGAGCACAACAATTGCAAAGTATCACATTATCCAAGACATTTTAATTACTACATGTAGCATTTTCTAATTCCAACCATATAACAATTTAACGAAGAAGAAACTTTCGCAGAAGACATTATGAGTAAAGCCTAGGACATATTTGTCTATGCAACAGCGGACGTGTCTCTCTCCCACAAAGTGAATGCTAGGATCCATTTTATTCAAACAAAAACAAAAACAAAAACAAACCGACGCTCCAAATGAAACACAAGATGTGACTGAATAAAAATATAGTTTCGGGGGAGGAACACGATGATGTTGTCGATGAAAGAAGGGGATGCCTTGAGCATCCCAAGCTTAGAATTGGGTCTTCTTAAAATATGCGGGGGTGAACAGGGCATCCCCAAGCTTATGAAACTTTCACTCCTCTTGATCATAGTATATCATTCTCCTCTCTTGACACTTGAAAACTTCCTTCACCAAACTTCAAGCAAACTCATTAGAGGGTTAGTACACAATTAATAATTCACATGTTCGAGAGGTGGCACAATCATTTCTTTACACTTCTGGACATAAAGATATTGGACATTAATGGATCAAAAATACAGTCAACATAGCAAAAGAGGCGATACGAAATAAAGGCAGAATGTCTCAAAATAGAACGATCAGTAAAAACAATTTAAAGCTGGCACCGAGACTTGCTCAAATGGAAAAACTCAAACTAATGAAAGTTGAGTATATTCCGGGGATCACGCTCGTAAATTGGCGGATTTTTTGAATTTTCTACGAGAGACTGTGCCCAGATTAAGTGACAGCAGCTTAATCTTTGTTTACGCAATGATCCCAAATATAACATCAACTTTGACATAGAAACTTTACTTGGCACAAAAACATGATAAGGAGAGGTTACTTCCAAGAACTGCCAAGGCTCAACAAAACAAAAAATTGTGTAGTAAAAACAGTTGTCTCCCATTAGCGCTTTTCTTTAACGCCTTTCAGTGAGGGCAGAGAAAGTGCAAATCAAGTAACAACAGAGAGTAGAAGCATCAACATCATAACTTGTTCTAATAATAGAATCAAAACCAACTTCATTCTCTTTCTAGGAAGTATTCATGCAACTCTTGAGAGAAATTGATATTTAATATTACATTCCCTCATATCAATAGCTCTTGTTGTTCGCAGAAAAGGTCTTCCCAACACAATAGGACAAGATGCATTGCATTAGATATCCAAAACAAAATCAACAGGACAAGGTTATTGTTAACACGTGTCACTCACATTATCAATCCTCCCCAAGGTTTCTTTTTTACTTTATCGTCAATAAGATTAACATCCAAATAACAATTCAATGGTGGCAAGTCAAGCATATCGCAAATCTTTTTAGGCATAACGAGGAAATATTTGCACCAAGATCACATAAAGCATTACATTCAAAGTCATTGAATTTCATTTTAATGATGGGCTCCCAACCATCTTCAACTTTCTAGGAATAGAAGTTTCAAGTTTTAGTTTCTCTTCTCTAGCTTTTATGAGAGCATTTGTAATATGTTTTGTAAAGGCTAAATTTATAGCACTAGCATTAGGACTTTTAGCAAGTTTTAGTAAACTTCTGAGATGTGGCAATCATCAAAATCTAAATCATTATGAGCTACAGCAATGGGATCATTGTTCCCAGAGTTGGAAAAAATTTGAGTTTTATCTTTGTGATTCGAAATGAGTTTAGCAATTTCGAGCGTTTTGTTAAACTTTGCACTAGGGTAGAAACATTGCCAACACCAATGACACCATTGATAGTAGGAGGTGCGGCAACATTTGAAGAATTAGCATTACTAGTAGTGGTAATAGTCCAAACTTTAGCTACATTATTCTCTTTAGCTAGATTTTTCATTTCTTCTCTATCCCACCTACGCACGAAGTTCAGCCATTAATCTTATATTCTCATTAATTCTAACTTAGATAGCATTTGCTGTAGTAGTAATCTTGTTATCAATTCATTATTGAGCATAACTTTCAATTTTAAAAAGATTAACATCGAGGCAAGTCTATCAACTCTAGAAGCAATAGTATCAATTTTATCAAGCTTTTCCTCAACAGTTATATTAAAAGCAGTTTGGTACTAATAAATACTTTAAGCATAGCTTCAAGACCAGGAGGTACACTCCTATTATTGTTGTCAGAATTTCCATAAGAATTACCATAACATTACCATTAAGCAGAGGGATATGGCCTATAGTGATCCGAGTTGTTCCTATAAGCATTGTTGTTGAAATTATTGTTTTTAGTGAAATTCCCATCAACATTTTCTTCTTGAGCAACCAATGAAGCTAAAGGAACATTATTTGGATCAACATTAGATCTACCATTCACAAGCATAGACATAATCACATCAATCATATCACTCAAGGAAGAGGTTCTTCAACGAGAATTTACCTTCTTACCTTGTGGAGCTCTTGCCGTGTGCCATTCGGAGTAATTTGTCATCATATCATCAAGAAGAGTTTTGTAGCCGCCCCCAATGTGATGGACATAAAGGTACCTCCGGTAGCTGAATCAATAAATTCCGCGAAGAAAAATTTAGTCCTTCATAGAAGGAGTTTGGATGATCATCCAAGTAGTCGGTCCATGGGTTGGGCAATTCTTTACCAAAGTTTTCATTCTCTCCCATGCTTGAGCAACATGTTGAGTATCTAATTGCTTAAAATTCATTATGCTACGTCTCAAAGATATAATTTTAGCGGGAGAATATCTACCAATAAAAGCATCCTTGCATTTAGTCCCATGAATCAATACTATTCTTGAGCAAGATAGCAACCAATCTTTAGCTCTTCCTCTTTATGAGAAAGGAAACACTTTCAATTTAACAATATCACCATCTACATCATATACTTTTGCATTTCACAAAGTTCGCAGCAGCATCATCAGAGGGAACTAACACCGAGAAAATTGATCTCATGACAAGATTTCGTAAAGCGGTTTAATTTCAAAGAATTCTCGCTGTAGTAGCCGGTGGAGCAATAGGTGTGCATAGGAAATCATTATTATTTGCATTGTGAAGTCACACAACTTAGTATTTTCAGGGGTATTCATTTTAACACAACGATAAATAAAACAAACTAGATAAAGTAAATACAGTAACTAAATTTTTGTGTTTTTGATATAGAGAGCAAGACATTAAATAAAGTAAAACTAGCAACTAATTTTTGTGTTTTGTTTAGGTGCAGCAAACAAAGTAGTAAATAAAATAAAGCAAGACAAAAACAAAGTAAAGAGATTGAGGGCGGAGACTCCCTTGCGGCGTGCCTTGATCTCCCAAACAACGAGCGCCGGAAACGAGGCTTGATGCGTAAATGTACACGTC
Organism: Lolium multiflorum; assembly: GCA_030979885.1. Lineage (NCBI taxonomy): Eukaryota > Viridiplantae > Streptophyta > Magnoliopsida > Poales > Poaceae > Lolium > Lolium multiflorum. Next base: position 18,841,778 of record CM061748.1, read on the forward strand.
CGTTTGGGAACCCCAAGAGGGTGATGTGTACAGTGGCAAGTTTTCCCTCGAGAAAGAAACCAAGGTTTATCGAACCCAGGAGGAGCCAAGAAGCACGTTGAGAGGTTGATGGTGGCGAAGTGTGATGCGGCGCAACAACGAAGTTCGCGCCAACGTGGAATCCGCACAACAAAACCAAAGTACTTTGCCCCAACGAAACGGTGAGGTTGTCAATCTCACTTAGGCTTGCTGTAACAAAGGATTAAACGTATCGAGTGGAAGATGATTGTTTGCAAGAAAGCAGTAAAACACAATTGCAGTAGATTGTATGCTATGTAAAGAATAGGACCGGGGTCCACAGGTTCACTAGAGGTGTCTCTCCCATAAGATAAAAGCATGTTGGGTGAACAAATTACAGTCGGGCAATTGACAAATAGAAGGGCATAACAATGCATATACATGATATGATAAATATAGTGAGATTTAATTGGGCATTACGACAAAGTACATAGACCGCCATCCAAGTGCATCTATGCCTAAAGTCCACCTTGAGGTTATCATCCGAACCCCATTCGGTATTAAGTTGCTAAGCAACAGAGACAATTGCATTAAGTATGGTGCGTAATGTAATAAAAACTGCATCCTTAGACATAGAATCAATGTTTTATCTAGTGGCAACAGCACATCACAACCTTAGTGTAGGATAACGTGGCATAGAAAACAAAAAATTTTCCTACGGCGAACACGCAATCCAAGCCAAAGATGCAATCTAGAAGTATAACGAGGGATTGTCGAGACTCACCCTTGAAGAGATTCCAAAGCCTACAAGAGAAGGCTCTTGTTGCTCGATCACTTTCTGCATGCAAAAGCGCGTAGAAGATCTTGATCACGATCGGTTACGGCGCCACGAACGCACCGCCGTAGTCGGTCACACGTTCGGTTGTTGATGAAAACGACGTCCACCTCCGTTCCAGCGGGCAGCGAAGTAGTAGCTCCTCTTGAATCCGACGGCACGACGGCGTGGTGTCGGTGGCGGCGTGTAGAAGTCCGGCGGAGCTTCGCTAAGCTGTGCGGGCAATATGAAGTGGAGGAGCAAAGCTAGGGTTTGGGAGGGGGCCGGCCACTCTAGGGGGGCGGCCAGCTTGTGGTCTTGGGGTGGCCGGCCCCCTCCCTTGGCCCCTCATTATATAGGTGGATCCCAAGTGTTGGTGTCCAAGTCTTCGAATAAGACCCGAAGCCAAAACCTTCCATATGGTGGGAAACTTTCCCTCCCGCTAGAGGTTGGAATTCCACCTTCCATGGGGGGTGGCCTTGGGAAGTCCACTTGGGACTCCTCCCCCACCGAGTTGGCCGGCCATGGAGGTGGAGAGTCCCATGTGGACTCCACCCCATGCATAATGGTTTCTTCCGGACTTTTCTAAAAAACTTCTAGAACCTTCCATAGAACCTTCCACATCATTTTATTCACATAAAATGACATCCTATATATGAATCTTATTCTCCGGACCATTCCGGAACTCCTCATGTCCAGGATCACATCAGCTCCGAACAAATATTCCAACTTCATTCCATATTCAAGTACTACCATTTCAACATCCAACTTTAAGTGTGTCACCCTACGGTTCGTGAACTATGCGGACATGGTTGAGTACTCACTCCGACCAATAACCAATAGCGGGATCTGGAGATCCATAATGGCTCCCACATATTCAACGATGACTTTGGTGATCGAATGAACCATACACATACGATACAATTCCCTTTGTCACGCGATATTTTACTTGTCCAGGGTTTGATCATCGGTATCACACTATACCTTGTTCAACCCGTCTCCGACAAGTACTCTTTACTCACTGGTATGTGGTCTCTTATGAACTTATTCATATGCTTGCAAGACATTAGACGACATTCCATCGAGAGGGCCCAGTATATCTATCCAGTCATCGGGATGGACAAATCCCACCTGTTGATCCATATGCCTCAACTCATACTTTAGGATACTTAATCCCACCTTTATAACCACCCATTTACGCAGTGGCGTTGATGTAATCAAAGTACCTTTCCGATATAAGTGATTTACATGATCTCATGGTCATAAGGACTAGGTAACTATGTATCGAAAGCTTATAGCAAATAACTTAATGACGTGATCTTATGCTACGCTTAATTGGGTGTGTCCATTACATCATTCATACAATGATATAACCTTGTTATTAATAACATCCAATGTTCATGATTATGAAACTAATCATCTATTAATCAACAAGCTAGTTAAGAGGCTTACTAGGGACTCTTTGTTGTTTACATATCACACATGTATCAATGTTTCGGTTAATACAATTATAGCATGGTATATAAACATTTATCATAAACATAAAGATATATAATAACCACTTTTATTATTGCCTCTTGGGCATATCTCCAACAGTCTCCCACTTGCACTAGAGTCAATAATCTAGATTACATTGTAATATACTAACACCCATGGCATTAAATTGTTGGTCATGCTTGCCCCTAGGGAGAGCTTTAGTCAACGGATCTGCTACATTCAGATCGGTGTGTACTTTGCAAATCTTTACTTCTCCATCTTCGATGTACTCGCGAATCGAGTGGTAACGCAGCTTGATATGCTTCCTCTTGTGTGACCTTGGCTCTTGTGCATTGGCGATGGCACCCATGTTATCACAAGATGACAAATGGGTCCAATGCACTAGAACCACACCGAGCTCTACAATGAACCTCTTCATCCATACCGCTTCGATGAAGCCTCTGAAGCTATGTACTCCGATTCGTTGAGGATTTCGCCAGTACGCGCCGAGCTTGCCCGCTTACTGCACCATTCAATATAAACACGTACCCAGATTGTGACTTAGAGTCATCGGGATCGGTGTTCCAACTTGCATCGTGTAACTTGTTACAACGAGCTCTTGGTCACCTCCATAACAAAGAAACATATCCTTAGTTCTTTTCAAGTACTTCAGGATATTCTTGACCGCTGTCCAGTGTTCCATTCTGGATCACTTTGATATCTGCTAGTCAAACTAACAGCATGTGCTATATCCGGTCTTGTACATAGCATGGCATACATGATAGAGCCTACTTAGGGGATCCGACTCATCCTTTCTCTTTCTTATGCCGGTCCTTGAGTCTTACTCAAGACCTTGCATGGTAACATAGGTTAGAATCCTTTCTTACTTTCGTCCATTCTAAACTTCTTGAGAATCTTGTCCAGGTATGTACTCTGTGATAGCCCTATTAGACGTCTTGATCTATCTCTATAAATCTTGATGCCTAATATGTATGATGCTTCACCAAGGTCTTTCATTGAAAAACTATTATTCAAATAACCCTTTACACTGCTTAATAGTTCTATATCATTCCCAATCAATAATATGTCATCTACATATAATATCAATGCTACAGAGCTCCCACTCACTTTCTTGTAAATACAGTACCATGACACTGTATAAACCGAAGTCTTTGATCACCTTATCAAAACGTTGGTTCCAACTTCTCGATGCTTGCTTCACTCCATAGATTGAACGCTGAAGTTTGCATACTTTGTCAACATTTTTAGGATCGACAAAACCTTTGGGTTGTACCATATACAACTCTTCCTCAATGTCTCCATTAAGGAACGCCGTTTTGACATCCATCTGCAAAATCTCATAATCGAAAAATGCAGCTATTGCTAACAAAATCCTCACAGATTTTAGCTTCGCTACAGTGAGAAAGTCTCATCGTAGTCAACACCTTGAATTTGTCGGAAACCCTTTGCGACAAGTCGAGCTTTATAGACAATAATATTACCATCAACATCTGTTTTTCTTTTGAAGATCCATTTATTCTCGACAGCCTTGCGGCTATCAGGTAAGTCTACCAAAGTCCATACTTTGTTATCACACATGGATCCCATTTCGGATTTCATGGCTTCTTGCCATTTGTTGGAATCTGGGCTCATCATCGCTTCTTCATACGTCGCAGGTCCTCATCATTGTTATCCACAATCATGACATTTAGACAAGGATCATACCAATCTGGTGGCACGATCCCTTGTCGTCTGAGGTTCAGTAGCTGTCTCATTTGAAGTTTCATGATCATTATCATTAGCTTCCTCTTGCCGTGTAGGTGGTACAGAACATTTTCCGCATCGCGCTACTCGATCAACGAGTAGAGATTCTTCAATCTCATCGAGTTCTACTTTTCTTCCAGTCTTCTTTAGTGAGAAATTCTTTCTCAAGAAAGGTTCCGTTCTTAGCAACAAAGATCTTGCCTTCGGATCTGTGATAGAAAGTGTACCCTATAGTTTCCTTAGGGTATCCTATGAAGACGCATTTCTCCGCTTTGGGTTCTAGCTTGTCCGGTTGTAACTTTTTTACATAGGCTTCGCAACCCCAAACTTTAAGGAACGACCTTAGGTTTCTTATTAAACCATAATTCATACGGCGTCGTTTCAACGGATTTTGATGGTGCTCTATTTAAAGTGAATGCGGCTGTCTCTAATGCATAACTCCAAAATGATAACGGCAAATCAGTAAGAGACATCATAGAACGAACCATATCTAAGAGAGTTCGATTACGACGTTCGGACACACCGTTTCGTTGTGGTGTTCCCGGCGGTGTCAATTGTGAAAGTATTCCGCATTTCTTTAAATGCATGCTAAACTCATAACTCAGATATTCACCTCCGCGATCAGATCGTAGAAATTTAATCTTCTTGTTACGTTGATTTTCTACTTCACTTTGGAATTCCTTAAACTTCTCGAAAGTTTCGGATTTATGTTTCATTAAATAGATATACCCATATCTACTCAAATCATCTGTGAAGGTTAGAACATAACGATAACCACCGCGCGATGCTACACTCATTGGTCCACATACATCCGTGTGTATGATTTCCAATAAGTCGTAGCTCGCTCCATCATACCCGAGAATGGAGTCTAGTCATTTTTCCCATCAGACATGCTTCGCATCTATCAAGTGACTCAAAGTCAAGTGATTCAAGTAATCCATCGATGGAGTTTCTTCATGCGTTTCACTCCAATATGACCAAGACGACGTGCCACATATAAGTAGAATTATCATTCAATTTAATTCGCTTAGCATCAATGTTATGTATATGCGTATTACTACTATCGAGATCTAAGAAATAAGCCATTCTTTTGTGGTGCTACCATAAAAGATATTATTCATAAAAATAGAACAACCATTATTCTCGGACTTGAATGAATAACCGTCTTGCATTAAACAAGATCCTGATATAATGTTCATGCTCAACGGGTACATAATAACAATTATTTAGGCTTAAAACTAATCCGAAGGTAGATGTAGAGGAAGTGTCCCGACTGCGATCACATTGACCTTGGATCCGTTTCAACGCGCATCGTCACTTCATCTTTAGCAGTTGTCGTTTATTCTTTAGTTCCTTTTGAGTTACAAATATGAGCAACCGAACCAGTATCAAATACCCAGGTACTAGAACGAGAACTAGTGAGATAAACATCTATAACATGTATATCGGATATACCTTCTTTCTTCTTCTTGACAAGGCCGCTCTTCAGATCCGCCAAATACTTGGAGCAATTACGCTCTGTCCCTTCTCCTTAGTAATAGCACTCAAGATCGGGCTTAGGGCCAGACTTAGGTTTCACAGAGGCGTGGCAGCTTTCTTGCCACTCTTCTTGTTCTTGCCTTTAGACTTGCCTTGTTTCTTGAAGCTGGTGGTCTTGTTGACCATCAACACTTGGTGCTCTTTCTTGATCTCAATCTCAGCAGCTTTTAGCATGCCAAAGAGTTCAGGAAACTCCTTGTTCATGTTCTGCATATTGTAGTTCATCACAAAGTTCTTATAACTTGGTGGCGGTGATTGAAGGACACGATTAATCCCCAGTCTGTTAGGAATCACTATTCCCAAGTCACTGAGTTTCTTCATGCCCGGTCATAACGAGCATGTGCTCACTAATGGAGCTGCCTTCTTCCATCATACAGGTGAAAAAGTGTTTCGATGCTTCATAGCATTCCACGGCCGCATGAGTCTCAAAATAGTCTTCAACTCTTTTATCAACTCATGAGGATCGTGGTGCTCAAAACGTTTTGAAGATCGGATTCAGACTGCATAAGATGGCACACGAACTTGAGAGTACCGAGTTTTTAGTCATGTAAACATTCTTTACTTCATCGGTTTCAGTTTCTGCAGGAGGGTCACCTAGCGGTGCATCAAGCACATATTGCAGATTTCCGCCATTGAGGAAGATCCTCACAACGGTGAAGTTGCTACCGTTGCTCTTAAGTTTTTCTTTCTCTAGGAACTGGTTAAAATTGATTGAGGACGCCATATCTACAACATATTTGCAATAGTTTAGACTAAGTTTATGACAAATTGAGTTCAAATTTTAATTCTACATAATTAAAAATCTAGGTGAACTCCCACTCAAAACAATATCCCTCGCATTGTCTTAGTGATCACACGAACCAAATCCATCACACCTATGCACGATCATCACGAGACAAGATGTAATTTCAATGGCGAACACTCAAAGTGTTCATCATATCAATCATATGATTCATGCTCTACCTTTCGGTATCACGTGTTCCGAGACCATGTCTTTACATGCTAGGCTCGTCAAGGCCACCTTAGTATCCGCATGTGCAAAATGTCTTGCACCGTTATATGTACTTATCGAATCTATCACACCCGATCATCACGAGATGCTTCAAACGATAAGACTTGATAACGGTGCTACTAAGGATGAACACTTTATTATCTTGACATTTTAGTGAGAGGGATCATCTTATAATGCTACCGTCGCGATCTAAGCAAAATAAGATGCATAAAAGGATTAACATCACATGCAGTTCATATGTGATATGATATGGCCCTTTTGTCTTTGCGCCTTTGATCTTGATCTCCAAAGCGTGGACATGATCTCCATCATCAACGGGCATGATCTCCATCATCGTCGGCGAAGCACCAAGGTCAATGGCGCCGTCTTCATGATCGTCCTCCATGTAGCAACTATTACAACTACTTTGAAATACTACTCAACATGAAATTTAAAGACAACCATAAGGCTCCTGCCGGTTGCCACAATACAATAATGATCATCTCATACATATTCATCATCACATTATGGCCATATCACATCACCAAACCCTGCAAAAACAAGTTAGACGTTCTCTAATTTGGTTTGCATATTTTACGTGGTTTAGGGTTTTCGAGCAAGATCCAATCTACCTACGAACATGAACCACAACGGTGATACTAGTGTTGTCAATAGAAGAGTAAATTGAATCTTCACTATAGTAGGAGAGACAGACACCCGCAAAGCCACTTATGCAATACAAGTTGCATGTCAAGCGTGGAGCAAATCTCATGAACGCGGTCATGTAAAGTTAGCCCGAGCCGCTTCATCCCACTATGCCACAAAGATGCAAAGTACTCAACTAAAGATAACAAGAGCATCAACGCCCACAAACCATTGTGTTCTACTCGTGCAACCATCTATGCATAGACACGGCTCTGATACCACTGTAGGATAACGTAGCATAGAAAACAAAATTTTCCTACGGCGAACACGCAATCCAAGCCAAGATGCAATCTAGAAGACGGAGCAAGGGATTGTCGAGACTCACCCTTGAAGAGATTCCAAAGCCTACAAGAGGAGGCTCTGTTGCTGCGGTAGACGTTCACTTGCCGCTTGCAAAAGCGCGTAGAAGATCTTGATCACGATCGGTTCCGCCACGAACGGCAGCACCTCCGTAGTCGGTCACACGTTCGGTTGTTGATGAAGACGACGTCCACCTCCCCGCGGGCAGCGGGAGTAGTAGCTCCTCTTGAATCCGACACGACGGCGTGGTGTCGGTGGCGGTGTAGAAGTCCCGGAGCTTCGCTAAGCTATGCGGGCAATATGAAGTGGAGGAGCAAAGCTAGGGTTTGGGAGGGGGTGGCCGGCCACTCTATGGGGGCGGCCAGCTTGTGGTCTTGGGGTGGCCCCTCCCTTGGCCCTCATTATATAGGTGGATCCCAAGTGTTGGTGTCCAAGTCTTCGAATAAGACCCGAAACCAAAACCTTCCATATGGTGGGAAACTTTCCCTCCCACTAGAGGTGGGAATTCCACCTTCCATGGGGGTGGCCGGCCCCTAAAGTCCACTTGGGACTCCTCCCCACTAGGGTTGGCCGGCCATGGAGGTGGAGTCCCATGTGGACTCCACCTTCCTTGGTGGTTTCTTCCGGACTTTTCTAGAACCTTCTAGAACCTTCCATAGAACCTTCCGCATCATTTTATTCACATAAAATGACATCCTATATATGAATCTTATTCTCCGGACCATTCCGGAACTCCTCGTGATGTCCGGGATCACATCCGGGACTCCGAACAAATATTCCAACTTCATTCCATATTCAAGTACTACCATTTCAACATCCAACTTTAAGTGTGTCACCCTACGGTTCGTGAACTATGCGGACATGGTTGAGTACTCACTCGACCAATAACCAATAGCGGGATCGGAGATCCATAATGGCTCCCACATATTCAACGATGACTTTAGTGATCGAATGAACCATACACATACGATACCAATTCCCTTTGTCACGCGATATTTTACTTGTCCGAGGTTTGATCATCGGTATCACACTATACCTTGTTCAACCTCGTCTCCGACAAGTACTCTTTACTCGTACCGTGGTATGTGGTCTCTTATGAACTTATTCATATGCTTGCAAGACATTAGACGACATTCCACCGAGAGGGCCCAGAGTATATCTATCCGTCATCGGATGGACAAATCCCACCGTTGATCCATATGCCTCAACTCATACTTTCCGATACTTAATCCCACCTTTATAACCACCCATTTACGCAAGGCGTTTGATGTAATCAAAGTACCTTTCCGATATAAGTGATTTACATGATCTCATGGTCATAAGGACTAGGTAACTATGTATCGAAAGCTTATAGCAAATAACTTAATGACGTGATCTTATGCTACGCTTAATTGGGTGTGTCCATTACATCATTCATACAATGATATAACCTTGTTATTAATAACATCCAATGTTCATGATTATGAAACTAATCATCTATTAATCAACAAGCTAGTTAAGAGGCTTACTAGGGACTCTTTGTTGTTTACATATCACACATGTATCAATGTTTCGGTTAATACAATTATAGCATGGTATATAAACATTTATCATAAACATAAAGATATATAATAACCACTTTTATTATTGCCTCTTGGGCATATCTCCAACACTTAGAACTTTCACTGTGTCAATGAATCATGAACATACTATCGAGCATAAATACTCCTCTTGGAGTTAAGAGTACAAACTTGGCCAGAGCCTCTACTAATAACGGAGCATGCAAGATCATAAACAACACATAAACAACAGATTGATAATCACCATAACATAGTATTCTCTATCCATCGGATCCCGACAAACACAACATATAGTATTACGATAGATGATCTTGATCATGTTAGGCAGCTCACAAGATCCAACAATGAAGCACAACAAGGAGAAGACGACCATCTAGCTACTGCTATGGACCCATGGTCCAGGGTGAACTACTCACTCATCACTCGGAGGCGATCATGGCGATGAAGAGTCCTCCGGGATGAATCCCCTCTCCGGCAGGGCCGGAGGCGATCTCCGAATCCCCCGAGATGGGATTCGGCGGCGGCGTCTCGGAAGGTTTTCCGTATCGTGGCTCTCACGGGGGTTTCGCGACGGAGGCTTTAAGTAGGCGGAAGGGTAGCGTGGGGGGCCACACGAGGGCCCCACACCATAGGTCGGCGCGCCCCGGGCCGCGCCGCCTATGTTGTCGGCGTCTCGTGGCCCCACTTCCTTCCTCTTCGGTCTTCGGAAGCTCCGTGCAAAAATAGGACCCCGGGCGAAGATTTCGTCCAATTCGAGAATATTTCCTTACTAGGATTTCTGAAACCAAAAAGAAACAACAACTCTCTTCGGCATCTCGTTAATAGGTTAGTTCCGAAATGCATAAATATGACATATAATGTGCATAAAACATGTAGGTATCATCAATAAAGTAGCATGAAACATAAGAAATTATCGATACGTTGGAGACGTATCACCCACCAAGCCAAAAGTGAACAACTGTTAGTTCATAGAGCTAGCTTGCTACTCTTGGGTTTGTAGGAAACTCTAGGCAACTAGGGCCGCACAGAAGCTTCCGGGTTGGGGTCCAAGGAAATTTTTTGAGGCTTTGATGGCCACCTTAATATCTATCACTAGTGAGTGAGCTCCTACTTTGTTGAGGAGTCTCAAGGAGAATACAATGAGCTTTTGTAGATTCCAATTGATAGCGTTTTAGGGTCGTTTGCGGTAACCCGTACCTCTCCAACGGTGATGTATCTCCCCAAAGGAACACTTGGATACATTTTTATCTCTGCATGCCTCAGTTATTTCTCTCTGAGCTCTTTTACTTGAGTATTTACTTTGTGGATAGCGATATTGCTTGAAGTATCTTATTTCATCATATAGGTTATTTCACTTAGTTGTTAGGCACACACTTTCTATCCACATAGCCTAATAGCTGATACGAGAAAAGTAAAATTTGTAGAAACCTATTCTGCACCTCTAGGTCCCCGTCTCTATCCTTTTAGGTTTACTCACACCACATGAGATAATAATAACAAATAGACACAATGATCAACTAAATAGGCCTTAGTATTACCATAGCAAGCCATAATAAGATGGATCATAAACTAGATATAGTTGCTTGAGCAAAAATGTGAATATATTTCACAACCCCTCACATGCGGATCTAGAATCAACCGAAGCCTTGTCTTAGTGGTTCTAGTAACCTAGGTTTTTCATATTTATAGTGTTGAAATCTAAGGAATCTTGCTAGGCCGGTGCTACAACACCGGTAGCACCATGCCTAGGCCCGCCCCTGCAACAATGCAACCCCTAGCCCGACATGTATGAATTATCTCTCTTATGCAATGATCTTGATGGTGGAATGGAGGATCTTGCTAAAGAGGAGCCCCAAACAGATCTAAGTGAAGCTCTCTTCCTTAAGATTTCCTTCCGCTGATTCTGTATCGGGTGTGGGACATTTTGTGGTTTTCGATCTTCTTCATTTACAATTTTTCTTGTGTTGATAAGGCGAAGGTCGCGACGCGTGTATGAGCGGACCGCATGTCGTTAAAGTTTTTTTTTTGCCTGGAGGAATTCCCTTCGATTGAAAAGCTGCATATTTTTCTTCCAACAATCCCATCATGTATTTTCCTTCTTACAATGTGTAGTACCTAGAAGTCATACAAGATACATGATTTATTTGTTTTCTACAAATATTTGTTAGTGAAGAGGGTAAAACCATTAAAATAGTAGCGAAAACACTAAAAATATGTTGGAAGTATCTATATAAAATAGAGCTCTCACTCGACATAGCCCAAAATTGCCCCCAAACCCTATTTTTGTCATCTAAGCCGCATAAAGGATAGGGTCAGCCGCCGACAAGAGATTCACAAACAATCACAAAGCCGGCAAAACAGAGGACCACGAAATAGAGTTGTGGCAAACAAGAATATTATAGAGTTTTCCTGTCCCAACGATGATTACTTGCGTGTACCTATTGCTCAACCCACTGTTACAACTAAGAACCATGATATGCTCACTTATCAACTTCAACAAAACTAATTTGAGGGTTCTACTATGGAAAAAGTGTATGCATTTTCATACCTTTAGCAAGCTTTGAGACATGATGTAAGTAAAATTGCAAGCGGGGTGGACATGGGATAACCACCTCTCGTTTACGCTTTACCCCAAGACTAAACATGATAATGATAAACGCGATATTAGGAAATGGGACACATGGGTCCTGTGGGGCCCAACTAACTCCTTCTACTGGTCGACCTTTGGACGCCATACACACATTATATGGAGGTGCAATCGTGTGCATGCATAGTTGAGCTGAGCAAATTTGAGGTGATCGTGCCCGAGAGTTTTGCGAGTGATATAGGCTTCGTGTCTCGATGCACCATCGTACGCATCATCCGTGCTATGAGCCATATATACCTTTTCTTTCTCCTGTAGACATGCAGATCAGTTAAGCCTAATACGACAGGTTACAAGTGGAATATGTGGCACATCTGCTTATCCCACCATCGCATAGCAGGATGCCCATAAATGGCATAGATGTGTTTCGCTAATGGGACGGGAGATGGGCTGGGCGGCAGGTCCATCCCACTTGCATCGTTACATGTAAGATGTTGACCACGGTGCAGTCCAGTTGTGCTTATTTCCCTTTTCGGTGAGAGGAAATGCTATAGAGTGGTTGTTTGCATTACCTAAAAGCATAGTTACCTTTTGGGAAAATGGATGTAGCACATTCAAGACTAAATATTTCTTGGCTTCAAAATCTATGCAGTTGAATTCTAACGCTACAAGTTTTAGGAAGGAATACCACAAGCCACTAGCACTTCTGCAAAAGGAACCTTTATGGAAAATCATAAACGATGCCATAAGAAATTGCCATACTTGACACCCTCTTTCGAAATCCATGTTTGACACTTCTGCAAAAGGAACCTTTATGGAAAATGAAGCAATAATTTCTAAGACACACTTCGATGTTATGCTAGAACTATGCCACATGCCATGTGAAAATATCGACGGAGAAAGATAAATTCCATCACCGAAGAAAATAATGAATAGCTTGCAACAAAACTATATGAGCTCATAGGCACTAGTAAAGGTAAGGAAGAAATTCTAAATTAATTTTATTGTTCACAATAGTTTTAATTGCTTGGAAGAGCCAAACTTATCGCTCAAGTTAGCAAAATCCAACCCTGCAAGTGCTCCAAACAATTATAGCAATAACAATAGAACCACCAATAGTAATCACCAAACTATTGAGGAAACCATCGAATCTTTTATCAGTTAAAAATATTACTTGTGTCAAACAGTTAAAAATCAGTAGACCAATAAGTTGTTGGCCTAAAAACTGAGTGCATGTTCTCGAGAACTTAATTTGGATTTGGACGCACAAATAACTAGAATAGCTGAGAGCCGAACCCTCATCCTCTGGTAAGCCGAAACCTAATCTGGAAGAGAATGTCAAGATGATGAGGAATACCAACGAAGAAATGGCTGAAGAGCTTGACTATTGTTATATTCTTGCACAAATAAGTACAACGTACTAAATGACTTTGACAAGATGATGAATTCAACAAAACTCAACACCGAAGGACAAGGTGATGCTCCATATAAATGATTGGTCCATCAAATTGCACTTACGGTATGCGATCTAGAATTAGAATATAAGAAACTCACTTTTAGCTAATTGAACATCTTTCAAATTTAGAAAATTTCCATTTAGCAAAAACAGAAACAACTTACATTTTTTTTGAGGGGAACATAAACAACTTATATGGTTGCGGTGAAAGAATCTGACCAAAATACCGTCTGGCCCGGCCCATGAGCTTTCAGTGGCCGAATCTGGAAAAAATGTCGCCGGTTTACTTTTCTTACCTGCAGCCCACCCAGCCTCAATTATTTGTTGACCGAATGCGATTTATTCATTCAGTTTTAAACCCTAAAAAAACAGTTTTAAACAAGAGGATATTCCTTCACTGCCAAGGCGACAGCGCAGGCGCCACGAAACCCTCGAAAGCGCAGGCGCCACGAAATCGCAAGGGCACGAGGCCTATATAATACGGAGCCAGATAAACCCTAGGCGAACCATCCAGACCGCGCGCGCCGCCAGTATCTGGTAAGTAGATGGATCTGCTTCGTTTCCAGTTCTTGAGCTTTGTCGCATCAACTGGTTCTGTAGATCCAGTCGATTCTCTCGAGCTGCTTGGTTTGATTTCCCCCGTTGACCTCCGTGTTTGTTTCAGTTGATTTGGTACCGTAGATCGATCTGTTTATCTCCTGGGCTAAGCTAGTTTTGCCGTAGAATGGTTCGTCATGGGTAGATCTCGTCAGATCTGTCTCGATTCACTGCCATGTACCCTTAGTGAGGTCGATTCATCATGCAGCGACAGTTTATAGTACCCCCTTGTTAGATCTGTTAAATAATCCCCGCTGTAATTGATAATAGTATTCGAGTTGTTAGTCCGATTTGGATTCGTCATGCAGCAACAGTTCGTACTACTGTTGGATCTCGTCCGATTTGGAGTACCTTGTTAGATCTGTTAATTTCCCCTAATTAATTGGTAGCACTGTTCGAGTTTTCGTTGAATTAGGGCTCGTCCATCTGCAAGTTAATTCTTCTAGCTTAGTGCTCGTTGCAGTACTGTCCGCGCGATAGCAGTTTGGAGATGCAACGAGTGCCCATTGTCTAATGGTAAAGACGGAAGGCCTCCTTGCGAGGCCTTCTGATATAGGTTCGATTCCTATTGGGTGCGTCTGCAGACTTTCCTTGCATCTCCACCTTGCTCCGATCCTGAATTACCTTGTCAAGTATTTGCCTTGTCTGCTAATCTCGTATACTCGGATTAGATCAGCTTGGCTACTGGACATGGTGTTCTGGCCTTAGGGTTATCCTACTTTTTTTTTGTTAATAACCACTTAGATTTGTATGTTTTTAATTGTTATGTGGAGGTCATACTGTGTCCTTCCATACTGTCAATTGCGTCGAAGTATTTCTGTTATTTAGAATTGATTGATTCATCTATTTTCACCATTCCCTGCTTGTATACTGGACATGCTGTTCTACTCTTCTGTTCGTAATCACATCAGTTCTGTCTTTACCTATATGTCTGGAGTCTGATTAAGTTTTGCGTGCTTTCCATCATCGTCTGACTGATTCTATGTTTTTGCTTTCTCAATGTTTAATTTTATTCTGTTCTAATTGTCGATCAATTATCTAGTTTGATTGAACTAATCAAACTCTTTCCACCACCTGCAATTTTTTGTGTGCAGTTAGTTAACAGCTCCAGCAGCCATGGGGAAGGAGAAGATTCACATCAGCATTGTGGTCATTGGCCATGTCGACTCTGGCAAGTCCACGACCACTGGTCACCTGATCTACAAGCTTGGAGGCATCGACAAGCGTGTGATCGAGAGGTTCGAGAAGGAAGCTGCTGAGATGAACAAGAGGTCCTTCAAGTACGCCTGGGTGCTTGACAAGCTCAAGGCCGAGCGTGAGAGGGGTATCACCATCGATATTGCCCTGTGGAAGTTCGAGACCACCAAGTACTCCTGCACCGTCATTGATGCTCCTGGTCACCGTGACTTCATCAAGAACATGATCACTGGTACCTCCCAGGCTGATTGTGCTGTGCTTATCATTGACTCCACCACTGGTGGTTTTGAGGCTGGTATCTCCAAGGATGGCCAGACCCGTGAGCATGCTCTCCTTGCCTTCACCCTTGGAGTGAAGCAGATGATCTGCTGCTGCAACAAGGTATAACTTGTCCAAACTCTATTTGTTCATGAAACAACATACTACTACACATTGATCTCGCTAATCATTACCTTGATTTTGTCTTGTTGCATGATCTGAATGCTTGCTGAAGTGCTTGATTTCAAAGTAGGGCATTGATGTAAATGGTTTAATTGTTTCTTGTAATTATGCCAGATTCTGTAACTAGTTTATGAACATATTAGTACAGAATGATGATGCTAGTCCTTGGTACTATTTATGTTTGCTGCGTAGATAATTTCTATGAAAGAACATATTTCTATAGAAGGATGTTGCTAGTCCTTGGTATGATTTATGTTTGCTGCATGATCTCAATGCGTAGTCAACATGTTCTGCATCTAGTGCTCCGTTTCAAATTTATTACGGTACACATGTTTTGAATGTACTAGTCCATTGTTTCCCGAAATGTCTACTTGTGGATACAGTAGACCATCTGCTATCAGTAGTAACGTAAGATTAATGGAAAATTCTGTCTGTTTTACATTGTACTATCATCCATACAGTTTCTTCAAACTTGTTTGAGTGTTCTGCGGCTCATTTTTTTATATAAACTTCTGCCATAAGTAGTGCTGCAATTTCATTACATATCTTTGCATGCCTTTTTATAACAATTACTCTTGTACTATCTTACAGTGTCGTAAGCTGCAAGTTCTTTTTAAGTAATGGCATCGTAATGTTACTCTTTTTATGAATTTGCTTTGTTTCAGTTTAGTGCTTTCTTAATTATACCAGGTTCTGTAACTAGTAATTGAACTATTTCTATTCTTCCGCTGCCTTTACTGTAACCTTATGAAAGAAATTTGAAGTAGCCCTTTAAATGATTTACTTGTGCTTCATGATTTCATCACTTGATTCTAGTAATATGCCATCTATAATAAGCATTAACTTCTTTTACATTTGTTTACTTGTGCTTTTAGTTCTATACATGCCTTCTGTAAGTCGCAGCACCTTGTTTGAAACTAATGCGCTTGTTCTGTTCCATCTTTGTAGATGGATGCCACCACTCCCAAGTACTCCAAGGGCCGTTATGAAGAAATCGTGAAGGAAGTCTCCTCATACCTGAAGAAGGTTGGCTACAACCCTGACAAGGTCCCATTTGTCCCCATCTCTGGTTTCGAGGGTGACAACATGATTGAGAGGTCCACCAACCTTGACTGGTACAAGGGCCCCACCCTCCTTGAGGCTCTTGACCAGATCAACGAGCCCAAGAGGCCCTCGGACAAGCCCCTGCGTCTTCCCCTCCAGGACGTTTACAAGATTGGTGGCATTGGAACTGTGCCGGTGGGGCGTGTTGAGACAGGTGTGATCAAGCCTGGCCAGCTCGTCACCTTTGGCCCAACTGGGCTGACCACTGAGGTCAAGTCTGTGGAGATGCACCACGAGTCCATGCTGGAGGCTGGGCCAGGTGACAATGTTGGCTTCAATGTCAAGAATGTTGCTGTGAAGGATATCAAGCGTGGGTATGTGGCCTCCAATGCCAAGGACGACCCTGCCAAGGAGGCTGCCAGCTTCGTTGCCCAGGTCATCATCATGAACCACCCTGGTCAGATCGGCAACGGCTATGCCCCAGTGCTGGACTGCCACACCTCCCACATCGCCGTCAAGTTCTCTGAGATCCAGACCAAGGTCGACAGGCGATCTGGTAAGGAGATTGAGGCATTCCCCAAGTTCCTCAAGAATGGTGATGCTGGTTTCGTGAAGATGATTCCCACCAAGCCCATGGTGGTGGAGACCTTCGCCCAGTACCCTCCCCTTGGCCGCTTTGCTGTGCGCGACATGAGGCAGACCGTCGCTGTTGGTGTTATCAAGAGCGTGGAGAAGAAGGACCCCACTGGCGCCAAGGTGACCAAGGCTGCCGCCAAGAAGAAATGAGATGATGCCTGGTGGTTGTCTGCTACTACACCTGCAGTAGTGGCGGTGGTATATCGTGATGTTAGGAGTGTTAGTGTGTTTGGGAACTTGCCCCGTTTTGTCGAGTTTGGTTATGTGCGCGTCGAGCAGCCTTTGTGCTGCTTATCATTCTATCTTCTGGTTGTGTTGGTGAACTATTGGCATGCTATGTTCGGTTGCTACTTTATATATAGCAGGTCAGAAATTTGGAGTCGTATTATTTTGTCTGAGTTTACTGTGTGATTCTTAATATCTCTACTTTATACATATAGCAGGTCAGAATCATATTATTTTGTCTGGGTTTACCATCTGATTCTTAATATCTCGGCCTGGCTTTTCTATTTTGATTACTCACCAACTGACTCTTGTTTCCTCGAGGACAGTTGCAGACTTCCAGTTGCCCAATATTTCTTCACTGATAAATAGTACTTTATAATGTGACATTTAAGTTACAATATTGCTCCACTGTCCCACATTATGCATAGCTTTTTGGAGTTGTTGCTGTTAGGAAATATTGTGGCTAGAAGTTAGCGTTAATTGTAGGCTAATGTAGCAGTTAATATTTCCATTAGGATAACTGCTTGCAGTTAACATTTGTCCATTGCAACTTCCTAGCTTTGTCTAAACGCAACCATCCCAAGGGATGCATGTAAACCGACTATGTACTCACGACTGTTAGTACCCCAGGTCCCTATCAATAAAAGTATCCATTTGCCATTCTATCTCTGTCTCTCTTCACGTCATCAGCACTTGCTCTTCCAAAAGCAAATAGGCCAAGGAGAGAAGAAGTACAGAGAAAGGTAAGAAAGGATGGACTCCCTGCCATCCTTGGCTTTTTCCTTCGCTCGTTTTGTGGCACGAGAGGAGCGCCGCTTCCATACTCGTCGCCATCGAACCTTCGCTACTCGTCGCCGGAACTTCAGCCTGAACTTCAACCGCCGGCGGAACTTCGGCCGGAACTTCAACCGCCGCCAAAGCATGAACGGTGGCCTCCGCCACCGCAATGCGGTACTTGGTGTCCCTCGCCGTCGTTACGGCCCTGGTGGTGGCCTCCGCCGCCGCCACAACCATCGGCAGCATTACAACCATATTCACCGCCGTGTGCAGAACAACAATTTCACTGGAACACCAAGAGCAAGTACCAGGGCACAACTGCCCCGGGGAGAAGTTCAGGCCATGCCTGAGGCGGTTGCTGCTGTACCGGAGGTTGCAGCCGCGCCGGAAATCGTCGCTGTGCCGGAGGTCGCTGAAGACCAAATCGTCGATGTCGTGTACGATGATGAGGCCTCTGCCACTAGCATCACCGCGGACACAGACGAACTACTGCCCCTTCCGCCCGCGTTCACTTTCCCGCCCATGGACTGGCTGCTGGGCGGGCCGAGCGCCGGGTGGCTTGCCGACGACCCCGAGCGCGACGATGATGAACTGGAGACTTCGCTGCCGATGATGCGCTACTTCGAGCGCCATGGGAACAGGCCGCGCCTCCCTTCCCCGACGCCCTCCGACGAGGTCGCGGAACACTTCGCCCCGCCGGGCTACGCCGACATGACGGAGTTCTTCGAGCCGCCGGCTGCGGCTCCCGTGGACGCGCCCCCGCCGGCGCTCACCACCAACCTCCAGACGGAGATGGAGGGGAACGGGGCCGTGGCAACCGCTCGCGCCCGCGCGCTCGTCCCCGACCTCAACCTCCCAGCAGCAGAAGAAATGGAGGAGGGGAACGAGGACGCGCCGCCAGCGCCGTCCCTTGCCCTCCCCACTCCCTCGCCGGAGGCCAGGGTGCTTCTCCGTCGCTTCGCGTCGGCCATGGCGGCCCGCCCCGCAGGCATCCGCAGAGGAACTTGGTGCGCCGAGGCCCTCGGCCTCACCAACCGCGTCGCGGAACTGCGCATCAACGAGGCCATCCACCACTTTTCCTCCACGGAGGGATCGAGCGGCCGCTGAAGAAGTAGTACTAGTGTGCGCTGGTCTGGGAGAAGAGTCGAGAAGATAAGGCGAGGAGGACGACGGAATTTTTATTCCCCAAGTCGCTCCTACTTCTAGTCTTCTGGACGCTGATCCAAGCCCACGTGTTGGGCAGAAAAAAATAAATTATTTACGTGAAATTGCATCTGTATATCTACCTCTGTAGCAGTATCAAATGCTCCGTAAACTTCTGTTTAGAACGATTTGTTTGTCTATTATTCGGTCAAGCAATGTGTTGTTACGTAAATACATAATATTAGACCTTATGTCTATTAGAGATTACAAGTATGTAATGTGCCATGTTATTAATATATTTGCCTCTAGCATGTCGTAACTTGTTATTTGGTACAACAATTTTATTCCGCGCTCTAAATTCATCCGCGTTTCAAATTGTTCCTCTAGAACAAATTTGTTGTTTATCAAAATAAATTTTACTATCAAGTAAAATTAATTAAATGCATGATCATACATGCAGGAAAAATGGGTGACATCAGTAAAAAAGAATTCCAAGAACTACAACTTGATGGAAGTAACTATCTATCATGGGCCATGGATATGAAAATAAATTTAAACGGTCGTGGCCTTGGTCCCGTGATTATCACACCCCCCGAAAATGCTCCAGAAATACCCCAAGTGGCAAAGTATGCGGCATTACATTTCATAAGGCACCACCTCCATCCCGATTTAAAAAATGAATATTTGATGGAGGAGGATCCACTAGCTTTATGGAACTCCCTCAAGGAGAGATATGACCAACAAAGAGCGGTTATGTTGCCGGAAGCCGAGAGAGAATGGTCTCTCATAAGGTTCCAGGACTTTAAGTCCGTTGCGGCATATAATTCTGCCGTGCATAAAGTTAACTCCAAACTGAGATTTTGCAACAAGCAAGTTTCAGATGAAGATTTAATCGAGAAAACCTTATGCACTTTCCATCCCTCGATGAGGATATTGCAACAGCAATATCGTCAACACAAATACACG
Organism: Lolium multiflorum; assembly: GCA_030979885.1. Classification (NCBI taxonomy): domain Eukaryota; kingdom Viridiplantae; phylum Streptophyta; class Magnoliopsida; order Poales; family Poaceae; genus Lolium; species Lolium multiflorum. The sequence continues at coordinate 18,861,989 of CM061748.1, forward strand.
AAGTATTCTGAGCTTATATACACATTACTTCAGGCCGAGAAGCATGATGAACTTCTTATGAAAAATCACAATGCTCGCCCAACGGGTGCCATGCCGATCCCTGAAGCACATGCTAATGCTCATTTTACTAATAAATTTGGAAACCGTAAGAGGAACTTCCGAAAATTCAAGGGAAAGTGGAAGAATAATGGTCAAAGGACCAATGGTCAATTTAAGGGGAAAGGTCATTTCAAGAAAAATGATCAAAATGACAACTCTCAAGTTTGTCAAAGGTGTGGATGTGCGAATCATCGTACAAACAAATGTCGTATTCCCAAGCACCTAGTGGATCTATACATGAAGTATGGAGGAAAAGGAAAGCAAGTTCATGGAAAAAAGGCTGAAGCTCACTTCAACGCCATTGAAGATAACCCTCAAGCTAGTCCTTCTCAAAGTGCTATTGAAAAATTCAAGCCAAAGGACAACATCATCCTCGATGAAGACATGCTTGTGGACTACACCCAAGATGTCTTTGGAGACCTCAATTGATCTCCTAAACAATTGATGTCACTTACTATTCAAATACTACGATGTGTTATATATTGTATAACAACAAGTAGAATAAAGTCTTTCAGACTACATGTATTGTATTATGTGAATCAGACATAATATTGTAATGTATTTATTTTGAATTTGTAATATAAATACTATGTATGTAATTTGATGAATATATGAATAAAATAAATTTATTCTAAAATATTCTCTTTCTATTTTTAGAAATCTTACGGGAAAATCCGATGGAAGAAGAATTATGTTTAGTGGATAGTGCTACCACTAACACAATTTTAAGGGAAACAAAATACTTCCAAACTCTTACTAAGAGAAAGGAAGATGTTATGACTATAACCGGGAGTAACAAAGCAATAATTGGTTCTGGAAGAGCCACATTCACACTCCCTATGGGTACTACTATTGTAATTCAGAATGCACTCTTGTATCCTGAATCAACACGTACCCTTATAAGTTTCAAAGATATCCGATCAAATGATTTCCATCTTAAAACCGTTAAGATGGATAAGAAAGAATATTTGCTTTTAACAAAAAGCGACGGATATGAGGAACAAACTCTTGAAAAATTCCCTTCATTTTCATCCGGATTATACTTTACATACATCAAACCCGTACCTTATGTTGCGTACAAAATAATTTTTCAAAGTCTTGATAAATTCAAGACTTGGCATGATCGCCTTGGTCATCCTGGAATAGGTATGATGAGAAAAATTATAAGCAATTCTTTCGGTCATAATTTACCAATTAAAAGATTTCCTAAGTCATCAGATTTCGTATGCACTGCATGTGCTACTGGGAAATTAATTATTAAGCCATCCTACCTCAAAGTGAAAAATGAGTCGCTTAATTTTCTTGAAAGAATTCAAGGAGATATATGTGGTCCAATACAACCTCTATCAGGACCATTTAGGTACTTTATGGTGCTAATTGATGCATCCACTAGATGGTCACATGTGTGTTTATTATCAACACGTAACCATGCCTTTGCCAAATTAATATCTCAAATTATCAAATTAAGAGCAAATCATCCTGAACACAGGATTAAAACAATAAGAATGGATAATGCGGCTGAATTCAGTTCACGCGCATTCAATGATTATTGTATGGCCTTGGGAATTCATCTAGAACATTCTGTACCTTATGTTCATACTCAAAATGGATTGGCTGAATCTTTAATCAAAAGAGTAAAATTAATTGCTAGACCATTATTGCAGAATTGCAATTTACCAACCTCTTGTTGGGGACATGCGGTTTTACACGCCGCAGATCTGATACAAGTCAGACCAACTGCATATCATGAAACTTCCCCATTTCAAATAGTACGAGGCAATCAGCCAAGTATTTCCCACCTGCGAAAATTCGGTTGCGCTGTATACGTACCGATATCACCACCGCAGCGTACCTCCATGGGCCCCCATAGAAAAATTGGAATCTATGTGGGATATAAATCTCCGTCAATTATAAAATATTTAGAACCCCTAACAGGGGACCTGTTTACAGCCCGGTACGCTGATTCAATTTTTGATGAGGATCATTTCCCGGCATTAGGGGGAGAAACAAACCACAAAGAATGCCAGGAAATAGATTGGAATGTAACAGGCATCCAATCCTTAGATCCACGTACTAAAGAATCTGAATCTGAAGTTCAGAGAATAATAGATTTGCAACACTTTGCAAATAACTTGCCAGACGCATTTACTGATCACAAAGGTGTCACTAAATCATATATCCCTGCAGTCAATGCACCAGAACGAGTAGAGGTACCAAATAAAACTACTCAACTCCCAATTGCAAATAAAAGGGGAGAAATCTGGTCTCAAGGGAAAAGGCTTCTCCAAAGCCACCGCGGAAACAAAGGAAATCTATGACGGTAAATGCAAATCAACCTGAAGTTGATAGACACCAAGATGATGTTCAACATCAAGAACCTAGCATAAATGTGCACACAAATTCTAATGCTGGGACATCGAAACAACCAGACACCGTTGTTATGGGAAATCACACGGTGCCTGAAGAAACTAATGAAATTTCCATAAACTATATCGATTCGGGAGAATCATATAATAGAAAGACTACAATTGTCGACACATATTTCTCCTCTAAAATTGCTAAAACCCTTCAACTGGATCCAGAGCCAAAATCTATGAAAGAGTGCCTGAAGCGCTCGGATTGGCCTAAATGGAAGGAGGCAATTGAGGCAGAATTGCGCTCGCTTAATAAAAGAGAGGTATTCTCTAAAGTAATACCTACTCCTCAAAAGTCTTCCCTGTGGGAGCTAAATGGGTTTTCGTTCGAAAAAGGAACGAAAATAATGAGGTGGTGAGATATAAAGCGAGACTAGTAGCACAAGGGTTTACGCAGAGACCCGGTATCGACTACGACGATACATATTCTCCTGTAATGAGTGGAATTACGTTTCGATACTTAATATCATTGGCAGTACAAATGAATTTATCAATGCAGTTAATGGATGTAGTGACCGCATATCTATATGGGTCACTCGATGCGGATATATATATGAAAGTCCCTGATGGACTTAAAATCCCTAATCCAAATATAAATCGCAACATGTATTGTGTAAAATTACAAAAGTCACTCTATGGCTTAAAGCAGTCGGGTAAAATGTGGTATAACCGGCTTAGTGAGTTCCTTCTTCAGAAAGGATACTCAAATAATGATGATTGCCCATGTGTTTTTATTAAGAAATCCTCAAAAGGATTTTGCATCATCTCAGTTTATGTTGATGACCTCAACATCATTGGTAACGCGGCAGATATATCTGTAGCACGCAATCATTTAATGACGGAGTTTGAGATGAAGGATTTGGGAAAAACCAAATTCTGCTTAGGTTTACAACTTGAGCATCTTCCCTCAGGAATACTCGTTTATCAGCCCGCATATATTCAGAAAGTTTTGGAAAAATTCAATATGGATAAATCATATCCATCCAAAACACCCATGGTCGTTAGATCTCTTGATATCGAAAAGGATCCTTTTAGACCTAGGGATGATAACGAAGATGTATTGGGACCTGAGTTTCCATACCTTAGTGCGATAGGAGCACTAATGTACCTTGCTAATTGTACTAGACCAGATATTGCCTTCGCAGTAAATTTACTGGCTAGACATAGTGCAGCTCCAACAAAACGCCATTGGGCTGGAGTGAAGAATATCTTCAGGTATTTACAAGGTACCAAAGATCTTGGTTTATTCTATCAGAAAAATCAAGACATAACTTTGACTGGCTATACTGATGCTGGATATCTTTCTGATCCCCATAATGCTAGATCACAAACTGGATTTGTATTTTTATATGGTGGAACTGCTATCTCATGGAAATCAACTAAACAGACTTTAGTAGCAACTTCCACTAACCACTCTGAAATAATTGCATTATATGAAGCTTCACGTGAGTGTGTATGGCTTCGCAGAGTGATTAATCACATCCAGACATCATGTGGCATAGGTTCATTAGAATCACCAACTATTATCTATGAAGATAATGCTGCATGTGTTGCTCAAATGCATATGGGATATATTAAAAGTAATATCACAAAACATATTGCTCCAAAACTGTTCTTTCCTCATGAATTACAGAAAAATGGAGAAATTAATATTTTGCAAACAAAATCTTGTGACAATCTTGCAGATTTGTTCACTAAGTCTTTACCAGCAGCTGCATTTCAAAAATGCATTCATGGCATTGGTATGAGACGACTTAGAAATTTGCAAAGTTCAGGGGGAGAAATTTCCCAGGACTGAACTTAGTATTGATCATCTGATAACTATATATTGTACTTTTCCTTATGAGTTCTCCAACGGATTTCTCATATAGGTTTTAATGATACAATTATTATACCAACGGTATATCAAATTTCCATATTTCTCTTTATATTTTCCAACAGGATCTTGGAGAACAGATAGTACAAGATTGAAGATTCTCAAAGTTTCAAGATTAAGAACTATCAAGATTTCTGATACACAACATTATGAAGAGTTCAATATCTTGAAGACAGCAATGTCCAAGGGGGAGTGTTAGGAAATATTGTGGCTAGAAGTTAGCGTCAATTGTAGGCTAATGTAGCAGTTAATATTTCCATTAGGATAACTGCTTGCAGTTAACATTTGTCCATTGCAACTTCCTAGCTTTGTCTAAACGCAACCATCCCAAGGGATGCATGTAAACCGACTATGTACTCACGACTGTTGGGGTACTATAAATACCCCAGGTCCCTATCAATAAAAGTATCCATTTGCCATTCTATCTCTGTCTCTCTTCAGTTGCCATTTCTAGTTGATTATTTCTCTGTATCCAGAATTATTTTGATCGAGATATGCGTGCAAAACGAGCGATGGTTATGTTATTGATGAACATGCTTGTTTATCATAGTCAGTGACCAATGAGAGTGCATCGCTACATACAGTTCGTTAGTCGACGATTCACTTAACTTATTTGTACACCGGTGTTTGCTGTATATGATTTGGATGGACATTTGGATGCTCTCAAATGATAATAACCAAGATTTTCCTCTTTCAAATGATCTGGTGGCGAAGTTTACTTATCTATCTTGTTGTGTAGAAACCCTTTTAAATCTATCTAGGTAACATGAACACATAAATGAGATCTGCTGAAGATGGTGCATCAACTCTTACTGCCATGGCACTGTCACATGATCTCTAATTTGATTTCCATTGTATCTCCTTCCTCCCGGGCCAGCCATCGTCTCCAGTTTTTAAGTTCTCCAAATGCTATCCTACTGTCCTACACCTCCGTTTCCCCTGTCTCACTGTTTGTTCTGGTAGGGATGCATGTATATATCTTAATGGTCTGCTACTAGATTCTGTATGTTGCTTGTGACCTGAGCTGATTTATCCTGGTATATAACTTCAAACATGTTAAATAATTAGATTGTCAAAACACATACCTGGTTACTAATTTAGATGGTTCAGGCAGTTGAGGCCTGTGGTTCAATTATTTAGATGCGTGTTTCTTGGTTGGTCTGCTGATTTCTTTGGCAGTGTGCATTTGTAGCTAGGCTATTCAGTTACTAATGGATGTGTTTATTTTTGATGGTGTGTTGTCGAAACTGATTGTTCCAGCATCTAAATCCATATGTTTTGTACGATGACCAGTTAGCAATCCATGATGCTCTTGTTGCAGTTGATCACAAGTTCAAGTTCTTGATGGCACTCAAAGAATGAAAAGGAAGTGGGTTCTCAAACAGATCAAGACATGATATCTATTTAATCTTACTTTGTGATGTACTGATGCAAATATTTCATCATTGTGGATCTATTTATGATGAAGTAGTAGCCTAAGTATCCAAAAATTACCGTACTTGCGGACTACTTGCTTTACTCTGTTTTATCAGGATAAACTACTGGAACTGCTGGGACCGGGAGCATACCTACATCTTCTTTGTGAGGAGCATTATCTTCTTCATGAGGACCATTGTCTTTTTCGGTAGCAGTACAATTCAGGTCATGTAAGTTAGATGCTTGGACTCCATGCACTCGGTATATATCCTGTAATTAGATTCTGTAATTTAGATGCTACCTGCAAATGTTGGTTCCAGACCATGTTGACACCATGTCGCTTGCAAATATTGGTTCCAGACCATGTAATTTAATGGTTGGTTGCAATTTTAATGCATGATCATGTTTTTGTGTTGGATTAAAATGCTAGATAATATGATAAGTGCATATATTTGCAGGTACTATTATTATTGCCTGGTTTTGAATCCCTGACTGCGAAAAGAATCAGTGGCAGTCCTTAATAATGCTTGCAAACATAATTAAAGGCATTGTTGAAAATGGCCTCCAAATGTAAAGAAGGCATATTTCAAAAGTGCTAGGAAAAAGATTTCGTGGCATATTCAGAAGTGCCAGCAAAAAGATATCATGACATCACTAAAAGTGCCGGTAAAAAGATTTCGTGACATCTTCAAAAGTGCCAGCAAAAAGATTCCATGGCATCTCTAAAAGTGCCGGCAAAAAGATTCGATGGCATCTCTAAAAGTGCCAACAATACTAATTAGAGGCAGTTCTTGATATGCCTGAAAAATAAACCGCTGGCACTTTGCAAAAAGTGTTGACAATGCTCTACCTCGACACAACCAACAACAACAACAACAACAACAATAACCAAGCCTTTCAGTCCCAAACAAGTTGGGGTAGGCTAGAGTTGAAACCCATAAGATCTCGAAACCCAGTCATGGTTCCGGAACGTGGATAGCTAAACGCACCCCTATCCATGGCTAAATCTTTGTCGATATTCCAAACCTTCAGGTCTCTCTTAACGGACTCCTCCCATGTCAAGTTTGGTCTACCACGACCCCTCTTAACATTCTCATCACGCTTTATCCGTCCGCTATGCACTGGGCGCTTCCGGAGGCCTCCGTTGGATATGTCCAAACCATCTGAGACGATGTTGGACCAGCTTCTCTTCAATCGGTGCTACCCCAACTCTCTCCCGTATATCGTCATTCCGTACCCGATCCTTTCTTGTGTGGCCACATATCCATCTCAACATGCGCATCTGCTACACTTAGCTGTTGGATATGTCGTCTCTTCGTTGGCCAACACTCAGCGCCATACAACATCGCAGGTCGGATAGCTGTCCTATAAAACCTGCCTTTTAGCTTTTGTGGCACTCTCTTGTCACAGAGTACGCCCGAAGCTTGGCGCCACTTCATCCAACCAGCCTTGATTCGGTGGCCCACATCTTCATCGATATCGCCATCCTTCTGCAACATGGACCCCAAATATCGAAAAGTGTCTCTCTCCGGTACCACCTGCCCATCAAGGCTAACCTCTCCCTCCTCGTGCCTAGTAGAACTGAAACTGCACCTCATGTATTCAGTTTTAGTTCTACTAAGCCTAAAACCTTTCGATTCGAGAGTTCGCCTCCACAACTCTAACTTTCTATTAACCCCCGTTCGGCTATCATCGACTAGCACCACATCATCCGCAAAGAGCATACACCACGGGATGTCTCCTTGTATATCCCTTGTGACCTCATCCATCGCCAAATCAAAAAGATAAGGGCTCAAAGCTGACCCTTGGTGTAGCCCTATTCTAATTGCAAAGTCATCAGTGTCGCCATCGCTTGTTCGAACACTTGTCACAACATTATCATACATATCCTTGATGAGGGTAATGTACTTTATTGGGACTTTGTGTTTCTCCAAGGCCCACCACATGACATTCCGAGGTATCTTATCATAGGCCTTCTCCAAATCAATGAACACCATATGAAGGTCCTTCTTTTGCTCCCTGTATCTCTCCATCAGCTGTCGTACCAAGAAGATGGCTTCCATGGTAGACCTCCCAGGCATGAAACCAAATTGGTTTTTGGTCACGCTTGTCAACCTTCTTAAGCGGTGCTCAATGACTCTCTCCCATAGCTTCATAGTATGGCTCATCAGCTTGATTCCACGGTAGTTAGTACAACTTTGAACATCCCCTTGTTCTTGAAGATTGGTACTAAAATACTCCGCCTCCATTCTTCGGGCATCTTGTTTGACCGAAAAATGAGGTTGAAAAGCTTAGTTAGCCATACTATCGCTACGTCCCCAAGGCCTCTCCACGCCTCGATGGGGATACCATCAGGACCCATCGCCTTGCCGCCTTTCATCCTCCTTAACGCCTCCTTAACCTCAGACTCCTGGATACGTCGCACAAAGCACATGCTGGTATCATCAAAGGAGTCGTCTAGCTCAATGGTAGAGCTCTCAGCCTCTCCATTGTAAAGGTTGTCAAAGTACTCCCGCCATCTACGCTTGATCGCCTCATCCTTCACAAGAAGCTGATCATCTCCGTCCTTGATGCATTTGACTTCGTTGACATCCCTCGTCTTCCTCTCCCTAAACTTGGCCATCTTATAGATGTCCCTTTCGCCTTCCTTCGTGTTTAAACGTTGGTAGAGGTCCTCATACGCCCGACCCCTTGCTTCACTCACCGCCCGCTTTGCAGCCTTCTTCGCCACCTTGTACTTCTCCATGTTAGCTGCACTCATGTCCAGATATAGGCATCTGAAACAGTCCTTTTTCTCCCTAATAACCTTCTGGACCTCATCGTTCCACCACCAGGTATCCTTAGCTTCCCTTCTACTTCCCTTAGTCACCCCAAACTCCTCTACAGCGACCTTCCGCAAGCAGGTCGCCATACTCATCCACATCATGTTTGCATCGCCTCCTTCCTCCCAAGGGCCCTCCTTAATAGCCCTCTCCCTGAAAGCCTGGGATGCCTCACCCTTGAGCTTCCACCACTTTGTTCTAGCGACTTTGGCGCGCTTACCCCGCTGGACACGGATCCTAAAGCGAAAGTCAGCAACCACCAGCTTATGTTGAGGGACAACACTCTCTCCAGGTATCACCTTACAATCAAAGCAGGCGCGTCTGTCTTCTCTTCTAGAGAGGACAAAATCAATCTGGCTAGAGTGTAGGCCACTACTGAACGTCACTAGATGGGATTCTCTCTTCCTAAAGAGGGTGTTAGCTACGACCATGTCATAGGCTAGAGCGAAGCTCAGGACATCTTCTCCTTCTTGGTTCCTGATGCCATAGCCAAAGCCCCCATGCACTCTTTCAAAACCTGTGTTAGATGTACCCACATGGCCAAATGTAACAATTTTTTTTTGTGCCTCTAAATATTTTTTCTAGCACTTTTGGTAGCATTTGCGGAACTTTTAAGTTTTAAGTGCCAGCAATCTAGGAACCTGACGTAGTGATACGCGAGGAATGACAAAGACACGCCCAACATGATCGACAACATGTACCACAAGAACCTTCTCAAAGACAGGGGCCTCTTGCTGGTGGACCAGGGGTTGGCCACCGACCCGCGCACCGCGCCGTTCGTCAGGAAGATGGCAGCGGACAACGTCTACTTCATGGACAGGTTCGCCGCGGCGCTGGTCAAGATGTCCGAGAACAGCCCGCTCACCGGCGACAAGGGGGAAATCAGGAAGGATTGCAAGTTCGTCAACACTTTGTGAGTTTTACCCGCAAAAAAAAACACTTAGTGAATTTCTGGATTGGTTTCTGCATTTGTGTTTGAACTATAAAATTCAACACAAAATCGGGGAATCCCACTAACAAATACTATATAGTCATTGATCAAAAGACCGATCCTATTTGCATGTGTTCCTGCAATGTTAGGATCTGGGCCCATAGGGTGCCTTCTTGCCTTCTAAGGAATTGGGCTTGTATACTCCTATTCCAACTCGTGCTCAATCTCTCCAACTTGCTTAGGAATCTGAAATGGGTGAGGAGCAACAACTGCATTATTATCCCTTTCTTCTCTATCTTTGGTACAATACATGCGAGAAGCTTCGAGAGAGCCGGGTTGAGCCGAGGCCTCTCTCGTCGGTGACCCCTTTTTTCACCAGTAACAGTTCCCGCATCGGTCCTCACTTTCCGTAGGAATCCGTGGAACGTCACATGGTGACGTTATTTTATCTTGCCCGCTCACACAACTCTGATGCTTATTGACCGATCTGATTTGATCGTTGATTAAAAGACCAATCCTATTCGCATGTGTTCCTTTTGTTATCTCACCCTGACAACAATGATATGAGTTGGGAGTCGATCCATCCGATTCACACGGTAAACAATCGATACGAATAGCACATGGTACTTATTGGGTGTCAAAAGTTGGGTTGGGGGTTCTTCCTTTTGTCCCGGCCCTCATTTGCCCTTGAAATCCATTAAACGTCACATGGCGATGTTATTTTATCTCGCCCGCTCGCACAGCTCTCTGATCCTTATCGACTGATCAGATTTGACCGTTGATCAAAAAAAGCATAGCGTCTTTTGTTTTGTTTTGTTTTGAAAAACACAGTACAAACGCATGCGCTCACGTAATTGTGAAGTTTTTGCAAGTGCATTGCAGCGCAGTGCATGCTTTGCTATGCTAGTACTACCTTGTTTTAATGGATAAATCTTATATTTTATTTAAAAAATCAAGCTAAGTAAAGTTCGATCAATTTTTTTGGAAGAACTATCAAGTATCAACTACTACAAAGTTATATAAATTTCATATGAAAATATATTTCATGATATATCTAACGGTATTAATTTTGTATTAATGCATTATACATGTCAATGATTTTTCTAAAATCTTGATCAAAATTTGCATAGTTTAACTAGTAGAAAAAATTGTAAGACGTATATATATTAGAACGGAGGGTTGATGGGCCCATGTGTAATCACTTAGCTCTAAATATTCACCAAGCAGAGGAAACAAAATGATATACTTACATATATAATTGCATGATCCACCGTTTGGGTTTTCCCTTTGGTCTTGCTTCGGACATGTCTTTAAATCAAACTTGATCGAGGACGTACGCAACTCATGACCAGAGGATTATTACAAACGAAAAGCTGCTAGGAATATTCTAGCTGCAACGTGTCAAACGCGACCCTGCAGCTCCCCGTTGCCACGTCCGGGTTAACCTCGCCGTCACGCTCCTCCTCCTCTCTTCAGTAAAAACTTGGTTCTTCTCCTCGTCTGCGTGCTTCTCGTCAGCTCTGTGAGTGCCACCATCCTCATAACTCACGGCCTCTTGTCCTCCTCTTTGGTGTTTGGACTCCGGAGACGGTGGATCAATCAAGAAACCCTCAAACTGGACGGCGACAGCGTCGTCGGCGTCGGCGTTGGCGTCGGCAGCGGAGTCGCTTCCACGCGGCATCACGTAAATGAAATCCCTCTCCTCCAGAATCACCGGTGTCTGCAGCTGCGCCGAGGGGTTCTCCGCCGACAGCGACGCGAGCAGGATGTTCCGGTTGCCGATCTTTACGCAGGCGTCCACGGCGCCCTGGCCGACGGCGCTGGCCGGATCGACGAGGAATGCGTCGGTGACCCACAGGGCTGGTCGGCCCTCGTCGTTAGCCTGAAACACTTGCCGCTCTCGAGAACCAAGGCCCAGCGGCAGAGGGAGCGAAACCGCTGCTGATCCTCGCCCATGCTTGATCAGATAGAAAATCTTCCTGTACTTGACCTCCTCGTGAGCAATACTGGATCGTTTGCCGTGCGGTGCATCAGCGCACTGCTTCCTCTGCTTATATTGATCGACCGGGGACTTGCCGATTCCGATAGGAACTCATTATATTACAAGTCGGCTGTTCTACTGCAATGAGTCGGACTAAACTCGTCGTTAACCGTCAATGTTAGGATCTTCTCGCGGAGGCTGCTGCTGCAAGCCACCGAACACCCAATTCACAGGAAGATCATGTGTGGTCTAATAAAAGGCGGTGTGCATCAACCGATGCAGAGACCGAGGCTACCCCCATTTCGAAAAAATGTGTTGCCTAATCTTCAACGCAAGCAATACACCTCTCAGCCATAACTTCAAGAGCTTCAATCACAATCATCATAACCTTCTCCACCCGTCAATATATACCATGGAAATCTATACTTAGACATGCCTCATGGCACCGACAAGAAAGTGAAACTTCGCGCCACGCCCTCATGTAGCCTCATTGGATGAAGATAAAGGATCGCACAACCAGGTCAATTTTGATCTTGATATACACCTATGCCATGTGCCAAACAACGAAGATGTTGAACTAGAAGACCAGAACACATCATCGATCAGATCGAGGAGACAGACATCAATCGGATCAGTGACATGTCGTACAAAAAGCAGTAGGGACAAACCTTCATTTTTCAAACCTAGCAAGCAGGCTCCACACCACTAGCCGTCTCCTAGCACGATTGGCCAGCCGATACCCCCACCAGTCACCCATAGAGCAAGCTAGTAGAGGAGTAGGGGATCCATTTTTAAAAAAGAATGCCGCATCGTAGACAACACGGGTGCGGTGTGCGCGGCCCTGCAAACTTCCATAAATGTCGACAGTGTTTCCAGTTGGCCTCTCTCCTACACGAATAATCCTTTCATTTGTTCCAAATTATTGCCCCAGCCAGCATTACACATAGACGTATTACGTAGTATAGTAGTATACGGTTACGTTTAGTAGTTCACAGTCACACACATACCCAAAATCCAATCCACGAACTCACTAAGAGTTGACGAACTTGCAGTCCTTCCTAACCCCCCCCCCCCACACCTTGTCGCCGGTGAGCGGTCCGTTCTCCGACATCTTGACCAACGCCGCCGCGAAAACATCGTGAAAGTACGTGTTGTCCGCCGCCATCTTCCTCACGTACGGCACGGTGCGCGGGTCGGTGGCGATCCTCTGGTCCACCAGGAGGAGGCCCCTCCCTTTGAGAAAGTTCTTGTGGTACATGTTGTCGATCACCATAGGCGTGCCCCTGTCGTTCCACGCTGATGCGTGCAGTTAACACACGTCCGTTGGGAACCCCAAGAGGAAGGTGTGATGCGTACAGTAGCAAGTTTTCCCTCAGTACGAAACCAAGGTTTATCGAACCAGTAGGAGTCAAGGATCACGTGAAGGTCGTTGGTGACGGAGTGTAGTGCGGCGCAACACCAGGGATTCCGGCGCCAACGTGGAACCTGCACAACACAATCAAAGTACTTTGCCCCAACGTAACAGTGAGGTTGTCAATCTCACCGGCTTGCTGTAAACAAAGGATTAATTGTATAGTGTGGAAGATGATGTTTGCTTGCGAAGAACACTAAAAAACAATTGCAGTAGATTGTATTTCAGATGTAAAGAATGGACCGGGGTCCATAGTTCACTAGTGGTGTCTCTCCCATAAGATAAATAGCATGTTGGGTGAACAAATTACAGTTGGGCAATTGACAAATAAAGAAGGCATAACAATGCACATACATATATCATGATGAGTACTATGAGATTTAATCAGGGCATTACGACAAAGTACATAGACCGCTATCCAGCATGCATCTATGCCTAAAAAGTCCACTTTGAGGTTATCATCCGAACCCCTTCCGGTATTAAGTTGCAAACAACAGACAATTGCATTAAGTATGGTGCGTAATGTAATCAACACAAATATCCTTAGACAAAGCATTGATGTTTTATCCCTAGTGGCAACAACACATCCACAACCTTAGAACTTTCTGTCACTGTCCCAGATTCAATGGAGGCATGAACCCACTATCGAGCATAAATACTCCCTCTTGGAGTTACAAGTATCAACTTGGCCAGAGCCTCTACTAGCAACGAAGAGCATGCAAGAACATAAACAACATATATGATAGATTGATAATCAACTTGACATAGTATTCAATATTCATCGGATCCCAACAAACACAACATGTAGCATTACAAATAGATGATCTTGATCATGATAGGCAGCTCACAAGATCTAACATGATAGCACAATGAGGAGAAGACAACCATCTAGCTACTGCTATGGACCCATAGTCCAGGGGTGAACTACTCAGACATCGATCCGGAGGCGATCATGGCGATGAAGAGACCTCCGGAGATGATTCCCCTCTCGGCGGGGTGCCGGAGGCGATCTCCTGAATCCCGAGATGGGATTGGCGGCTGCGTCTCGGAAGGTTTTCCGTATCGTGGCTCTCGTCTGGGGTTTCGTGACGAAGGCTTTAAGTAGGCGGGTAGGTTTAGGGCGACGCGAGGGCCCACACGCCAGGGCCGCGCGGCCAAGGCCTGGGCGCGCCGCCTGTTGTGTCGGCGCCTCGCCCCACTTCGTTTCCTTTCGGTCTTCCGGAAGCTTCGTGGAAAAATAAGACCCGAGCGTTGATTTCGTCCAATTCCGAGAATATTTCCTTTGTAGGATTTCTGAAACCAAAAACAGCAGAAAACAACAACTGGCTCTTCGACATCTCGTCAATAGGTTAGTGCGGAAAATGCATAATAATGACATAAAGTGTGTATAAAACATGTGAGTATCATCATAAAAGTAGCATGGAACATAAGAAATTATAGATACGTTTGAGGCGTATCAAGCATCCCCAAGCTTAGTTCTACTCGCCCTCGAGTAGGTAAACGATAACAAGGATAATTTCTGAAGTGACATGCTATCATAATCTTGATCAATACTATTGTAAAGCACATGAGATGAATGCAACGATTCGAAGCAATGATGAAGACAATGAGTAAACAACTGAATCATATAGCAAAGACTTTTCATGAATAATACTTTCAAGACAAGCATCAATAAGACTTGCATAAGAGTTACTCATAAAGCAATAAATTCTTAGTAGAAAGCTTTGAAACAACACAAAGGAAGATATAAGTTTCAGCGGTTGCTTTCAACTTCAACATATATATCTCATGGATAATTGTCAACACAAAGTAATATAACAAGTGCAATAGGTAAACATGTAGGAATCAATGCACACAGTTTACACAAGTGTTTGCTTCTAAGATAGAAAGAAGTAGGTAAACTGACTCAACAATAAAGTAGAAGAATGGCCCTTCGCAGAGGGAAGCATGGATTACTATTTTTGTGCTAGAGCTTTTCATTTTGAAAACATAGAAGCAATTTTGTCAACGGTAGTAATAAATCATATGTGTTATGTATAAGATATCCTATAAGTTGCAAGCCTCATGCATAGAATACTAATAGTGCCCGCACCTTGTCCTAATTAGCTTGGATTAACACGGATTATCATTGCATATCATATGTTTCAACCAAGTGTCACAAAGGGGTACCTCTATGCCGCCTGTACAGAGGTCTAAGGAGAAAGTTCACATTGGATTTCTCGCTTTTGATTATTCTCAACTTAGACATCCATACCGGGACAACATAGACAACAGATAATGGACTCCTCTTTTAATGCATAAGCATTTAACAACAGATAAAATTCTCATAAGAGATTGAAGATTTGTGTCCAAACTGAAACTTCCACCATGATTCATGGCTTTAGTTAGCGGCCCAATGTTGTTCTCTAACAATATGCATACTCAAACCATTTGATCATGAAAATCACCCTTACTTCAGACAAGACGAACATGCATAGCAACTCACATGATATTCAACAAAGGTAAAATTTGATGGCGTCCCCAGAAACATGGTTACCGCTCAACAAGCAACTCATTAAGAAATAAGATACATAAGTACATATTCTTCACCACAATAGTTTTTAAGGCTATTTTCCCATGAGCTATGTATTGTACAGGCAAAGAATAGAATTTTAAAGGTAGCACTCAAGTAATGTACTTTGAAATGGCAGAGAAATACCATGTAGTAGGTAGGTATGGTGAACACAAATGGCATAGTTTTTGGCTCAAGGATTTGGATGCACGAGAAGAATTCCTCTCAATACAAGACTAGGCTAGCAAGGTTGTTTGAAGCAAACTCAAGTATAAAACGGTGCAGCAAGACTCACATATGAACATATTGTAAGCATTATAAGACTTTATATCGTCTCCTTGTTGTTCAAACACCTTAACCAGAAAATATCTAGACTCTAGAGACCAATCATGCAAACCAAATTTTAACAAGCTCTATGTAGTTCTTCATTAATGGGTGCAAAGTACATGATGCAAGAGCTTAAACATGATCTATATGAGCACAACAATTGCCAAGTATCAAATTATTCAAGACATTATACCAATTACCACATGCAGCATTTTCTGTTTCCAACCATATATCAATGAACGAAGTAGTTCAACCTTCGCAATGAACATTAAGAATAAAGCTAAGAACACATGTGTTCATATGCAACAGCGGAGCGTGTCTCTCTCCCACACAAAGAATGCTAGGATCCGATTTTATTCAAACAAAAACAAAAACAAAAACAAACAGACGCTCCAAGTAAAGCACATAAGATGTGACTGAATAAAAATATAGTTTCACTAGAGGTGACCTGATAAGTTGTCGATGAAGAAGGGGATGCCTTGGGCATCCCCAAGCTTAGATGCTTGAGTCTTCTTGAAATATGCAGGGATGAACCACGGGGCATCCCCAAGCTTAGACTTTTCACTCTTCTTGATCATATTGTATCATCCTCCTCTCTTGACCCTTGAAAACTTCCCCACACCAAACTCGAAACAAACTCATTAGAGGGTTAGTGCATAATTGAAAATTCATATATTCAGAGGTGACATAATCATTCTTAACACTTCTGGACATTGCACAAAGCTACTGAAAGTTAATGGAACAAAGAAATCCATCAAACATAGCAAAACAGGCAATGCGAAATAAAAGGCAGAATCTGTCAAAACAGAACAGTCCGTAAAGACGAATTTTTCTGGGTCACTTAACTTGCTCAGATGAAAATGCTCAAATTGAATGAAAGTTGCGTACATATCTGAGGATCACGCACGTAAATTGGCAGATTTTTCTGAGTTACCTACAGAGAATTCTACTCAAATTCGTGACAGTAAGAAATCTGTTTCTGCGCAGTAATCCAAATCTAGTATCAACATTACTAGACTTTACTTGGCACAACAATGCAATAAAATAAAGATAAGGAGAGGTTGCTACAGTAGTAACAACTTCCAAGACTTAACAAAACAGTAATAAAAACATACATGGATTATCTCCCAAGAAGTGCTTTCTTTATAGCCATTAAGATGGGCTCAGTAATTTTAATGATGCTCTCGCAAGAAATAAGAGTTGAAGCAAAAGAGAGCATCAAAAGCAAATAAGAAACACTCTTAAGTCTAACCCACTTCCTATGAAAAGGAATCTTGTAAGGGAACAAGTACTGAAAACACAAAGCAACAAGCATAGAAAGGCAACACAAGCGCAACTTCAAGATTCTCAACATAAAGAGGGAAACTTAATATTATTAAGATGCATATAACCATGTTTCCCTCTCTCATAATAACTTTCAGTAGCATCATTGATGAAATCCACAATATAAATATCACATGAAACATTCTTATCATGAGCTACATGCATAAAATTATTACTCTCCACATAAGCATAGTTATTACCATTAATTGTAGTGGGAGCAAATTCAATAAGATAGCTATCATTATTATTCTCATCACCATAATCATCATATATAGGAGGCATATTGTAATCATAATTAATTTTCTCCTCAATAATAGGTGGACTGAAAATATGATAGTCATCATTGTAATCATCATATATAAGAGGTAAAGTATCATCAAAGTAAATTTTCTCCTCCATGCTTGGGGGACTAAAAATATCATGCTCCTCAAAACCAGCTTCCCCAAGCTTAGAATTTTCCATAGCATTAGCAACAATGGTGTTCAAAGCATTCATACTAATAACATTGCCATTAGCATGCATATAAAGTTCCATAGGTTTTTTAATTTTCTCTTCAAACACCTCATGTCCTAACTCAAGATAAATACTATAAAGATCTCTAATATTTTTGTTGTTTTCCATTAAGCCTAACTAGTGAAATCACACTACTTAGTGTTCTCAGGAGTATTCATTTTAACAGTAATAAAGTAAAGTAAAACAAGTAACTAATTTTTTTGTGTTTTAATATTGAGAAACAAGACAATAAATAAAGTAAAGCTAGCAACTAATTTTTTGTGTGTTTTTGATATGAAACAAAGCAGTAAATAAAATAAAGTAAAGCAAGACAAAAACAAAGTAAAGAGATTGGATGTGGAGACTCCCCTTGTGTCTTGATCTCCCGCAACGGCGAAAAAAGTGCTTGATGCGGTAAACATACGTCCGTTGGGAACCCCAAGAGGAAGGTGTGATGCGTACAGAGCAAGTTTTCCCTCAGTATGAAACCAAGGTTTATCGAACCGTAGGAGTCAAGGATCACGTGAAGGTCGTTGGTGACGGAGTGTAGTGCGGCGCAACACAGGGATTCCGGCGCCAACGTGGAACCTGCACAACACAATCAAAGTACTTTGCCCCAACGTAAGTGAGGTTGTCAATCTCACCGGCTTGCTGTAAACAAAGGATTAATTGTATAGTGTGGAAGATGATGTTTGCTTGCGAAGAACACTAAAAAACAATTGCAGTAGATTGTATTTCAGATGTAAAGAATGGACCGGGGTCCATAGTTCACTAGTGGTGTCTCTCCTATAAGATAAATAGCATGTTGGGTGAACAAATTACAGTTGGGCAATTGACAAATAAAGAAGGCATAACAATGCACATACATATATCATGATGAGTACTATGAGATTTAATCGGGCATTACGACAAAGTACATAGACCGCTATCCGGCATGCATCTATGCCTAAAAAGTCCACTTTCAGGTTATCATTCGAACCCCTTCCGGTATTAAGTTGCAAACAACAGACAATTGCATTAAGTATGGTGCGTAATGTAATCAACACAAATATCCTTAGACAAAGCATTGATGTTTTATCCTAGTGGCAACAACACATCCACAACCTTAGAACTTTCTGTCACTGTCCCAGATTCAATGGAGGCATGAACCCACTATCGAGCATAAATACTCCCTCTTGGAGTTACAAGTATCAACTTGGCCAGAGCCTCTACTAGCAACGGAGAGCATGCAAGAACATAAACAACATATATGATAGATTGATAATCAACTTGACATAGTATTCAATATTCATCTGATCCCAATAAACACAACATGTAGCATTACAAATAGATGATCTTGATCATGATAGGCAGCTCAAAAGATCTAACATGATAGCACAATGAGGAGAAGGCAACCATCTAGCTACTGCTATGGACCCATAGTCCAGGGGTGAACTACTCAGACATCGATCCGGAGGCGATCATGGCGATGAAGAGACCTCCGGGAGATGATTCCCCTCTCCGCGGGTGCCGGAGGCGATCTCCTGAATCCCCCGAGATGGGATTGGCGGCGGCTGCGTCTGGAAGGTTTTCCGTATCGTGGCTCTCGGTACTGGGGGTTTCGCGACGAAGGCTTTAAGTAGGCGGAAGGGTAGGTTTAGGGGCGACGCGAGGGCCCCACACGCCAGGGCCGCGCGGCCAAGGCCTGGGCCGCGCCGCCCTGTTGTGTCGGCGCCTCGTCGCCCCACTTCGTTTCCCTTTCGGTCTTCTGGAAGCTTCGTGGAAAAATAAGACCCTGGGCGTTGATTTCGTCCAATTCCGAGAATATTTCCTTTGTAGGATTTCTGAAACCAAAAACAGCACAAAACATCAACTAGCTCTTCGGCATCTCGTCAATAGGTTAGTGCCGGAAAATGCATAATAATGACATAAAGTGTGTATAAAACATGTGAGTATCATCATAAAAGTAGCATGGAACATAAGAAATTATAGACACGTTTGAGACGTATCACACGCGTACGCCACATCGCGGGTGTCCTCAACGGCGTCCGCCGTCGGGCACCGCTCTCGGAGGTACGCGCCGTATGCCGGCTCAATGGTGCCGTCCACCGCCGGGTAGAGCCTCACGACGAGGTTGAAGCAGTGGACGCGGCCAACGGAGTGCGCGCCCAGCAGCGCCACCACGCCCACGGCGTCCACGCCCATGGGCGCGAACCGGGACAACACCGCCGACACGGTGTCGTTGTGGACGGGGAGGTACCGCTCCATCTCGCCGTAGTAGCTCACCGTGGCGTCCCTCCGCCCCGTGCGCATCGGGATGTCCGCGGGGCCGCCGAGCATGGTGACGCCATCCCTGGCGGCGAGGGCGAGCAGGTCAGTGCAGGAGACGGTGGCCGTGCACACGCTCTCGAGCGCCGACTTGATGGCGTCGATGTACTTGAAGTTGTGTGAATGGGCATGCTGGATGATGTTATTCTGAACTTTCTAGTGTATCAGACTTGTTAATTGTGAAGAACAGCAGGACCATGTTATTCTAGAAAGGTCTTGGTTTCGGTTGGTTTATACTAGTAGTGAACTGCGTTGTGACTTGTTTGTTGGATCTGATAATCATCGCAGACCTGGCCGGATGAATGCTCGGCGTCGGGCCGGATCGATTGTTTTTGTTCCGCAGATGCAATCTGCCGGCAAAAGGCATTGGGTTTGATGTCATCAATCAGGTCCGTTCCTGAGAAGCAAGAGGGGTTATAATGGAAGATAACGAAGAAGAAGAGGATAATGACAACTATCCAATGTTCACTGACGATGGTGATAGTAGAATGGGTGGAGACGAAGCTGAAGAAGACCCCATTTTGGATGAGCCCGATGACGATTTGGGTCGGGTCATTCTTGATGTGAAGATAAACTGCGGAAGTGAAAAGGAGAGGTTGAAGTTGAAGAAAATGTTAGAGGATCACAACAAACTGTTGTACCCAAATTGCGAAGATGGCCAGAAAAAGCTAGGTACCACACTGGAATTGCTGCAATGGAAGGCAGAGAATGGTACTTCTGACAAAGGATTTGAAAAGTTGCTGAAAATAATAAAGAAGATGCTTCCAGGGGAGAACATATTGCCCTCTAGTACGTACAAAATAAAGAAGTTGGTCTGCCCTCTAAGATTAGAGGTGTAGAAGATACATGCATGCATCAATGACTGCATCCTCTACCGCGGGGAGTACGAGAATTTAAATGCATGCCCGGTATGTGGTGCATTGTGGTATATATAAGATCAGGCGAGATGACTTTGGTGATGTTGAGGGCGAGTTGTGCCCTAGGAAGAGGGTTCCTGCTAAGGTGATGTGATATGCTCCTATAATACCACGGTTGAAACGTTTGTTCCAAAACAAAGAGCACGCCAAGTTATTGCGATGGCACAAAGAGGACCGTAAGAAAGATGTGATGCTGAGACACCCCGCTGATGGATCGCAGTGGAGGAAAATCGACAGAGAGTTCAAGTCATTTTCAGATGACGAAGGAACTTAAATTTGGTCTAACTACATATGGCTTTAATCCTTTTGGGGAGCAGAGCTCTAGCACCTGGCCAGTGACTCTATGTATCTATAACCTTCCTCCTTGGTTGTGCATGAAGCGGAAGTTCATTATGATGCCAGTGCTCATCCAAGGCCCGAGGCAACCCGACAACGACATTGATGTGTACGTGAGGCCATTGGTTGAAGAACTTTTACAGTTGTGGCGTGAAGATGGTGTACCTGTGTGGGATGAGCACGAACAAAAGTAATTTAACCTATGAGCGTTGTTGTTTGTAACCATCAATGATTGACCTGCTCTTAGTAACATTTCAGGACAGTCAAAGAAGGGATACAATGCATGCACACACTATTTAGGTGAGACTAACAATATATATTTGGAAACAAGAAGGTGTACCTGGGACATCGTCAATTTCTTTCAAAACAACATCATGTAAGAAAGAGAGGAACACATTTCAGAGGTGAGGCAGATAACCGAATGAAGCCTACCCACCCTAATGGGGATGTTATATATGATATGGTCAAGGATTTAAAAGTGATCTTTGGAAGAGGTCCTAGCGAACAATCTGTTCCGCATGATGTTGACGGACACGTACCCATGTGGAAGAAGATCTCTATATTTTGGGAGCTACCCTATTGGAAAATCCTAGAGATTCACTCAGCAATCGACGTGATGCACGTGACGAAAAATCTTTACGTGAACCTGCTAAACTTTTTGGGCCTGTATGGGAAAACAAAACATACACTGAATGTACGACAGGACCAACAATGTATCCACGAAGGAAACAATCTGAATCCAGAGAAGTATCAAGGTACTGCTAGCTACACTCTTACCAAAGAAGAGAAGGAGATCTTTTTTGAAGTCCTGAGTAGCATCAAGGTTCCATCTAGCTTCTCGTCGAATATAAAGAGAATAATATCATGATTGGGAAATCTATGCTGCTCCAGCTCCCACTTAATTTCTTGCAAATGCAAGCCTCCTTCATAATTTGGGAAATTCCAAAGTACTTTGATCAACATAAAATAGAGAAATACATATATATGACTTACTAGCATCCATACGATTGGCAAATTCTGCTCATTGTACCAATTACAAGTCTTCTACAATACGAGTATTGAAGGAGATACAGTTTTTGTCAAACTTATATCAATTCATTAATCATCATATATAAGAGGTAAAGTATCATCAAAGTAAAATTTCTCCTCCATGCTTGGGGGACTAAAAATATCATGCTCCTCAAAACCAGCTTCCCCAAGCTTAGAATTTTCCATAGCATTAGCAACAATGGTGTTCAAAGCATTCATACTAATAATATTGCCATTAGCATGCATATAAAGTTCCATAGGTTTTTTAATTTTCTCTTCAAACACCTCATGTCCTAACTCAAGATAAATACTATAAAGATCTCTAATATTTTTGTTGTTTTCCATTAAGCCTAACTAGTGAAATCACACTACTTAGTGTTCTCAGGAGTATTCATTTTAACAGTAATAAAGTAAAGTAAAACAAGTAACTAATTTTTTTGTGTTTTTAATATTGAGAACGCAAACAAGACAGTAAATAAAGTAAAGCTAGCAACTAATTTTTTGTGTGTTTTTGATATAAGAGCAAACAAAGAAGTAAATAAAATAAAGTAAAGCAAGACAAAAACAAAGTAAAGAGATTGGATGTGGGAGACTCCTCTTGCAGCGTGTCTTGATCTCCCGGCAACGGCGCCGAAAAAGTGCTTGATGCGTGCGTTAACACGTCCGTTGGGAACCCCAAGAGGAAGGTGTGATGCGTACAGAGCAAGTTTTCCCTCAGTATGAAACCAAGGTTTATCGAACCAGTAGGAGTCAAGGATCACGTGAAGGTCGTTGGTGACGGAGTGTAGTGCGGCGCAACACCGGGATTCCGGCGCCAACGTGGAACCTGCACAACACAATCAAAGTACTTTGCCCCAACGTAACAGTGAGGTTGTCTATCTCACCGGCTTGCTGTAAACAAAAGATTAATTGTATAGTGTGGAAGATGATGTTTGCTTGCGAAGAACACTAAAGAACAATTGTAGTAGATTGTATTTCAGATGTAAAGAATGGACCGGGGTCCACAGTTCACTAGTGGTGTCTCTCCATAAGATAAATAGCATGTTGGGTGAACAAATTACAGTTGGGCAATTGACAAATAAAGAAGGCATAACAATGCACATACATATATCATGATGAGTACTATGAGATTTAATCAGGGCATTACGACAAAGTACCACTAGTAGACAACAGGCCTTTTGTTCCGGGTGGTTAGGGGCTTTTGTCGCGGGCGGCCAGCCGCGACAACAGAGGCGCGACAAAAGGTCCACCTTTTGTCGCGGGTCGCTTACGACCCGCGACATAAGGTCCACCACGTGGCAGTGCCCGGGCGCGCACGGCACAGGCCCTTTTGTCGCGGGCGGTGTTACCACCCGCGACAAAAGGCCCTATACGTGGCGCACGCACAACGCTGCTGCTTTAGGGTTTGAGGGGTGCAGCACCCCTCCCCCCCCACCGACCGCCTGTTATATCATTTTTCGTTCGAAAATAAAAGTTGCATATATTTGTACGCTACTAGAAATTGTACACGTTCATTCAATATATATATATATATAGATCGATCAAACAAATGTTGGAAGCAAAAGTCGATTCCTCTTTACATGTAGCCCTTACATATATATATACATTTAGCTCACGATCGACAAGCGGTACTAACGACCGTCTATTTGGAGGTAGAGCATCTATTTGGACTAAACAAGCCTTTGTTGTTTAGTACTTCTCTAACCAAAAGTCCCGCCAGTTCCTCCGCAATTCCTAGTAGGTGTTCCTTTGGTTGGAGTCTGTCCCGCATGTAGTCGACCTATATACGAAAATGAGATGAGTATGACTATATCAATCTTGATAACGAAATATTGACGATAATAAATAAAGTTGTGAGTGTTATTGCTTACGTTGAATTTATTGTTGTTCTGCCTCTCAGTGGTTAACATGCGAATGGACTCGCAAACGTAGTATCCGCATAGATTCGTCCCTTGTGGCTGCTGAGGGCACGGTACAGGAGTAAATGTTAGCTTCTCTGCCCAGGTAGTCTGCTTATGATGGTTCTTGAAAGCTGTCCAAGCCCTGCCAAGCAAAAGAATGATTGAATGAGTGGATAATTAATTGATATCTCACAAAAGATATAACGCGGCGATGAAGGAAATTACACTTGGAGCAACTTCTGCAAGTCGCGGAACCCGTCCACGCCTCTACTCAGTGGGTCTCTTACTTCAACTATTCCCTTATCAACTTTAATGTCTAGTAGTATCCAGTGGAAGCTGCACATGTTTATGTATATACGTCAGGAATTACACTTAACATCGAGTAAGAAAAAATCATTAATTGGATGTGCATAAAAGATCATTAAGACTCTCACTCGTAGTTGTAAGGAAACAATATTGAATCACAGAAATATTGCTCCCCCAAAAACCTGAGTAGGTTTCCCCCGTTTCTTCTTTGTTATACTTTACCGTTTGAACATTTACTTTATCTGGGTCAACAAACCCAATATTGATAATATTGTGACTTTTGCATTCACTGATCTTCAGTCTGCATAAGAGAACACATAAGAAATAATGAGTATATGCAATGAAAACGAATATGAACTGAATGAAAATGAACTTATATGTAGTTAACAACTTACAAGCAATAGCAACTCATGAGAGATTTGTCGAGGGCATCTAAATTGAATAACTGCCAGAGTTCATTTATCTCAATATGGATCTCCTCCTTTCGGTAGTAATATTCACGTGGTATATGCGCCACGATGAACCTTATGTTCTCCTTGCATGCATCAAGGTACCACTGATGCAAATTCCGCATATGTGTTGGCAGTTTATGCAGCTGCTCTTTGCTGACCAAGTCGGCCCCGTAGACAAATTGAGGAACCATATCAGCAGTGGGAACTATATCTGCTGCAGACATCAATTCCTCCACGGTAACGTCACATGCAGCCGCTAGCTTTGCAGCTTCTTCCATATCGAAACCACCCTGTTGCTGGTACAACTTGGGAACATTAAACACTTTGAGTGCTGGGATCGATTGTTTGGGCTGAGCACCGAGGAGGGGAACTTCCTTTCTCTTTTTGCCTTTTGTCGTTGGCTTGGCCTTGAGGGGTGCACTTGTTGCAGTTGACTTATTCTCAGCTGCACTTCTGCTAGCTGATGATTTGCTCGTGCCAGCAATGTCCTTCTCCTTAGCCTTTTCAGCCTTCTTTTCGTCAATTACCTTCGCAAGAGCGCGTGTATAGTCATCCTTCTTCTCGTGTAAGTCATACTGCGATGGTGTGTTCAGAAAACTAGTAGCATATGCTATTTGCTTCTCGGTGTATGGCTCTGGCGCTGGAGGTTTTGGCTTATGGAAATGATCATAGTTGTGTTTCGCAACAGCGGCCGCATTTTCCTCGACAGTAAGATCCCAAGGACGGGGGGAGGAACCTTTGGTACTTTTGGGAGGGGCGACATCTTGCGGACAGGACTCTTGAAACGCTTCGGCTGGGTGCATTCCGAGTCTTTTTGGGCGGAGAGCGGCGGCGCTGGAGATGGAGATGGACTACCGATGTCGTGGTCGACGTCGTACCCATGGGGTGATGGTGGCGACATGTGATCGGAGGAGGAGGTGATGGTGGCTGCGATCATCTGGAGGAGGTGATGGTGACCTGCTCGGACGACTGGTAGGGGGCTACCCAGCCTGGCAGCTTGATGTTCTTCTTTTCCCAGAGAATGATTTCTCCCAGCACCTCTCTGAGTGTAAGCCCCCCATCACCTCCAGGGATATCAAGCTCCAATGTCTCCCACGACGGGACAACTGAATCCACCCCGACACGAGCATAGCCAGCTGGAATCGGATTGCCATGCCATGTTGCCGGCTCACCTTCAGGTCCAAATGCCGGTAAGACATAGCCGACCGCCACCTTAACAGAAACCTTCCTGAACACCTCATGGAGATCACAAGGTGTTTGCTCCTTGATTCCATCCAAGGGGTCGCCAGGACCGGCATCTATCATCATCCGTGTAGAAGGGGCCTCCGAGTCGGCCACGCTGCTGTCTCGTCGCTGAGATATGTCAGCGGTATTATCTGGCGGGCGTTGTCCTTTTAGTTCATTTATCTCCCGCTGCTGCTGCTGAAGCTCCGCTCTGCTGGTCAAGTCGGCGTTGGAACTCGGCCATCCGGTCATTCTGCACCTCCAGCTGGCGTTGTTTAGCTCTCGCTCGGCTTCTATAAGTCTCCGCCGGAAACCCAAGCGACCACGGAACACTAGGGCCGAAGCCTCTGTTCGTCCTCCCTTCTCGGGATTACCGAGGACAAGCGTCAGCAAGTCTTTCTCTCTATCGGGATCAAACTTTAGTTTTCCCGCCTTTATTTCTGTCGTCACTTTAATCCATTCTTCCCTGGGTACCCTAACCCTGCTGTCACTTTCAACAATGTTCCCTGTCTTCATATCATACTCACAGCCATGCGCGAGGAACCAATTCCGAGCCCTAGTGTCCCATCCTTCTCGCTCTGGTTCTGGAGTGATCCCATTCAGCTTCATCTCAGCCTCTTGTGCATCCCACTTAGGCATGGCTACTTCGTAGCCCCCTCGCCCCGTATGATGGTGATATTTCTTTTCGCTTGCATTCTTCTTGTTTTTCTTTGACAGGTTCACAACCTCCTCTGATTCTTTGTACTTCACAAAATCTTCCCAGTTATGCTCCTGCTTCGCTAGATAGTTTTCGAATACTGGAGGCTTCTTCTCGGCCTTATAAGCTTTCCATAACCGGTTCTTGTACGCTCGGAAAAGTTCCCCCATCTTCTTAAGAGCCCACTTCTTCACTAGCGCCCTCTGCTTGGCATTCTCAGAGTCCGATCCCAAATTTGGCAAAGTGAAATGTGACATGAGGTCTGATGGCGTGTAACTCACACGTTCGTTGGGAACCCCAAGAGGAAGGTATGATGCGCACAGTAGCAAGTTTTCCTCAGAAAGAAACCAAGGTTTAATCGAACCAGAGGAGCCAAGAAGCACGTTGAAGGTTGATGGTCGCGAAATGTGATGCGGTGCAACACCAGGATTCCGGCGCCAACGCGGAACCTGCACAACACAACCAAAGTACTTTGCCCCAACGAAACAGTGAGGTTGTCAATCTCACCGTTTGCTGTAACAAAGGATTAAACGTATCGAGTGGAAGATGTTTGCAAAGAAAACAAGTAAAACAAGTAGATTGTATGCTATGTAAAGAATAGGACCGGGGTCCACAGTTCACTAGAGGTGTCTCTCCCATAAGATAAAGCATGTTGGGTGAACAAATTACAATCGGGCAATTGACAAATAGAGAAAGTCATAACAATGCATATACATGACATGGTAAATATAGTGAGATTTAATCCGGCATTACGACAAAGTACATAGACCGCCATCCAACCATCTATGCCTAAAAGGTCCACCTTCAGGTTATCGTCCGAACCCCTCCGTATTAAGTTGCAAAGCAACAGACAATTGCATTAAGTATGGTGCGTAATGTAATCAACAACTACATCCTTAGACATAGCATCAATGTTTTATCCCTAGTGGCAACAGCACATCACAACCTTAGAACCTACTGTCACGATCCCAGATTCAAGAAGGCATGAACCCACTATCGAGCATAAATACCCCCTCTTGGAGTTAAGAGCAAAAACTTGGCCAGAGCCTCTACTAATAACGGAGAGCATGCAAGATCATAAACAACACATAAACAATAGATTGATAATCACCATAATCATAGTACTCTCTATCCATCGGATCCCGACAAACACAACATATAGTATTACAGATAGATGATCTTGATCATGTTAAGCAGCTCACAAGATCCAACAATGAAGCACAACAAGGAGAAGACGACCATCTAGCTACGCTATGGACCCATGGTCCAGGGGTGAACTACTCACTCATCACTCCGGAGGCGACCATGGCGGTGTAGAGTCCTCCGGGAGATGAATCCCCTCTCCGGCAGGGTGCCGGAGGCGATCTCCGAATCCCCGAGATGGGATTCGCGGCGGCGGCGGTAAGGTTTTCCCGTATCGTGGCTCTCGGTCCGGGGCCTTCGCGACGGAAGCTTTAAGTAGGCGGAGGGTCAACGCGGGGGCCACACGGGGGCCCAGTAGGTCGGCGCGGCCAGGGGCCGGGCCGCGCCGGCCACCTCTGGCCGCCTGGCCCCCCTCGTTAGGTCTTCGGTCTTCGGAAGCTTCGTGCAAAAATAGGACCTGGGCGAAATTTCGTCCAATTCCGAGAATATTTCTTTACTAGGATTTCTGAAACCAAAAGCAGTAAACTGGCTCTTCGCATCTTGTTAATAGGTTAGTTCCAAAATGCATAAATACGACATATAATGTGCATAAAACATGTAGGTATCATCAATAAAGTAGCATGGAACATAAGAAATTATCGATACGTTGGAGACGTATCAGCATCCCCAAGCTTAGTTCTGCTCGTCCCGAGCAGGTAAAACGATAACAAAGATAATTTCAAGTGACATGCCATCATAATCTTGATCATACTATTTGTAAACATATGTAATGAATGCAGCGATCAAAACAAAGGTAATGACATGAGTAAACAACTGAATCATAAAGCAAAGACTTTTCATGAATAGTACTTCAAGACAAGCATCAATAAGTCTTGCATAAGAGTTAACTCATAAAGCAATAAATCAAAGTAAAGGTGTTGAAGCAACACAAAGGAAGATTAAGTTTCAGCGGTTGCTTTCAACTTGTAACATGTATATCTCATGGATATTGTCATCATAAAGTAATATAACAAGTGCAATATGCAAGTATGTAGGAATCAATGCACAGTTCACACAAGTGTTTGCTTCTTAAGGTGGAAGGAGATAGGTAAACCGACTCAACAATAAAAGTAAAAGAAAGGTCCTTCAAAGAGGAAAGCATCGATTGCTGTATTTGTGCTAGAGCTTTTATTTTGAAAACATGAACAATTTTGTCAACGTAGTAATAAAGCATATGAGTTATGAAAATTATATCTACAAGTTGCAAGCCTCTGGTGATACTAATAGTGCCCGCACCTCGTCCTACTTAACTTGGACTACCGGATCTTCGCATGCCATGTTTCAACCAAGTGTCACAAAGGGGTACCTCCATGCCGCCTGTACAAAGGTCTAAGGAGAATGCTCGCATTTCGGATTTCTCGCTTTTGATTATTCTCAACTTAGACATCCATACCGGGACAACATGGACAACAGATAATGGACTCCTCTTAAATGCATAAGCATGTAGCAGTAATTATTCTCATATGAGATTGAGGATACATGTCCAAAACTGAAACTTCACCATGGTTCATGGCTTTAGTTAGCGGCCCAATGTTCTTCTCTAACAATTTTGCATGCTCCAACCACTAAAATGATAGACCTTCGACAAGACGGACATGCATAGCAACTCACATGATATTCAACAATAGTTGATGGCGTTCCCCAGAAGCATGGTTATCGCACAACATGCAACTTAATAAAATATAAAGTGCATAAGTACATATTCAATACTACGATAGTTTTTAAGGCTATTTTGTCCCATGAGCTATATATTGCAAAGGTGAATGATGGAATTTTAAAGGTAGCACTCAAGCAATTTACTTTGGAATGGCGGAGAAATACCATGTAGTGGGTAGGTATGGTGGACACAAATGGCATAGTAGTTGGCTCAAGGATTTTGGATGCATGAGAAGTATTCCCTCTCGATACAGGGTTTAGGCTAGCAAGGTTATTTGAAGCAAACTCAAGGATGAACAAGTGCAGCAAAACTCACATAAAAGACACATTGTAAACATTATAAGACTACACTGTCTTCCTTGTTGTTCAAAACTCAATACTAGATATTATCTAGACCTTAGAGAGACCAAATATGCAAATCAAATTTTAGCAAGCTCTATGTATCTTCATTAATGGGTGCAAAGTATATGATGCAAGAGCTTAAACATGAGCACAACAATTGCCAAGTATCACATTATCCAAGACATTTTTAGAATTACTACATGTAGCATTTTCCAATTCCAACCATATAACAATTTAACGAAGAAGAAACTTCGCCTTGAACATTATGAGTAAAGCCTAAGGACACATGTGTCCATATGCAACAGCGGAGCGTGTCTCTCTCCACAAAGTGAATGCTAGGATCCATCTTATTCAAACAAAAACAAAAACGAAAACAAACCGACGCTCCAAGTAAAGAACACAAGATGTGATTGAATAAAAATATAGTTTCAGGGAGGAACCGATGATGTTGTCGATGAAGAGGATGCCTTGGGCATCCCCAAGCTTAGACGTTTGAGTCTTCTTAGAATATGCAGGGGTGAACCAGGGGCATCCCCAAGCTTAGAGCTTTCACTCCTCTTGATCATAGTATATCATTCTCCTCTCTTGACCCTTGAACACTTCCTTCACACCAAACTTCAAGCAAACTCATTAGAGGGTTAGTGCATCATTAATAATTCACTCATTCAGAGGTGACACAATCATTATTTTCACTTCTGGACATTGCATAATGCTACTGAACATTAGTGGATCAAAGAAATAAATCCAACATAGCAAAAGAGGCAATGCGAAATAAAAGGCAGAATCTGTCAAAAACAGAACAGTCCGTAAAGACGAATTTATAAATGGCACCAGACTTGCTCAAATGGAAAAACTCAAAACTAATGAAAGTTGCGTACATATCTGAGGATCACGCTCGTAAATTGGCAGATTTTTTCGAATTTTCTACAGAGAATTGTGCCCAGATTTGTGACAGACAGCAATGCTGTTTCTGCGCAGCGATCCCAAATATAACATCAACTTTGACATAGAAACTTTACTTGGCACAAAAACTTGATAAGGAGAGGTTGCTACAGTAGTAAACAACTTCAAGACTCAACAAAACAAAAAATTGCTGTAGATAAAAACATGGGTTGTCTCCCATAAGCGCTTTCTTTAACGCCTAGGCGCAGAAAGTGCAAATCAAGTAACATCGAGAGTAGAAGCATCAACATCATAGCTTGTTCTAATAATAGAATCAAAAGGCAACTTCATTCTCTTTCTAGGGAAGTGTTCCATACCTTTCTTGAGAGGAAATTGGTATTTAATATTACCTTCCCTCATATCAATAACAGCACCAACAGTTCGAAGAAAAGGTCTTCCCAACACAATTGGACAAGATGCATTGCATTCGATATCCAAGACAACAAAATCAACGGGGACAAGGTTATTGTTAACCGTAATATGCACATTATCAATCCTCCCCAAAGGTTTCTTTTTGACATTATCAGCAAGATTATCATCCAAATAACAATTCTTCAATGATGGCAAGTCAAGCATATCATAAATCTTTTTAGGCATAACAGAAATACTTGCACCAAGATCACATAAAGCATTACATTCAAAGTCATTGAATTTCATTTTAATGATGGGCTCCCAACCATCTTCTAACTTTCTAGGAATAGAAGTTTCAAGTTTTAGTTTCTCTTCTCTAGCTTTTATGAGAGCATTTGTAATATGTTTTGTAAAGGCTAAATTTATAGCACTAGCATTAGGACTTTTAGCAAGTTTTTGTAAGAACTTTATAACTTCAGAGATGTGGCAATCATCAAAATCTAAATCATTATGAGCTACAGCAATGGGATCATTATTCCCAAGGTTGGAAAAAATTTCAGCAGTTTTATCACAAGCAGTTTCAGCAGTTTTAGCAATTTCAGGCAGTTTTGTTCGCTTTGCACTAGGAGTAGAAACATTGCCAACACCAATTATATTACCATTGATAGTAGGAGGTGCAGCAACATGTGGAGAATTAGCATTACTAGTGGTGGTAATAGTCCAAACTTTAGCTACATTATTCTCTTTAGCTAGTTTTTCATTTTCTTCTCTATCCCACCTAGCACGCAGTTCAGCCATTAATCTTATATTCTCATTAATTCTAACTTGGATGGCATTTGCTGTAGTAGTAATCTTATTATCAATATCATTATTAGGCATAACTTTCAATTTTAAAAGATTAACATCAGAGGCAAGCCTATCAACTCTAGAAGCAATAGTGTCAATTTTATCAAGCTTTTCCTCAACAGATTTGTTAAAAGCAGTTTGTGTACTAATAAATTCTTTAAGCATGGCTTCAAGACCAGAGGGTACACTCCTATTATTATTGTAAGAATTCCCATAAGAATTACCATAACCATTACCATTAGCAGAAGGATATGGCCTATAGTTATTACCAGAGTTGTTCCTATAAGCATTGTTGTTGAAATTATTATTTTTAATGAAATTCACATCAACATTTTCTTCTTGAGCAACCAATGAAGCTAAAGGAACATTATTTGGATCAACATTAGATCTACCATTCACAAGCATAGACATAATCACATCAATCTTATCACTCAAGGAAGAGGTTTCTTCAACAGAATTTACCTTCTTACCTTGTGGAGCTCTTTCCGTGTGCCATTCAGAGTAATTTATCATCATATCATCAAGAAGTTTTGTAGCCGCCCCCAATGTGATGGACATAAAGGTACCTCCAGCAGCTGAATCCAATAAATTCCGCGAAGAAAAATTTAGTCCTGCATAGAAGGTTTGGATGATCATCCAAGTAGTCAGTCCATGGGTTGGGCAATTCTTTACCAAAGTTTTCATTCTCTCCCAAGCTTGAGCAACATGTTCGGTATCTAATTGTTTAAAATTCATTATGCTACTTCTCAAAGATATAATTTTAGCGGGAGGATAATATCTACCAATAAAAGCATCCTTGCATTTAGTCCATGAATCAATACTATTCTTAGGCAAAGATAGCAACCAATCTTTAGCTCTTCCTCTTAATGAGAAAGGAAACACTTTCAATTTAATAATATCACCATCTACATCTTTATACTTTTGCATTTCACAAAGTTCAACAAAATTATTGAGATGGGCAGCAGCATCATCAGAACTAACACCAGAAAATTGATCTCTCATGACAAGATTTAGTAAAGCAGGTTTAATTTCAAAGAATTCTGCTGTAGTAGCAGGTGGAGCAATAGGTGTGCATAGAAATCATTATTATTTGCATTTGTGAAGTCACACAACTTAGTATTTTCAGGAGTATTCATTTTAGCAGGTAAATAAAACAAACTAGATAAAGTAAATGCAAGTAACTAATTTTTTTGTGTTTCGATATAGAGCAAGACAGTAAATAAAGTAAAACTAGCAACTAATTTTTTTTTGTATTTTGATTTAGTGCAGCAAACAAAGTAGTAAATAAAATAAAGCAAGACAAGAACAAAGTAAAGAGATTGAGAGTGGAGACTCCCCTTGCAGCGTGTCTTGATCTCCCCGGCAACGGCGCCAGAAAAAGAGCTTGATGGCGTGTAACTCACACGTTCGTTGGGAACCCCAAGAGGAAGGTATGATGCGCACAGTAGCAAGTTTTCCCTCAGAAAGAAACCAAGGTTTAATCGAACCAGGAGGAGCCAAGAAGCACGTTGAAGGTTGATGGTCGCGAAATGTGATGCGGCGCAACACCAGGGATTCCGGCGCCAGCGCGGAACCTGCACAACACAACCAAAGTACTTTGCCCCAACGAAACAGTGAGGTTGTCAATCTCACCGGCTTGCAGTAACAAAGGATTAAGCGTATCGAGTGGAAGATGTTTGCAAAGAAAACAGTAAAACAAGTAGATTGTATGCTATGTAAAGAATAGGACCGGGGTCCACAGTTCACTAGAGTGTCTCTCCCATAAGATAAAGCATGTTGGGTGAACAAATTACAGTCGGGCAATTGACAAATAGAGAAAGGCATAACAATGCATATACATGACATGGTAAATATAGTGAGATTTAATCCGGCATTACGACAAAGTACATAGACCGCCATCCAACTGCATCTATGCCTAAAAAGTCCACCTTCAGGTTATCGTCCGAACCCCCTCCAGTATTAAGTTGCAAAGCAACAGAGAAATTGCATTAAGTATGGTGCGTAATGTAATCAACAACTACATCCTTAGACATAGCATCAATGTTTTATCCCTAGTGGCAACAACACATCACAACCTTAGAACCTACTGTCACGATCCCAGATTCAATGAGGCATGAACCCACTATCGAGCATAAATACCCCCTCTTGGAGTTAAGAGCAAAAACTTGGCCAGAGCCTCTACTAATAACGGAGAGCATGCAAGATCATAAACAACACATAAACAATAGATTGATAATCACCATAATCATAGTACTCTCTATCCATCGGATCCCGACAAACACAACATATAGTATTACAGATAGATGATCTTGATCATGTTAGGCAGCTCACAAGATCCAACAATGAAGCACAACAAGGAGAAGACGACCATCTAGTTACTGCTATGGACCCATGGTCCAGAGGGTGAACTACTCACTCATCACTCCGGAGGCGACCATGGCGGTGTAGAGTCCTCCGGGAGATGAATCCCTCTCCGGCAGGGGTGCCGGAGGCGATCTCCGTCCCTCGAGATGGGATTGCGGCGGCGCGTCTCTGTAAGGTTTTCCGTATCGTGGCTCTCGTGCTGGGGGTTTCGCGACGAGCTTTACAGGCGGAGGGTCAACGCGGGGGCCACACGAGGGGCCGGGGGTAGGTCGGCGCGGCCAGGGCCTGGGCCGCGCCGGCCACCCTCCTGGCCGCCTCGTGGCCCCACTTCGTTAGGTCTTCGGTCTTCTGGAAGCTTCGTGCAAAAATAGGACCCCGGGAAAGTTTCGTCCAATTCCGAGAATATTTCTTTACTAGGATTTCTGAAACCAAAAACAGCAGAAAACAGCAACCGCTCTGGCATCTTGTTAATAGGTTAGTTCCGAAAATGCATAAATACGACATATAATGTGCATAAAACATGTAGGTATCATCAATAAAGTAGCATGGAACATAAGAAATTATCGATACGTTGGAGACGTATCAAGGTCGTCAAAAAGTGTGTTCTTGTACCTATCGGCAACATGATCTTCTGACACATTCTTGGTCTTGTTCCATTCTCTAACAGTGATCGGGATATGATCTCTAACCACAACTCCGCACTGATTCTTAAATGTCACTCGACACTCGCGGGTGCCACAGGTTGGCCTTCCGGTGATATAGCTTCAATGTTGAAGTGGTCTTTTTTGGCCAACTTCTTTGCCGGGCCTCGTTTGTCCAACTTATCTTCGGAGGCCTAAGAGAATAAAAATCAGTTAATTTATATACATAAGTACATATAGAATTCCATTAATGCCTCAACTGATCGTATACCTCGTCATGACCGGAGCCGTCGGCTTCTCCATCACCGGAGCCGCCGGCTTCTCCATGATCACCGGAGCCGCGGCTTCTCCATGATCACCGGAGCCGTCGGCATCTCCATGATCACCGGAGCCGCCGGCTTCTCCATCACCATCGCGGATTAAGTTCGCGAAAATGTCTTCCTGTTCCAAGTCCCGTTCGAATTGATCCATTGTTTCTGCAAAAAATTAAATCGATAAGTACATGTTCTAACCCAAACCAAACCCTAACCCTAGCTAACCAAAAACTAACCTAACCCTAGAGGGAGAGAAGAGGGGAGTTGCGGCGTCGGTGGTTTCGCGAGAGGGAGAGAGAGGTGTTTGCGAGAGGGAGAGGGCTGGTGTCGGCGTCGGTTGTTCGCGAGAGGGAGAGAAGAGGGGAGTTGCGGCGTCGATGGTTTTCGCGAGAGGGAGAGAAGAGGGAGTTGCGGCGGCGGTGATTTTCGCGAGAGGGAGAGAGATGTGTTGGCGAGAGGGAGAGGGCGCGCCGGTGTCGGCGTCGGTTGTTCGCGAGAAGGGAGAGAAGAGGGGAGTTGCGGCGTCGATGGTTAAGAGCAAAAACTTGGCCAGAGCCTCTACTAATAACGGAGAGCATGCAAGATCATAAACAACACATAAACAATAGATTGATAATCACCATAATCATAGTACTCTATCCATCGGATCCCGACAAACACAACATATAGTATTACGATAGATGATCTTGATCATGTTAGGCAGCTCACAAGATCCAACAATGAAGCACAACAAGGAGAAGACGACCATCTAGCTACGCTATGGACCCATGGTCCAGGGGTGAACTACTCACTCATCACTCCGGAGGCGACCATGGCGGTGTAGAGTCCTCCGGGAGATGAATCCCCTCTCCGGCGGGTGCCGGAGGCGATCTCCGAATCCCCGAGATGGGATTCGCGGCGGCGGCGTCTGTAAGGTTTTCCGTATCGTGGCTCTCGCCGGGGTTTCGCGACGGAAGCTTTAAGTAGGCGGAGGTCGCGCGGGGCCACACGAGGGGCCCAGGTCGGCGCGGCCAGGGCCCGGGCCGCGCCGGCCACCCTCCTGGCCGCCTCGTGGCCCCACTTCGTCTTCGGTCTCCTGGAAGCTTCGTGCAAAATAGGACCCTGGGCGAAAGTTTCGTCCAATTCCGAGAATATTTCTTTACTAGGATTTCTGAAACCAAAAACAAAGACAACGGCTCTTCGGCTCTTGTTAATAGGTTAGTTCCAGAAAATGCATAAATACGACATATAATGTGCATAAAACATGTAGGTATCATCAATAAAGTAGCATGGAACATAAGAAATTATCGATACGTTGGAGACGTATCAAGGTCGTCAAAAAGTGTGTTCTTGTACCTATCGGCAACATGATCTTCCGACACATTCTTGGTCTTGTTCCATTCTCTAACAGTGATCGGGATATGATCTCTAACCACAACTCCGCACTGATTCTTAAATGTCACTCTGACACTCGCGGGTGCCACAGGTTGGCCTTCCGGTGATATAGCTTCAATGTTGAAGTGGTCTTTTTTGCCCAGTCTCTTTGCCGGGCCTCGTTTGTCCAACTTATCTTCGGAGAAAAAAAAATCAGTTAATTTATATACATAAGTACATATAGAATTCCATTAATGCCTCAACTGATCGTATACCTCGTCATTACCGGAGCCGCCGGCTTCTCCATGATCACCGGAGCCGCCGGCTTCTCCATGATCACCGGAGCCGCCGGCTTCTCCATGATCACCGGAGCCGCGGCATCTCCATGATCACCGGAGCCGCCGGCTTCTCCATCACCATCGCGGATTAAGTTCGCGAAAATGTCTTCCTGTTCCAAGTCCCGTTCGAATTGATCCATTGTTTCTGCAAAAATTAAATCGATAAGTACATGTTCTAACCCAAACCAAACCCTAACCCTAGCTAACCAAAAACTAACCTAACCCTAGAGGAGAGAAGAGGGGAGTTGCGGCGTCGGTGGTTTCGCGAGAGGGAGAGAGAGGTGTTTGCGAGAGGGAGAGGGCTGGTGTCGGCGTCGGTTGTTCGCGAGAGGGAGAGAAGAGGGGAGTTGCGGCGTCGATGGTTTTCGCGAGAGGGAGAGAAGAGAGAGTTGCGGCGTCGGTGATTTTCGCGAGAGGGAGAGAGATGTGTTGGCGAGAGGGAGAGGGCCGTGTCGGCGTCGGTTGTTCGCGAGAAGGGAGAGAAGAGGGGAGTTGCGGCGTCGATGGTTTTCGCGAGAGGGCGAGAAAAGAGGGAGTTGCGGCGTCGGTGTCGGCGTTGGTACTATACTAACTATATATATACAACATAACTAGCTATACTAACTATATACAAGAAAACTATATACAAGATAAAATATACAAAATAAACTAACTATTTAACCATATACAAAATAACTATAAACTAACTATTTAACCATATACAAAATCACTAAGTATTTAACCATTACCTAATTACATAAACTAAAATAATCTATATATATACTAAAATACTAAAATACTTACAAAAAGATCTAAACTAACTAATTACAAAAACTAAAATAATCTATATATATACTAAAATACTTACAAAAAAACTTACTAAATACTAAAATACTTACAAAAAAACTTACTAAATAGTAAAATAAACTAACTAATTAACTAATAATTAACTCAAAAATAAAAAAAATAAAAAGGGCGGCGCCGGACGCGGGTGGTCTACTACGCGCGCAGCGGCGGAGGGCGGCGGCGGCGCGGTGGGGCACTGCGCGCGCAGCGGGCGGAGGGGGCGCGGCGGCGGGGGCGGCGCCGGGGGTCGGCACGGCGGGGCGGCGCCGGGGGTCGGCACGGCGGGGGGCGCGCGGAGAGGCGGGAGGGGCGAGAGCGCGGAGAGGGCGCGGAGGAGGGAGGCGGCGGAGGGCCGGCGGCGGCGGTGAAAATAGGGCAGCCTGGCGGCGCGATTTCTCTAAGGAATGGCCTCCGGGTGTCGCGGGTGGGGGCTCCGCCCGCGGGGTTAGGTATTTATACCTAACCCCTTTTGTCGCGGGTGGTGGCACGACCCGTGATAAAAGGCCCCCCTTTTATCGCGGGTCGTGCCACCACCCGCGATAAAAGGGGGGGCCTTTTATCGCGGGCCGTGGCTCGACCCGCGACAAAAGGGGGTAGGAGGGGGAGATGGCTGATCCGTGGCACAGCCCATCCAACGGCTCTGGCCGTTTGAATCCAACGGCCTAGAGCCGTTGGATGGGTTGTGCCACGGATCAGCCATCTCCCCCTCTTCACCCCTTTTTTTCTATTTTAACTTAATAAAACTATTATTTCAATAACTTTTGAATGGTAACTCAAATACAAAAGTTTTATATATGAAAATTGATCAGAAAAATCCAATGAACATGAATATGACATGCATATAACTATTTGCATCTCGCATCATATCAAACGTTTCACCGCTTCCACGTGCCTCGCCCCGCCGACGCCGGCGTGCGACGTGTAGCCACCGCTACCACGTGCCTCGCCCCGCCGACGCCGGCGACGTGTAGCCACCGCTACCACGTGCCTCGCCCCGCCGCCGGCGTGCGACGTGTAGCCACCGCTTACACGTGCCATGCCCCGCGTGCGCTATATAGAGCGACGAGTGCGGGCGCAACCACACGTCGCCACCGTCTCCGCTCATTCATCTCCGGGATGCCTCCACGTCGTCGAGGGGCGTCCGGTTTCCGTGGCGTTCGAGTGCGTCCGAGCGGTAGGTTCACCGCCGAGATACGCGCCGGTGGCTTCCGCCTCACCCTCGGCACGTACAACACGCCGGAGGCGGCGCGCGCACGACGCGGCGGCGTGGCGCTTTCGGCGGCCAGGGCACGACATGAACTTCCGGATGTTGAATCGCTAGAGGAGGCGGAGTTCCTCGCGCCACCGCCGTGCCTCGTCGACGACGAGGACCGTCGCCGCATCGCCAGGTGCAGCGCAGATCGCCAGCGAGCGCGAGCAGTTGATGCGCCAGTGGAGGGCGCAGTCCCCCGACGCGTTCTTTGCTAACCTTAGGGCACAACGCAGGTCCAACAGGCGCCACCGTCGGGCGTCGCCGCCTTCGAGCTCGAGAACCCGAATACAACTTGGACCGAAACGACCCTCGGTGGGATGACATTTGGACGGAGACAACCTCCGACGACGAGTAGAGACTAGACTAGTAATTTATCTATTTTATTGTAATTTCAATAAAGTCGTTGTCGGTTCTATTAGTTTAAATTTAGTTTATAAAGTCGTTGTCGGTTGTTTTTGTTCAATAAAGTGGTTGACACGAAATTTATTACGATTGAACTGAAATTAAAGTACAGAGCTCAACTGAAAAATAAGATACATGGCCAGATTCGAATGTTGGAGCCATTCAATCATAGTCGTGCCTAGTCCTATAATATTCGCCACTGTAGTCATCATAGTCGCCGACGTCATCGTTGCTAGCATCGGGGTCGCGGTTGTCGAACCTCGGCGGATGACCACGCGTGGGCTGGGATTGAGGGTAGCGCAGCGGGGGCCACGATAGGCCATGAAGCTCTGGAGAGTCCGGCCGCGCCACCACATCCGACGGCCGGCCTCGTTGAAGTTCGAAGGAGGCGGGCCGTCCTCCTCGTACCTGGCAACCGCCCTCTCACGCCGATTGATGAAGAAGCTGTCCCAAGTCGGGCTGTAGTCGGGATGCCACTGGATTCCTCCGCTGCTCTGGCGTGAGCTCGAAATAGTAGTGGTTTGTGATGGCCATCTCGCGTGGCACACCTCAGGGATAGGAGGGACCGGTACGCCTCCGACGCTCAGCAACCAGCCGGTCGGGACGCGGTAGCCGGGCGGGCAGGGTAGTTCGAGGCGCAAAGCGCCTCCGCCTCCCGGGGTGTTAGACATACGATGGAAGCCATGGGAGAGAGTGATGAGGTTTGCAGATATGAGTCCAAGGCCTACATATATATAGTGGAAAAATGGCGGGAATGCGGGAAGAAAATAGGCGGGAACGAAGAGGCGCGCGAAACTTTCATCCGGGTGGAGGCTCAAACCGGGACAAAAGACTGGGGGAGCTTATCTAGGAGGGCCTTATCTGGGGGGATGATGTGCGGGTAACCTTTTGTCACGGTTGGTGGCTGCAACCGGGACTAAAGCTGTCGGCAGGATAAGGATGTGTCGGTAACCTTTTGTCACGGTTGGTGGTTGCAACCGGGACTAAAGCTGTCGCAGGATAAGGAAGCGTGGGTGGACGCACTGCTCGATGAGATAAAGCATGTAGCACGACGCCCTGTCGAAGGAACAAGACAAAGTAGAAGCGGTGCCGTGCCTATAAAAGGAGCATCAATACGCCTTGCCAAGCAGATCAACAAGCCAAGCACAGTTTCATTCCCATGGATGAAGGAAAGGGTTGGGAAATCTCCCGTGGCGCAGCTTCTCGAAGATGTCGTTGGTGCACACGCCTACGGCATCTTCGAAGCTGCTCCTCGGAAAAATTTCCCTGCAAGCCCGTGAAAAATTTCCCTCTAACAGTGTTGGGGAAAGGGTTCTCATTATTACATAAATGTAGAGATTGTCTTGGGAACTATATATGAAGAATACATTATTACATCGCCATCTAGTGTTGTGATCTTCTACGGCGTAGCCATGGAGAATCTTCATCATTTAGTAAGATGCTTGGGTCAATTTTCACCGTGAAGGGCGGAATTTCTTTAAACTTATTATAATCTTCTGACATGTCTGTCTTGTCATCCACTCCCACGATGTTTCTTTTCCCCGAAAGAACTATGTGGCGCTTTGGCTCCTCGGTTGATGTATTCTTTTGTTGATTTCTTTTTCTTGATTTGCTAGACATGTCCTTCACGTAGAAAACTTGAGCCACCTCGCTGGCTAGGACAAATGGCTCGTCAAGGTACGCAAGATTGTTGGGATCCACTGTTATCATACCGTACTTATCGTCAATATGTATACCGCTGAGCTTCACCCATTTGCACCGAAACAAAGGGACCTTAAAAGTGGGACCATAGTCAAGTTCCCATATCTCCTCTATGTATCCATAATATGTGGTGGTCTGCCCATTCTCGTCTTTTGCATCGAAGCGGACACCGCTGTTTTGGTTGGTGCTCTTTTTATCTTGGTCGATCGTGTAAAATGTATTCCCATTTATCTCGTACCCTTGGAATGTACATATGTTTGAAGATGGTAACCTGGCCAACAAGAACAGCTGGTCCACAACAGATGGGTCATTAATGAGATGTCTTTGCAACCAACTGCCGAAGGTATTCATGTGTTGACGTGTAATCAAGGACTCGGGCTGGCCCGGTTTATTTCTCGTAAAGCATTCTTATGTTTCTCGATGTACGGAGCCACCAAGATGGAATTGTATAGAACGTGTAGTGTGCTTGATTGAAAGAAATCTTGTCCCTGCACACCATTGATTTCCTTCCTAGTGTGCCTTTTCCAGTCAGCCTCCCCTCATACCGAGATTCAGGAACACCAATCGGCTTAAGGTCGGGAAGAAAGTCAACACAAAACTCAATGACCTCCTCAGTTCCGTAGCCCTTTGAGATACTTCCTTCCGGCCTAGCTCGGTTATGAACATATTTCTTTAAGACTCCCATGAACCTCTCGAAGGGGAACATATTGTGTAGAAATACAGGACCGAGAATTCTAATCTCTTCAACTAGGTGAACGAGGAGGTGCGTCATAATATTGAAGAAGGATGGTGGGAACAACAACTCGAAGCTGACAAGACATTCGACCACATCTTCCTGTAATCCTGACAAAGTTTCTGGATCCATTACCTTCTGAGAAATTGCGTTGAGGAATGCACATATCTTCACAATGGCTAGTCGAACATTTTCTGGTAGAAGTCCCCTCAATGCAACCGGAAGCAATTGTGTCATAAGCACGTGACAGTCATGGGACTTCAGGTTTTGGAATTTTTTCTCCTTCATATTTACTATCCCCTTTATATTCGACGAGAAACCAGACGGAACCTTGATACTGAATAGGGCTTCAAAAATATCTCCTTCTCTTGTTTGGTAAGAGCGTAGCTGGCAGGCCCTACAAACTGCCCTGGATGTTTGCCGTTTCGTCCTTTATGAAGTTCCTGGTCCTCCCGTGCTTCTGGTGTATCTTTTGTCTTTCCATACACGCCGAGAAAACCTAGAATATTCACACAAAGATTCTTGGTCAGGTGCATCACGTCGATTGCAGAGCGGACTTCCAGGACTTTCCAATATTCTAGCTCCCAAAAAATAGATTTCTTCTTCCACATGGGCGCGTGTCCGTCAGCGTCTTTCGGAACAGGTCGACTGCCTGGACCCTTTCCAAAGATAACATTTAAATCCTTGACCATGTCAAATATATCAGCACCACTATGGGGGACAGGCTTCGGACGGCGTCTGCCTCGCCATCGAAATGCTTTCCTTTTTTCCTTAAGGGATGCTTGCGCGGAAGGTAACGACGATTGAACGGGTACACAACTTTTCTGCTTTTTCCCAAATATTTACTTTCAGTCTCATCTAAACAGTGTGTGCATGCATTGTATCCTTTGTTTGTCTGTCCTGAAATGTTACTGAGAGCAGGCCAATCATTGATGGTTACGAATAGCAACCCTCGTAGGTCAAATTCTTGCTCGGTGTGCTCATCCCACACACGTACACCTGGTTTGGCCCACAACTCCAAAAGTTCATCGACTAATGGCCTTAGGTACACATCAATGTCGTTGCCCGGTTGCTTTGGGCCTTGGATAAGCACCGGCATCATAATGAACTTCCGCTTCATGCACAACCAAGGAGGAAGGTTGTAGATACATAGAGTCACGGGCCAGGTGCTTGACTGCAGCTCTGCTCCCCAAAAGGATTAATGCCATCTGTACTTAGACCAAAGTATAAGTTCCTTGCCTCACCTGCAAAATCCGGGAACTCTCTCCCGATGTTTCTCCACTGCCGACCATCAGCGGGTGCCTCAACATCGCGTCTTTCTTCGTTCTTCCATGTGCCATCGCAACAACTGGCATGCTCTTTGTTTCGAACAAACGTTTCAACCGTGGTATTATTGGAGCATACCACATCACCTTCGCAGGAACCCTCTTCCTGGGTGGCTCGCCCTCAACATCACCAGGGTCATCTTTTCGATCTTATACCGCAATGCACCACATATCGGACATTTATTCAAATTCTCGTACTTCTCACCGCGGTAGAGGATATAGTCATTAATGCATGCATGTATCTTACCATCTAATCCTAGAGGGCAGACAAGCTTCTTTGCTTCATATGTACTGACGGCAATTCATTATTTCTTGGAAACAGCTTCTTTAATATTATCATCAATTTCTCAAATCCCGAGTCAGTCACACCGACCTCTGCCTTCCATTTCAGCAATTCCAATATGCTACCCAGCTTTTATGCCCATCTTCACAACCTGGGTACAACAATTTGTGGTGGTCCTCTAACATCTTGTCGAACTGCAACCTCTCCTTATCCGTGCCACAGTCTCTTCTTGCATCAGAAATGGCCCGACGAAGATCATCATCAACAGGATCATCTGATGCCTGTTCTTCACCTCCTTCTTCTTCATTGTCGTCCATTGCGGTATCAAAGCATTCAGAGAACATAGATCGGTACTGGTCATCATTATCTTCTTCCTCATCGCCGTCTTCCATCATAACCCCTTCTTCTCCGTGCTTGGTCCAAACATTATAGCTGGACATGAATCCAAACCGAAGCAGGTGGCTCTTAATGTCTCTTGAGCAAGAGTAATCCTTCTCGTTCTTACATTTTAGACATGGACAGCACATAAAACCTTGCTTCGACTTGTTGGCCTCGGCCACAAGCAGGAAAGAATTCACGCCCTCTCTGAAAGCGGGGGCACATCGGTTACCGTACATCCATGGATGACTCATCTGCATCATAAGTATAATTATATATGTATCAGATGCAATCACCTTGCTAAAATTAGTATTGTACGGACTATGCATATATATATAGTCGAGAAAA
Organism: Lolium multiflorum; assembly: GCA_030979885.1. NCBI lineage: Eukaryota > Viridiplantae > Streptophyta > Magnoliopsida > Poales > Poaceae > Lolium > Lolium multiflorum. The sequence goes on from CM061748.1 coordinate 18,906,377, forward strand.
TAGTTGCTAACCTTTTAGGATCAAAAAAGGAGAAATCTTATCAAATAAAACCAAGTGGCATCCCTCTCACAAGCATTCCATCAAACACCTCTTGTGCACATGTAGAAAAAATGAGCTAGCATACACCTCCACCTTCACCACCAAGGAAAAATGAGGTGGGGTGGGGTGGCTGCTGCTTCTATATATAGGCATGGCCCTTTTGTCGCGGGCCGTATTACGACCCGCGACAAAAGGGCCGGCAGAGGCGCCAGCCTCGGACCCCTTTTGTTGCGGGTCGCGGCCCGCGACAAAGGGCGCGACAAAAGGACCTGCCCGCTCCACATGGTTTCGGGGCGACGTGGCCAGGCCATTTGTCGCGGGTGCATGCGCGCCCGCGACAAAAGGCTCCCACGGAAGCCCTGTTTTCCACTAGTGTACATAGACCGCTATCCAGCATGCATCTATGCCTAAAAAGTCCACTTTGAGGTTATCATCCGAACCCCTTCCGGTATTAAGTTGCAAACAACAGACAATTGCATTAAGTATGGTGCGTAATGTAATCAACACAAATATCCTTAGACAAAGCATTGATGTTTTATCCCTAGTGGCAACAACACATCCACAACCTTAGAACTTTCTGTCACTGTCCCAGATTCAATGGAGGCATGAACCCACTATCGAGCATAAATACTCCCTCTTGGAGTTACAAGTATCAATTTGGCCAGAGCCTCTACTAGCAACGAAGAGCATGCAAGAACATAAACAACATATATGATAGATTGATAATCAACTTGACATAGTATTCAATATTCATCGGATCCCAACAAACACAACATGTAGCATTACAAATAGATGATCTTGATCATGATAGGCAGCTCACAAGATCTAACATGATAGCACAATGAGGAGAAGGCAACCATCTAGCTACTGCTATGGACCCATAGTCTAGGGGTGAACTACTCAGACATCGATCCGAGGCGATCATGGCGATGAAGAGACCTCCGGGAGATGATTCCCCTCGGCAGGGTGCCGGAGGCGATCTCCTGAATCCCCCGAGATGGGATTGGCGGCGCGTCTCTGGAAGGTTTTCCGTATCGTGGCTCTCGGTACTGGGGGTTTCGCGACGAAGGCTTTAAGTAGGCGGAAGGGTAGGTTTAGGGGCGACGCGAGGGCCCCACACGCCAGGGCCGCGCGGCCAAGGCCTGGGCCGCGCCGCCCTGTTGTGTCGGCGCCTCGTCGCCCCACTTCCCTTTCGGTCTTCTGGAAGCTTCGTGGAAAAATAAGACCCTGGGCGTTGATTTCGTCCAATTCCGAGAATATTTCCTTTGTAGGATTTCTGAAACCAAAAACAGCACAAAACAACAACTAGCTCTTCGGCATCTCGTCAATAGGTTAGTGCCGAAAAATGCATAATAATGACATAAAGTGTGTATAAAACATGTGAGTATCATCATAAAAGTAGCATGGAACATAAGAAATTATAGATACGTTTGAGACGTATCACACGCGTACGCCACATCGCGGGTGTCCTCAACGGCGTCCGCCGTCGGGCACCGCTCTCGGAGGTACGCGCCGTATGCCGGCTCAATGGTGCCGTCCACCGCCGGGTAGAGCCTCACGACGGGGTTGAAGTAGTGGACGCGGCCAACGGAGTGCGCGCCCAGCAGTGCCACCACGCCCACGGCGTCCACGCCCATGGGCGCGAACCGGGACAACACCGCCGACACGGTGTCGTTGTGGACGGGGAGGTACCGCTCCATCTCGCCGTAGTAGCTCACCATGGCGTCCCTCCGCCCCGTGCGCATCGGGATGTCCGCGGGGCCGCCGAGCATGGTGACGCCAGCCCTGGCGGCGAGGGCGAGCAGGTCAGTGCAGGAGACGGTGGCCGCGCACACGCTCTCGAGCGCCGACTTGATGGCGTCGATGTACTTGAAGTTGTGTGAATGGGCATGCTGGATGATGTTATTCTGAACTTTCTAGTGTATCAGACTTGTTAATTGTGAAGAACAGCAGGACCATGTTATTCTAGAAAGGTCTTGGTTTCGGTTGGTTTATACTAGTAGTGAACTGCGTTGTGACTTGTTTGTTGGATCTGATAATCATCGCAGACCTGGCCGGATGAATGCTCGGCGTCGGGCCGGATCGATTGTTTTTGTTCCGCAGATGCAATCTGCCGGCAAAAGGCATTGGGTTTGATGTCATCAATCAGGTCCGTTCCTGAGAAGCAAGAGGGGTTATAATGGAAGATAACGAAGAAGAAGAGGATAATGACAACTATCCAATGTTCACTGACGATGGTGATAGTAGAATGGGTGGAGACGAAGCTGAAGAAGACCCCATTTAGGGATGAGCCCGATGACGATTTGGGTCGGGTCATTCTTGATGTGAAGATAAACTGCGGAAGTGAAAAGGAGAGGTTGAAGTTGAAGAAAATGTTAGAGGATCACAACAAACTGTTGTACCCAAATTGCGAAGATGGCCAGAAAAAGTTGGGTACCACACTGGAATTGCTGCAATGGAAGGCAGAGAATGGTACTTCTGACAAAGGATTTGAAAAGTTGCTGAAAATAATAAAGAAGATGCTTCCAGGGGAGAACATATTGCCCTCTAGTACGTACAAAATAAAGAAGTTGGTCTGCCCTCTAAGATTAGAGGTGTAGAAGATACATGCATGCATCAATGACTGCATCCTCTACCGCGAGGAGTACGAGAATTTAAATGCATGCCCGGTATGTGGTGCATTGTGGTATATATAAGATCAGACGAGATGACTTTGGTGATGTTGAGGGCGAGTTGTGCCCTAGGAAGAGGGTTCCTGCTAAGGTGATGTGATATGCTCCTATAATACCACGGTTGAAACGTTTGTTCCAAAACAAAGAGCACGCCAAGTTATTGCGATGGCACAAAGAGGACCGTAAGAAAGATGTGATGCTGAGACACCCCGCTGATGGATCACAGTGGAGGAAAATCGACAGAGAGTTCAAGTCATTTTCAGATGAAAGAAGGAACTTAAAATTTGGTCTAACTACATATGGCTTTAATCCTTTTGGGGAGCAGAGCTCTAGTCATAGCACCTGACTAGTGACTCTATGTATCTATAACCTTCCTCCTTGGTTGTGCATGAAGCGGAAATTCATTATGATGCCAGTGCTCATCCAAAGCCCGAGGCAACCCGACAACGACATTGATGTGTACCTGAGACCATTGGTTGAAGAACTTTTACAGTTGTGGCGTGAAGATGGTGTACCTGTGTGGGATGAGCACGAACAAAAGTAATTTAACCTATGAGCGTTGTTGTTTGTAACCATCAATGATTGACCTGCTCTTAGTAACATTTCAGGACAGTCAAAGAAGGGATACAATGCATGCACACACTATTTAGGTGAGACTAACAATATATATTTGGAAACAAGAATGTGTACCTGGGACATCGTCAATTTCTTTCAAAACAACATCATGTAAGAAAGAGAGGAACACATTTCAGAGGTGAGGCAGATAACCGAATGAAGCCTACCCACCCTAATGGGGATGTTATATATGATATGGTCAAGGATTTAAAAGTGATCTTTGGAAAAGGTCCTAGCGAACAATCTGTTCCGCATGATGTTGACGGACACGTACCCATGTGGAAGAAGATCTCTATATTTTGGGAGCTACCCTATTGGAAAATCCTAGAGATTCACTCAGCAATCGACGTGATGCACGTGACGAAAAATCTTTACGTGAACCTGCTAAACTTTTTGGGCCTGTATGGGAAAACAAAACATACACTGAATGTACGACAGGACCAACAATGTATCCACGAAGGAAACAATCTGAATCCAGAGAAGTATCAAGGTACTGCTAGCTACACTCTTACCAAAGAAGAGAAGGAAATCTTTTTTGAAGTCCTGAGTAGCATCAAGGTTCCATCTAGCTTCTCGTCGAATATAAAGAGAATAATATCATGATTGGGAAATCTATGCTGCTCCAGCTCCCACTTAATTTCTTGCAAATGCAAGCCTCCTTCATAATTTGGGAAATTCCAAAGTACTTTGATCAACATAAAATAGAGAAATACATATATATGACTTACTAGCATCCACACGATTGGCAAATTCTGCTCATTGTACCAATTACAAGTCTTCTACAATACGAGTATTGAAGGAGATACAATTTTTGTCAAACTTATATCAATTCATTAATTTGAATTAGTTGCTAGTTAAAATCCAATGACTCAAGCATCGTTACATTTTGTAGTCAACCTTTTGAATTTTCCTAAACATCTTTTATGGTATATCGATTTCTGTGTCAATATTAAAGTTTCATTTCGAGCGGCCCAACCAAATAAAAGCGCACATCTACTGCCCATCTCTAGATGCCACCTAGGTCTTGACTCTTCTACTATTATCGGAAATTCTGCTGGCTTGGCTTGATCGGTGAGAAGTGCCAGTCCAAATTAAATTTAAACCCAGGGAAAGTTCAATAAATATAATTTATACTAAATTTTTATACTTTTCTATAAGTTTTTATTATTATTATAGTCTTAATAATCTACCTAATTCTTATATAGTTCGCATACTTAATTAAATATAATTATTACTCCCTCTAGTTCAAACTAATTGCTCAAAAATGGATGTACCTAAACACTAAAACATGTCTAGACTCTAGATACATCTATTTTAGGCAATTACTTTGAACCAGAGGGAGTACTAATATTAATTATCTTACTTTTTCGTTGCAGTGTACATTAATTATTCTACTTGTATTGGTCTAAATATATGTATTTTGTATGAAAACTTTGTTATTTTTGCAAATTAAATTGTATGCATTCTTTTTTGCATGGACATTAATTTTTATATAAACATATTTAATAGTGTGTGGTCGATATATCTACTCGGTATGTCCTAATAAATATCTTAATAGGTATAAAAATGTATAGAAATTTCTAGATTATAAATTAGACCGTTTGCTTTGCTTGACTGTCTACCGGGTTGTTGTGGTCCGACGAGTTTTATAAGTTACAGTGTGTTCAACCTACTATGCGTGCATTATATGTACCAGATATTAAAAAATACTAATCACCAGCTATAATAAATTCTCCAAATTTCTCGTACAGACGACTTTAATTGCTAGGCTCGTCAAGTTGTCTTTGAAGTTTGGATACATAACTATTCATGTTGTTTTAAAATGCATAATATTAAAAATAAAATTTAGTTACCATTACTTTCACTATAACCAGCTGAGCTTCCATTGGAGAGATACTAACAATATTACCAATCCGACCATCATTGATCAACTTGGTTTGCTCCAATGTTATACAAGGTTTGTAGTGCCAACTTACTCCTACAAACAAACGAAGCATTTTCATATATTTAGCACCACTATGTTTCATAATGTAAGACGCTTTAGCAAATTGGACTGAAATATTTTGCTTAAACGGCTTACAATTGTACTACAGTAATTTATTTAGGTTTATACACTGGTAACTTGGGCCTAAAGACCTGAAATATGATACTATGAACATGGGCAAGGGCCCGTTCTCTCGGTGGCCTAGGACGGACGCCCCGCTGCCCCTGCCTATGGGCCGGTCCTATCCGTGAACTAAACTGAATGAATAATGTGCAGGTGGCCTGGCATATGCGTATGCCATACCTGTCGCTCCTGCGATTAGGGTTTTGACTTCTGGCCGGCGATCGCGACGGCGGAAGGCTTGTCTCCGGCGCTGTTTCGTCTTGTCTCTTCCCTCTGACCTGTGTTCGCTCGGGCTGATCAAGGGGACGTCCTGGACGTCTACCCGGCCTTGGCGATCTGGGGTAGAAGTGGAGGCGAGCGAGATCGGATCCCATCTGGTTGGGATATTGAGGATGGCGGCCAAGTTTCCACGGGAGGGTGGGTCGTCGAGCCCTAAACCTGCGACGGATCTGCAGGATCTGATGAAGAGATTGGTACTCAAGGATGAGGAGCTAGATGATGTGGTCCTGCCTCGCGAGGAGTTTGTGAATCTACGTGAGGATGCTCGCTGGATGGCGATAGTCAAGGTGCACACTAACAAGCACTATGGGAATCAGCCATTCTTTCAGAAGATGGATTTTGCATGGGGCTTTGCCAAGAAGTGGAACATCAGGCCGGTTGAGGAGAACCTGTTCGTGTTGCAGGTCTCCTGTCTGGGAGACTGGAACAGGGTCATGCAGGATGGCCCGTGGATTTTTAGGCAGCAGGGAGTGCTGCTGGAGCCTTATGATGGTTTAGCCGATCCAAAGTCGATCAAGTTAAACCGACTGCATGCCTGGGTGCAAGTGCGAGGTATTCCTCCTCTGTTCAGGAAGGAGGAGCTAGTGCGCGACATGGCAGCGCGCATTGGAGAGGTGATCAGCGTCGACTTGTATGCGCTGGGAGCTAGTGGGACAAGTTTTGTGAGGGTAAGGGTCAGACTGGATGTGTTTAAACCACTGACCAGATTTGTGGGTTTACACCCGGAAGGAAGTGAGAGGATGTCCTTTCAAGTAATGTATGAGAAGCTGCCTAAATTCTGTGATATCTGTGGGCTTTTTGGCCATGGAGATGTGGAGTGTGGGGATGGAGTTCACACAGAAGCTGATAAGCAGTACGGTGCTTGGATGATCGCACCAATGGAGGATTGGCACCCGCAGACAACAGGGCTGAGGGTGAGGGCTCCCACTCGGGAGGACTACCGCGGAGGAGGGACAACTGGACGTGGGGGCGGACGAGGGGGCAGAGGAGTAGCGGACTCGCGCAAACGCCCGCAAGGGGAATCACCCAATGCTACGGAGAAAGTTAACCCACCTGGCTTGCAAATTACTGAAGGAGCTGAGGGTGTGGGGGACAGGACCAAGCCAAATGTGGTGAAGAACCTGGCTCTGACCTTTGGGGAGGAGAAGGGGAGTGGTATCCAGGGGAACCCATCGCCGGTGAAACCGGACCCGAAGAGGATGAGGAAGGAAGGAGACAATACTGCAGAGGCGGGTCCCACGGAGGGGCGCCGCCAGTCGCAATGAGTTGCATAGCCTACAACTGTCGTGGAGCGGGTAGGGACGCGACAGTTAGGGAGCTTCATGAACTTGTGAAGCGCTTCAGACCTACCATCTTGTGTGTTGTTGAAACACAACTCCCAAAGTTACGAGTCGAGGGCTTAGCTCGGCGACTCGGTTTTGATCGGGCTTTTGCTGTAAGCAGTACCGGGCATAGTGGAGGCCTGGGGATGTTCTGGAATAATGAAACAAACATTCATATTTTGCCTTTTTCACAATACCATATAGATGCAGTGATTACTGAGAGGGATAATGATCCTTGGAGATTTACGTGTGTCTATGGAGAGGCGCAGGTGGCGCAACGACATAAAACATGGGATATGCTTAAGTTCATCAAATCCTCGTCACCACTGCCATGGATGTGCATAGGGGATTTCAATGAAGTGCTACACCAGCATGAGCATGAAGGCGTGGTGGAGAGAAGCTTGGGCCAGATGGAGGGGTTCCGAGAAGCTTTGGATGTCTGCGAGTTAGCAGATTTAGGTTTCGAAGGTAACAGATGGACTTTCGAAAAAAGAGTGGCGGGGGGTGCTTTGTGCAGAGTACGCCTTGATCGAGCAGTTGCTTCGGCGCTGTGGTGTGCAAGGTTTCCAGAAGCCAGATTGAGACATCTTACTGGGGTAACATCAGACCATTGCCCCATTCTTTTGAGGTGGAGGGAGACGGCGCGCCAACGGCGCATCACGGAAGAGAAAATTTTCAGATACGAGGTGATGTGGGAAAAACATGACCAGTTTAAACCCTATCTCAAGGACACTTGGGAGGGGAGGGGAAGGCGATGACGATGACGCAGCTCCATGAGAAGCTTGGCCGGGTGTCGGGATCTCTGGAGAAGTGGGGTCAAGAGACCTTTGGTCATGTCAGAAAAGAGATAAAGCAACTGGAGCACCGGTTGGAAACTTTGCGATCAGACGCTGCAAGGCAGACGCCGACCTATGAGGAGGTCAAGGTGCACCAGCGGCTTATCGAACTGTATGATCGCGAGGAAGTGATGTGGCGACAACGTTCTAGAATTCAATGGCTTGCAGAGGGAGATAAGAATACCCGTTTCTTCCATCTCCGCGCAAGTCAACGAAAGAGAAAGAATCGTATTACCAGGCTCAAAAAGCAGGATGGGCAGTCCACTGAAGCCGACCAAGAGATGGCTGATCTAACACGGGGGTTTTATGCCGATCTGTATAGATCGGAGGGTGTGTCCCATATGCAGGAGGTGCTAGATGTCGTCCCAGTTAAGGTCACAGAGAGGATGAATGCACAGCTTTTGAAACCTTTTGCGGAAAAGGAGGTAAAGGAAGCGTTATTCCAAATGTTTCCGACAAAGGCACCGGGGCCTGATGGCTTCCCAGCGCATTTCTTCCAGACACACTGGGAATTTTGTGGAGAGGAGGTTACCTTGGCAGTCATAAGGGTGCTCAAGGGAGAGGATGACATGAGGGAAATTAACCAGACCTTCATTGTCTTGATTCCAAAGGTGGCAAGCCCGGAGGAACTTGGCCAATTTAGGCCGATAAGTCTTTGCAACGTGATATACAAAATTGCATCGAAGGTTATGGCAAATAGGCTGAAGGTCTGCTTACCAGAAATTATATCTGAGGAGCAGTCAGCTTTTGTGCCAGGGAGGTTGATCACGGATAACATTATTGCTGCTTATGAGTGTCTACATTTCATGAAGCGGAACAAAGCAAAGAAAAACCGCTTCTGTGCTTTAAAACTGGACATGCAGAAGGCGTATGACCGACTGGAATGGACATACCTAGAGGCTATTATGATCAAGCTAGGTTTCCATCGAAGTTGGGTGCAAATGGTGATACGGCTTGTCACCACAGTCTCTTTCCGGGTGCTTTTCAATGGAGGCAAACTGGACAACTTTATACCCACCAGAGGGGTGCGACAGGGTGACCCTATATCTCCTTATCTGTTCTTGCTAGCGGCAGAGGGCCTTTCGTGCCTGTTAAAACACAATTTCTCATCAGAGCTCCATGGTCTAAGGGTGGCACCGTCGGCTCCGGTCGTCAGCCATCTACTCTTTGCGGATGATAGCCTGTTGCTATTCAAGGCAGAAACGGAGGTAGCGGAGAAGATCCAAGAGGTCTTGGACTTGTATTGTATGGCTTCGGGCCAGCGGATAAACCGGGATAAATCTTCTGTATTTTTCAGTAAGAAGTGTCCGGGCAATACAAAGGCGGCGGTGAAACAGATTCTGCATGTTCAGTCCGAAACACTGAACGAGAAGTATTTGGGAATGCCCTCTGATGTAGGGAACTCAGCCAATAGAGCCTTCAAGTACTTGAAGGATAGAGTCTGGAGCCGGGTACAAGGATGGCTCGAGAAGTTGTTATCTGCGGGTGGGAAAGACATCCTGATTAAATCGGTGGCACAGGCTATCTCGATCTTCTCCATGGCATGTTTCAGGTTACCACGGGGTTTATGCCTTCATATCAATTCCATGCTACGAAAATTCTGGTGGGGTAGCAAGGAGGGCGTGAGAAGGACGTGTTGGGTCTCATGGAAAGAGATGTGCAAACCGAAGTATATGGGAGGTTTGGGGTTCAGGGACATTGAACTCTTCAATCTAGCATTGCTTGCTAGGCAGGGTTGGAGGATCTTGCAAAACCCGGAGTCGCTGAGTGCAAGAATTCTGAAGGCACGGTACTACCCTAACACGGATCTGCTTCAATCTTCCCTGGGAGCGGAGCCATCCAAAGTGTGGCGGGCTATTCAGGATGGGCTCCCGATCTTGAAGCTAGGACTGATCAGGAGGATCGGGACTGGAGAAAACACTGACCCGGTGGTGGATCATTGGATCCCGAGGGAGGGGCTTTTGCGTCCCTTGACGTGCTTAGTAGACGAGCCGCCGAGCCGTGTGGCAGACTTCATCGTGGCTACGTCGGCGACTTGGGACGAAGAGAAGCTACGGCAACACTTCCTGCCAATGGATGCTGAGGCCATACTGGAGATCCCTCTCAGCCATAGACGCCAAGGGGACTTCTGGTCGTGGCACTACGAGAGAAGGAGAATGTTCACAGTTCGCTCGGCATACAACTTGTTGATCGCGACGCGTGACAGAAGAGAAGCTTGGCTCGAGGAGCGGGCTGGGGGCTCGAACGAAGCCCAGATACAGAAACAGTGGAGTGCGCTTTGGAGTACACCGGTGCCACCCAAAGTGAAAATCTTCCTGTGGCGACTAGCTAAACAGTCAATCCCAACGAATGCGGAGAGACTCCGCAGGCACATGGCGGACACTAGCGCGTGTCAGTTCTGCGGTGCACACGATACATGGCGGCATGCATTAATAGACTGCACCACGTCCAGATGTGTGTGGGCTTTGGAGGAGGAAAGCATTATCGAGCACATGTCATGCTCAGACGATGGAGATGCGCGTGCCTGGCTTGCCACACTGATAGCAACACTGAAGAAGGAAGAACAAATGAGGGTGTTTGTGAAGCTGTGGGCAATTTGGCATGCGCGACGTAAGGCTATCCACGAACAGTTGTATCAGAGCCCCTTAACTGTACACTGCTTCGTCGAGAGGTTTATTGCGGATCTTAGTATCTGCAATGATTCAAGTGGCAAGAACAGGATTCGATCTGGAACCCAGGTGCCATCAGGATGGATTAGGCCTCCTCCGGGGATGGTGAAAATCAATGTAGATGCAGCCGTGGGGAAGAACACCAGGAGAGGCTCGGTAGCTGCTGTGGCACGGAGTGAGCTGGGTGTGTTCATGGGAGCATCGGCAATTGTCTTTCCAGGGTGCACAACGGCTGAGACTCTTGAGGCTATGGCCTGCAGAGAAGCTATCGCGTTGGCAAAGGATATCCATGCTCGCCGAGTCAAGGTGGCGACTGATTGTCAAAATGTCGTTCGAAGCCTGGATGAAGGAACTATGGGAGTTTATGCGCATATTGCGCGAGAGATCAATGAAGCCCGAGGGGATTTTGAAGAACTCGTTATTAGCTATGAAGGTCGGAGGTCCAACAAGGATGCTCACAACCTTGCGAGAAGCGTAGTGAACAATAATCAGGGTAGAAGTGTTTGGTTAGTCATACCGCCTGACGGATGTTGTATTTCCGTTTCTGAATCTTAATAAAGGCGGTGTGGGTTTTGCTCAAAAAAAAAAAAATGTGCAGGTGGCCTTACCGTCAGTGACTTCATTATGGCTGCCAAGATAGATCAAGATCTTATCCCAAACAAGAGTCTGGTCGTCATAGAAATTTAGTCCTTTTTCTGCCTTCATAATATCATACAAGAAGTTTCATGAAATCCCCGTGATGAGGTAGTATTTCTCAATTGTAAAAGATAAGAATCTATTTATCTTACTAGTTCAATTTGCATGCGATCCGGGGCAAGCCATTGATGTCCACCATTCATGTGTCATACTTATGGATAAACACGCCAATCTTTTATCTAAAATACGGCGGGTTGTTTGCAGAGATTTCACCGGTGCATTTATCACATGGATGCCATAATAATGCACATGCTAAATTGCGGGAATGAATCTTCTAGGAATTGGACGCAGCGGCAAGAGCCGGAGTTAGGGGCGGACCCAGGTATAGGTGAGTGGGGGCCTATGCCCCCACTCAATTTTTTCAAATCCAATGGAGAGCTTCGCCACCAAATGTAGTGGTTGAGTTGGGGGTAAGGGGTGAACTAAAGTAGAAGCGATGCAGATTTTTTAATGTTAATTACTTTTAGTAGAATCTACGAAATGTATCATCATATTAACAACTATTTTTATTATTGTTATATGAAATAAATATTGGCATGAGTTCCATGGAATTGTTCGTCAAGATGCACACTAAATCTAGTTTCGGTAAAACTCTAGTGCCCATAGACCGAACCGGTCCAACACCGGCGACAAATATTCGTTGTGGTTCGGAATGTAGCTCTCCACCTCACAGTAGTAAGCTCTCGATGGCATCCCACCGCCCGGTCCACATCGGGATGTTGGCGGCCTGCCAAGCATGGCGGCGCCATTGAGGGCAGCGAGGCGAGGACGTCAGCCATCAGGTGGCGCGGAAGACAGTGTTTGTGCTATTGTTCTGGTGTAGGTGCACCGAGAACAGACGAGTTCAACTGCTCATCATTGGCTGCAAGTTTTTATAGGCCTCTTTCTCTGAATGCGTGATGTGGAAGTCTGAAGTTTTATATACTTGTATATGGTCTGCCACTTCAAAGCATCACGCTGGTCGTAGTGGGGAGTAACTTAGACTAGTAACATATGCCATGTTACTAGTAACATATACCATGTTACTAGTCTAGGTTATTACTTTCATAGTGGGTAATAACTTATATATGGTATCATGCATCGTATCATTTAGTATGTTGTAGATCCATCTTGCCTTGAGGTGTGTGATGTTTTGGTAACATGGCTAGTTACCACCCCACTCTCTCTCTTCATTTATTAGGATGCCATGTCACTAAAATGCCTTGAGATGTGTGATGTTATTAGTTATGTTACTCCCACTATGAGCAGTCTCAACATACTATTGATGTCCAATGTCTCACACTTTTGATGTCGCTTCGTTTATTGTTTTGCTGAATTCGTTGTGCTCCTTGATGCAGTTAATTGTGATGGTGTCTTGCATTGCGAACTAAATTGATCACTACTCTAACTGTAAATTGGGCGCGGCAGTTCTTTTTGACCTAAAACTAACTTTTTTTGGTTGAATTCTTGGTCACTTGATTTTATGTATATAATTTACGTGCAGCTGAAAAAGGATGTAATTACGTGCCCGTGTAATTCTCATGTGTAAATCGTGATGTAGATAGTTCTAAAATCAATAAAATCAATCTAAAACTAACTTAATTCTCCCACATAACTAACAAAGGTAGACATAATATGTGTTGTCTAGACTCTAGACATTTCCCTTCCTTGCGTATTATTATCTTCACTTCATCCACAAACCACAGGTACTCATAGGAAATGAATGATAAATGTTGGCAGTATCTTCACTTGGCCCCTCCTACAAGAATAATCATTTCATTTCTTCCAAATTATTGCGCCGGGCAGCATTACACATAGACGTATTAAGTAGAGTATATGGTTACGTTTAGTAATTCACAGTCACACACATACGCAAAATCCAATCCACGAACTCACTAAGAGTTGACGAACTTGCAGTCCTTCCTGACTTCCCCCTTGTCGCCGGTGAGCGGGCCGTTCTCGGACATCTTAACCAGCGCCGCTGCGAACTTGTCGTGGAAGTAGGCGTTGTCCGCCGCCATCTTCTTGACAAACGGTGCGGTGCGCGGGTCGGTGGCGAGCCTCTGGTCCACCAGCAGGAGGCCCCTCCCTTTGAGAAGGTTCTTGTGGTACATGTTGTCGATCACCATGGGCGTGCCCCTGTCGTTCCGCGCGTACGCCACGTCGCGGGTGTCCTCAACGGCGTCCGCCGTCGGGCACCGCTCTCGGAGGTACGCGCCGTACGCCGGCTCGATGGTGCCGTCCACCGCCGGGTAGAGCCTCGCGACGAGGTTGAAGCAGTGGACGCGGCCGACGGAGTGCGCGCCCAGCAGCGCCACCACGCCCTCGGCGTCCACGCCCATGGGCGCGAACCGGGACAGCACCGCCGACACGGTGTCGTTGTGGACGGGGAGGTACCGCTCCACCTCGCCGTAGTAGCTGACCGTGGCGTCCCTCCGCCCCGTGCGCATGGGGATGTCCGCGGGGCCGCCGAGCATGGCGACGCCGTCCCTGGCGGCGAGGGCGAGCAGGTCGGCGCAGGAGACGGTGCCGGGGCACGCGGTCTCGAGCGCCGACTTGATGTCGTCGATGTACTTGAAGTTCCGCATGCCGAAGCTCCTCGTGGAGGACTGCTCGGAGACGAGGCCCGTGGCGGCGTTGCTCTCGAGCAGGAGCTACGCGTCGCAGGATCTCACGGTGCAGTCGTGGAAGAGCGCCCTGAGCCAGGAGACGGCCGTGTTGCCGTGCTCGTCGTAGTGGCTCCTTACCTGCTCCTTGATGATTTGTTCTGCCCTCGGGCAGCTTTTGGAGTAGTAGTTCAGCTTCAGACCGCTAGCACTAGCGGCGGGGGCATTTCCTGCCATGACAGCAAAAGTAAGCTTGAAACTGAGCTTGGAATGCCACTTTGGATCCTCATGCTCTATGGTGTATTCTAGAGGGAAATTAAGTTACAATTCTGCAGTCAGTTACCGGCAGTGAAGCACATGATCGAGGATGAGGAGCGCAGACGCGACCGGCAGCAGGCTTGAGGTCGTACCCATCTTCATTGGCGTGGCGGACTCACTTGGATCTCGTCCAACTTCAACCTCGTCCCGTCATTCTTTTATACTGTAGGCGACAACCTCGTCCCGCCCGGGACGGAATGTGTGCGTTTCCATCCCCGGACGGAATGTGTGCGTGCGTGGCTGTCCCGACTTCCGCGAGCGTCGGTTCCGTACGTCGACGTCCGCGAGCAATACGCGCGGTAGCTGGCGCAGGCAAGTGGAAGTGGGTCGTTTCGTTGACCGATCAGCCGTAAATTAACTATACCAACCTCCAATAATAATTAACTAATTGCGTCCGGCCTTCTCTCCTGGCGCGCGCGCGCGGCAGGTAATTAATTGGCGCATAATCGGCCAGCAGTGACACGTCGACCAAGCACACGTACTCCCGCGCCTAGCCAGCTTCATGCTTCCCAGAGGGACGACCTTAATTTGCTGCGACCGGCCGGGAAACGATGCACTTCATCCATCGTCGCGTAACCTCCACACAATTAATCAACCACTCACTCCCTGCAACACTTACAATTCAATTACTGCCTCGTCGCTCCGTTCCTTGGGTCTTTTAATTTCTCATCACCATCCCATGCCTCGCCTCCTCCTTTATTTTGCCTCTTTTAATTTCTCAATCAATCGATCCTCGCCTACAACAACACGACCGCCCGCCCGCCCGCCTACGTGCTTTGATTGATCGATTGGAATTTCAAAGAAATAGAAACTTCATGCAACCTAGCTGGATGAATTTCAAATTTGCTTCTAGAATTTAGGGCCCAGGTCTAGGGATAATATGCAGCCTAGGAAAAAAATGGCCGAGAGATATCAAACTTACAAAAAATATGTGACGGGATCTCTCATGCTAGACGCCACAATGAATTGAACGAATGAAATCAGTCTGGATTAGCCAACCACTCACCGACCCGACAAATGGTTGCTGGAGTTAGAGAAGGTGGCAGTGACATGGCTTGGGCGAAGTCGATGGTGCAAATTATCCTAGACTCCAGAAAGTAGTCGACAAAGTTGCCACGAAGATGATGGCATGGTTGCGGCTCCTCGACATAACCTTCTATTGCTCTCCGGAGCCCTTTGCACCCAATCATCGTTGTCGAGCCCAGTTAG
This sequence comes from Lolium multiflorum, assembly GCA_030979885.1. Classification (NCBI taxonomy): domain Eukaryota; kingdom Viridiplantae; phylum Streptophyta; class Magnoliopsida; order Poales; family Poaceae; genus Lolium; species Lolium multiflorum. Next base: position 18,921,724 of record CM061748.1, read on the forward strand.
AGCATGAGTTCGAGGTACTCCCTCTATACCGGTTTACTGGGCTCCTAATTTATCCAAAGAAATACCATTAAATTAGGCTCAATTGACAATTAATGTTTGATTTTCTCCCAAAAGTAAATGCCATAATACAGACTCACCAATGCATGCGTGGGCGTTTCCATTTTGATTGGAAGGCATGCAAACCAAAGGATCACTTCTCATTCCACCCTTAATTAACGCATTTACCAAGAAACAAATCAAGGATTACAGCTTATAAAAGCAATTTTTCTGCCCAATTGAAAAACACCTTGGTCGCAGCGCAGCTCCTAATGAGTCCAATAAACCGGTATGGAGGGAGTAGTAGGTTGTCCATCGTGGTATTATACCTGGGCATTAGTCCATCACATATATAAGAAAAAAGAAAGGAAAATGAGTAATAATAATAATAAATAAGTAATGCACTTGTATGCATTCATGGACTTCCTTAGCTAACTAGATGGAACATGTGCATGCATGAAATGGCAAAGGCTTCATGCCATGGACTTGTAGAATGCAGTTCATAACTCCAATGGAATGTATGCAACGAAGAGAAAATATGAGTATTGCCTATTTTTTCTAGTGCATTTAACACGAGTCCTTTTGTGTCTTATGTGTCAAACAAGAATATAATCGTACTATCATTTTAGGGCTGACTTCAAACAATTGTAATTTTGTGGTGTGTTTTGCGAGTTACGGAAAATAAAATTGACATCCACTGAAAAAGAGAAATCGGTACTTTTTATGGCTAGCTTCAAAACAATTGGTCCACATGATATCAATAAAAGGCGTGGCAATTCAGAGCAAACTAGATCATAGGAGGTTTTTGTTTTGTTTACTTTGATACTACGATACATGTGCTTTTATAACTGTGATTGCAACATTGGCAGTATTATTTACTATTCATCCAAGATATACTAGATGATTCTTCGTGGTTAGTAATTTAGTTTGACTCAATGACATGATGAAATTTGGCAAATCTTTACAAACAAGTGAATTCAGAGAAACTCACTTTCATGGTAAATATTACCTTCATAACTCTGGTTACAATGCCCAAACATGCTTACTAGTGAATATTAGTAATAATAAAAAGTCATGCACGTGTATGCGTCCATGGATTATCTTAGCTTACTAGGTGGAAACGTGTGCATGCATGAAATGTCGAAGGCATCGTGCCATGGACCTGTAGACAGTATACTAGGTGGCCATGCATACACCCCATGTTAGCCTGCCTCTACCTAGGAAATGATGGATCTGGCCATAGTGTTGAAAAGAAAGAATAGCGTCGTGTTAGCCTCTTTGGATGAGTTGAAGCATCCTCATGTGTCCAAAAAACAAAAGAATTGAGCTCTTTTCAACACCTCATCAACTGCTCTTCCGCCTACTCGGCATGCGGACTTTGTGTGTCGGTGCTTGAGAAACGCCGATGCGAAAGGTGCACCTCGGCCGCATCGGCAAACCATACCATGAGAGATGTCCCTGACTGAAGCCTCAGCTAGCTTACCATGTGTGCCTCACCGTAGAACTTGGACGATGTCATCATCATCCATCTCCGGTGGATAAGGATGTCCAAGTTTGTGGCATCCGTGCTCACATATAGAGCACACAATATATATGTTGACAACATACAGTTTGATCATGATTTGCCAGTGTCCATAATGTGCGGTAGACCGAGCGAATCGAGAGGGACAACTGACAACATGACTACAACAACTGATCCGGAGCATCTCACCATTCATACTTTTTGCATAGGTTGTGTAACTAAGTAGTAACCGATGGTCCTACAGAACAAAATGGATAGGTTGTGTATCTAAGTAGTAAAAATTTAATTGCTAGTTTTCGTTGTAATTGTAATGTGGCTTGGCCAATAGTGCCGTGATTGCCGGTGATATGTAAAATATTTGTGGGCCAGTCATCGGTCGAGTTAGCGCGGAGAGACGATGTGTATCCGAGCGAGTCCATGGCACAAATCATGGCGTCGAGGGGAAGGTCGATCACCCGTGTCCATGGCAGGCAACATCATCTTTCGAACGAATATTGCCATGATGCCATATTGCCATGCATGGAAATAGTAGTACTTGTACTTGAATAAAAAAAAAGAAAAAACTATAGATGAATGAAGAAATTAAAGAGACGGAAACGAGGATCTTGTAGCATTCATTGGGACCCAGCACGCAAATAAAATTAGCCTACACAATTCGCTGGCCAAATTAACAACACTTTACCCGAAACAGAGAAAACTACGTACAGTTAATTAGGGAATTGAAGAGCCTGCCTAATTAACAACACGCATAAATCGAGGAGGCGAAACTTTCGGCCAGGATAAATCCTCCTCTCTCCCGAAATGAAATCCCAATCGACCTCCTCTCACCCAACGCCGCCGCTTCCCTCCACGCCTCCGGCTGGTCCTCGCCGGAATATGCGCCGGCGCGGCCATCTTCTGCTCGCCCGCGCGCGCCATCAAACGCTGCTCCTTCTGCCTCCAATCCATGGAGGGAGGGCTTCACCGCCGTCGTCCCCACCTCGACTTCTCCTCGGTCAGGCAGCCCCTCTTACTCCCTCCCTCCCTCCCGCCGCCGATGCATCTTTCTCTTCATTTGCCGCTACGCTCACGCCCTTGTGCTCTGATTCGGAGCAGCTCCAGGAGGACCCTGGCCACGCGCGGGGAAGATGTCCCTGGGGAGACGCCGTCCGGAGACGCCGCGCGCTGACGACGCCGTCCGGTGCGTCGAGCTGCGGCCTTGTAGCGACGAGTAGGCAGTCCGTCCGACCTCCAGCTCCAGGGAGCCCCGCAAAACGTACTACCTACTTTCTTCCCCTGTTATGCCCTAGCCTACTTAAGTTCCCACGATTGATGATCGATCCGTTTGCTAATGTGCATTTGAGACGCCCAAGTTGCAGAGGAGAGATTTATTAGCTTCATGGGAAGTCGGGCATGTTCAGCCCACAAACGAAAGATGCCTGCCTGGCTTAGATCGATTCCAATGATCAGTACCAATTCTCTCTGCACTAGTTCCACTTTTCCGTAGACTACTAATCGTCAGCGTTTTGCTGAAATTAGCTTGGCTGGGTCTGCATAGTGAGATGAACTGGGCAAATTAGAGTGGCCAGGGTCATCTCAAATGAACAACCTAAGATTCCAATCTGTGTTATCAACCTAAGATATCTGCAATTTCTAAACCCTCACGGTGATTATATATATATGCTAAAATAGTGTGATCGCAGGCAGAGGGTAAACATAATCATTCCCATCTTTTGTCTATAAAAAGCCTAACACTGAATTAATGATTGTGAAAACATCTCTTGGTGTTTCTAGTCTACATATGATTGGGGCAGATCCTCTGCATTTTGGTACACATATCCTTAGCTACTAGTTCCCTCGAAATACAGATTTTGGTTGGTGGAAGGAGTCAGTTATTTGGAAACTTACTAATTAGAGGGAATGAATTCCTAGTAAAGTGGCCCCTTTTTTCTCCACTAATTGTTCTGCTCATATGCACACCCAGATTGAGAGGACGCATGCCATATCACACAAGGAATAAATTAAACCTACGAATTGATTGATTGACTAGTGGAGGAGGGAAACCCAAAATCAGTAGTTATTAGGGTGGATGAGACCCATCGGATCCCACGGAGGCAATGCGGCGCTAGTTGTTTTGATTGATTGATGCCAAGTCAGCAATCAGTGTGCTTCATGTATCTCAACCGTCCGTCACATGCATGAGATCATCTCCTTGCATACCCAGATTCCAAACCTTGCTCCTTCTTTTCCCTCCAACCTATCCTCTATAAGTAAAGACGTATCGCAGCCAACCGCGTGTGGTTAGCGCGTGTGACTATGACTTAGACTTTGACTCTTGCTCGGAGAGGAGAGGAGAGCCGTCATGCCGGATGGATTCAGCGCGGCCGGATGAATGCTCGGCATCGGGCCGGATCGATTGTTTTTGTTCCGCAGATGCAATCTGCTGGCAAAAGGCATTGGGTTTGATGTCATCAATCAGGGTCCGTTCCTCCGATTCCTCGTTTCTTCTTCCTTTCGTTGCGCCGTGGCTGAGTTTGACGGGACGGACTGCTCATGGGAGCGAGCGAGCGGGTCGGCCGCACGTTGGTTCCGTTGCCTCGGCCGATTTCGCCGGGTGCTCTTTTTTTTTTCCTGTTTTTCTCCACACTGCACTGCACCCTCACCGCACGCATCCTTCCCTTTGAGTGGAACATGAACATGCATGTACGGGTTGCGGAGCACCTGCCTGCGCGTTTGTGTTCCAATCCATCCATTAGCACTAGCAGTGACGGTCTGAAGCTGAATTACTACTCTAAGAGCTGCCCGAGGGCGGAAGAAATCGTGAGGGAGCAGGTGAAGATCCACTACGGGCAGCACAAGAACACGGCCGTGTCGTGGGTCAGGGCGCTCTTCCACGACTGCATCGTGAAATCCTGCGACGCGTCGCTCCTCCTCCAGACGGACGCCGCCGCGGGCGTGGTCTCGGAGCAGTCCTCCAAGCGGAGCTTCGGCATGAAGAACTTCCGGTACATCGACGACATCAAGTCCGCCCTGGAGCGCGCGTGCCCCGGCACGGTCTCCTGCGCCGACCTGCTCGTCCTCGCCGCCAGGGACGGCGTCGCCCTGATCGGTGGCCCCGCCGACATCCCGATGCGGACGGGGCGGAGGGACGCCAGGGCGAGCTACTACGGCGAGGTGGAGCGGTACGTCCCCAACCACAACGACTCAGTGTCGACGGTGCTGTCCCGGTTCGCGTCCATGGGCGTGGACGCGGAGGGCACGGTGGCGCTCCTGGGCGGGCACTCCGTCGGCCGCGTCCACTGCTTCAACCTCGTCGCGCGGCTCTACCCGGCGGTGGACGGCGCCTTCGAGCCCGGCTACGGCGCGTTCCTGAGGAAGCGATGCCCGTCGGCGCACCCCATTGAGGACACCAACCTGGACGTGACGTACGCGAGGAACGACAAGGACACGCCCAACGTGATCGACAACATGTACCACAAGAACCTTCTCAGAGGCAGGGGCCTCCTGCTGGTGGACCAGGGGCTGGCCACCGACCCGCGCACCGCGCCGTTCGTCAGGAAGATGGCGGCGGACAACGCCTACTTCCTGGACAGGTTCGCCGCCGCGCTGGTCAAGATGTCGGAGAACGGCCCGCTCACCGGCGACAAGGGAGAAATCAGGAAGGACTGCAAGTTCGTCAACACTTTGTGAGTTTGTGGATTGGTTTCTGCATTTGTGTATATGTGAACTATACTAAACGTAACCGTACACTGTACGTAATATCAAATATGTCTATGTATAATGCCGCCCGACCGAGAAATAATTTGGAAGAAATGAAAGGACCATGCATGATGTATCAGATTGATCGATTATTCGTTTAGGAGGGTCCAAAGACATAAGGAATGGAAAGGGTTTATATAGAAAATAAAGTACGAGTATACATTACCCTGTCTCATTAATCAACACGAAGTTTCCCAAATTAATAAGAGAAACATGTGATAGTTTAAAATTCGAAGCCACAAGACGCTCAAAATCGGTCGTCATGGATCCCAAGTGGCACCATCGGCCGACCTCGCGATCGTGAGGAAGAAAGCCGTGGAGCATGCATTTTGTCCTTGTCATTACGCCTCCCTCCTCAAGCTAACGACTCTGACTTCACCGCATATGACCACCGATGAAGCCCTCACCTCAACAGCCGAGCGAAGACCTGCATCTGCCATGCCAAGCAGTCGTTCACACGCGGGAGCTCCGCTTCTAGTGGCGAGCTTCGTCTACTGGTTCATGCCGAAGAGGATCAGCGTAAGTGCACATACCAAGTGCATACTATATCTCTCGCGCAGCTAGTACTCATTTTTGATCTGTTAGCTGAAGTGCAATGTTGGGGGCAATAGTGACGAAGGGACCATGCATGGATGCTGTCTGAGACTGATTAGCCATCGGAAATGTTGCACTGTCTCGACTTAATACTTTTGTTTTTATACCATATAAACTCAGACAACAACACGTTCTGTCGGTGGTACTAGCGAAAACGGGCACATTTATTTTTGAGAGAGAGTAAGCACTGCTATTTAGAAGAAGTGCGCTGGTTCCCGCATCCTTTAATTAGAGAGAAGAGAGAGGTCTGCGGTTGCAGTGTGATCTGTGCTCGTTTTCAAGAAAGTAGAGCCCATCCCCGTTCACATGGCCCAAATACAGCCATGTTACTCGAAATGTCAGTCAATTTTTCGAACGATACTTGGCCCAAGAATTTTATCGAAGGAAGGGCCGGTATGCTTCTTTTTAAAGATGTAATGTAGGCATTACTCATATGGGTCAAATCCTCCAATCCCGATCCTCGTGGTGTCATCTCTATTAAATTCCTGCATTTTCTTTCTATGTAGGGAAAAAAGTCCCCTTTTCTTCTATGTAGCGAAAAAGGTTTGATATAATAAACAAAAGAAAAAAGATCCACCGGACATGAACCTTGTCGGAGACCCTGTAGGAAATAATTTGTACTATTACAGCACTGTGGCAGCACTTTTTACCATGGTGGGTAAAAGACTTGCAAAAGGCGTTGCATCATACCGAGAGCGCCAATGTAATAAAAATAATATAAGTATGTAGCAAATCATCGCCTACCATAGAAAAATCCCCAAAATGCCGCCATACTTTTGTAGCATCACCTCACAATGTTTGCAACAACCCAGCCACGTAGGTTGAGGTAAAAAGGGGAGAGCTCACAGATTTGTAGTCGGCGGCAGAGGTGGATGCCAGCGACTCGGTGAGTGCATGTTGACGAAGGTCATGGCGTGCGGCGGAGCATGGGGCCAGGGAACAAGTCCCCGAGACGAAGGAGGTGTTTAGCGGAGGCAAAGTCCATGGGGATAGGTCCCTGTGGGCAGCGCATTGGGGCGGCACTGGTGGTTGGCAGGAAGGAGGGAGCCGTGGCCAGCCAAGATTTCCAATAAAACCTAAGAAATGTATTATCATATTAACCACTATTCTTTATCATTGTTATGGAATAAACATTGGCATGAACTCCACGGGATTGTGCGTCAAGATGCACATCCAAATATAGTTTCCGTAAAACTCTAATGCCCATGGACGTGAACCGGTCCAGCACCGGCGGCACGGATTCGTTGTGGTTCAGGATGTAGCTCTCCACCTCGCCATAGTAAGCTCTGCTTGATGGTGTCCCGCTGCCCCGTCCGCAATCCGCATCGGGATGTTGGTGGACCTGTCAAGCATGGGGATGCCATTGCGGGTGGCGAGGACGTCAGCCGTCAGGTTGGCGCGGGTCTGGGCTATTGTTGTCGTGTAGGTGCACCGAGAACCGACGAGTTCAACTGTTCATCATTGGCTGCCAGTTTTATAGGTTGTTCACTGAATGCATGCTGAGAAAGTGTTAAGTTTTGTATAGTTGCATATCGTCTACCACTTCAAAGCACCAACATACTACTACTGGTATCCAATTTCTCACGCTCTTGATGTCGCTTCGTTTATTGCTTAGTTGAATTCGTTGTGTTCCTCGATGTAATTTTCGATAAAGGATGATTTATTACTTTGAAAAGCAATTACATCAAGTCTCTGCATAACCAGGATGCACACAACTGTTTATATGTTTTAAATCAAATGTCGGATAAAACAAAACTAGGAGAAATACATATCGAAACGATGAAACATAAGACGCCTAAGGTGTGGGTGGGGCTTCAATCCGTAGACTATGCTGCCACCCGTGTAGGGAAAAAGTGTCCCACGGCGCAGCCTCCAACCATGTACAAACCTCCGTAAATAGGTATCGGTTCTCCACTCGCTGTAGAGGTGACCACAAACGGAGAATACCTGTACATCTGTAGATAACCTGCAAAATAGAGCAATTTTTATCGTTAAAAATCTTGTCATTTCTACTTAACCAAAGCATGCTAGCGCCCCCACCCTAAGAAGCAACTTGAACCTTGAATCGATACCATGAAGCCAATTGCCAAAGACATTGGCTACACTAGTCGGAGGATACATACTAGAAGCTACTTGGATGACAAACCATATAGATCTCGCAAATTGGGAAAAGGTGTTTAATAGTTTCGTCATGTTGGCAGAAAACACACAGAGTACTTCCATGCCAGTTTCACTTAACAAGATTGTCTTTGGTGAGGATAACTCCTCGACGAAGATACCATCCAATTTTTTTTATTTTTAATGGTATTTTCATCCTCCAATTTTTTCTTATTATTATCAACTGGTATATTAGAATGAAGGATCGCATTGTACAGTGGTTTTACCGAGAAAGTGCCATCTACATGAAGATTCCACCTAAATTCGTTCGGTTTGGTCGATAGTTGTATATCTCCTAGCCGGTGTATTAGGGAATTCCATGCCAACAGTCTTTGCCTAAGCAAGACCTGTCTGAACGTCACATTTGGAGGCGAGGTAGCCATTACTGTGGTAATGGTATCACTTTTGTGACGAACAACGTTTCAAAGGCAAATAGGTCTATATTGTGATGGTTCCTTGCATTGCGATGGTTCCTTGCAAATAGGTCTATATTCCTCGATGCAGTTAATTGTGATGGTTCCTTGCATTGCGAACTAAATTGATCACTCCTATATTTTACTAACTGTAAATTGATCACTCCTCTAGTTCCAGTCAACCTAAAACTAACTTAACTTTTGGTTGAATTCGTGGCCATCCAATTTTATGTGCAACTCACGTGTAACTGGAAAAAAGGGTTCAATTACATGCCCGTGTAATTCCCATGTGTATGAATCAATCTAAAATTAACTTCGTTCTCGATTGATTACGTAGAACTAACAAAGGTAGACATAATAATGTGTTGTAGACATAATATGTGTTCTCTAGACATTTCCCTTCCTTGAGTATTATCATCTTCATCACTTCATCCACCGATATTCGTAGGAAAGGACTGATTAGGCACCAGAACACATTGCTATAAATGTCGACAGTGTCTTCAGTTGACCTCTCCTACACGAATAATCATTTCATTTTCTTGCAAATTATTGCCCCGGGCAGCGTTACACATTGACGTATTACACGTAGAGTATACGGTTACGTTTAGTAGTTCACAGTCACACACATACCCAAAATCCAATCCACGAACTCACTAAGAGTTGACGAACTTGCAGTCCTTCCTGACCTCCCCCTTGTCGCCGGTGAGCGGTCCGTTCTCGGACATCTTAACCAGCGCCGCTGCGAACCTGTCGTGGAAGTAGGCGTTGTCCGCCGCCATCTTCTTGACGAACGGCGCGGTGCGCGGGTCGGTGGCGAGCCTCTGGTCCACCAGCAGGAGGCCCCTCCCTTTGAGCAGGTTCTTGTGGTACATGTTGTCGATCACCATGGGCGTGCCCCTGTCGTTCCGCGCGTACGCCACGTCGCGGGTGTCCTCAACGGCGTCCGCCGTCGGGCACCGCTCACGGAGGTACGCGCCGTACGCCGGCTCGATGGCGCCGTCCACCGCCGGGTAGAGCCTCGCGACGAGGTTGAAGCAGTGGACGCGGCCGACGGAGTGCGCGCCCAGCAGCGCCACCACGCCCTCGGCGTCCACGCCCATGGGCGCGAACCGGGACAGCACCGCCGACACGGTGTCGTTGTGGACGGGGAGGTACCGCTCCACCTCGCCGTAGTAGCTCACCGTGGCGTCCCTCCGCCCCGTGCGCATCGGGATGTCCGCGGGGCCGCCGAGCATGGCGACGCCGTCCCTGGCGGCGAGGGCGAGCAGGTCGGCGCAGGAGACGGTGGCAGGGCACGCGGTCTCGAGCGCCGACTTGATGGCGTCGATGTACTTGAAGTTCCGCATGCCGAAGCTCCTCGTGGAGGACTGCTCGGAGACGAGGCCCGTGGCGGCGTTGCTCTCGAGCAGGAGCGACGCGTCGCAGGATCTCACGGTGCAGTCGTGGAAGAGCGCCCTGAGCCAGGAGACGGCCGTGTTGCCGTGCTCGTCGTAGTGGCTCCTTACCTGCTCCTTGATGATTTGTTCTGCCCTCGGGCAGCTTTTAGCGTAGTAGTTCAGCTTCAGACCGCTAGCACTAGCGGCGGCGGCATTTCCTGCCATGACAGCAAAAGTAAGCTTGAAACTGAGCTTGGAATGCCACTTTGGATCCTCATGCTCTATGGTGTATTCTAGAGGAAATTAAGTTAGAAATTCTGCAGTCAGTTACCGGTAGTGAAGCACATGAGGATGAGGAGCGCAGACGCCACCGGCAGCAGGCTTGAGCTCGTACCCATCTTCATTGGCGGACTCAGTTCGATCTCATCTCAATTCAACCTCATCTCGTCACTCTTTTATAGGCGACAAGTAGGAGGGGAGATGGATGGGGTGACTGAAAGTGACCCCTTACTGGCACACAATGCAGTGAAGTGAAGTAACCCAGCTTAGCAGGTTATATACTTAGCAGCAAAGAACTATTAGTACGTACCACCACGTCAGTAATTCTACCTCCATTTTATTAGGCAATCACCCACGCTGATAGGCAATCCAAACAAAGTTTTTTTGTTTTTATTTTGCACCTAGCAGGTCTGGTTGAGCTTCAATTCAGCTGGTTCAGGGGACTGATGAATTTCGTTGAGCCTATCTAAGAATGGTGCATTCTCAGTAAGCTCCATGTACAAAGCATTAATTATACTCACTCAATCGGTTGTCAGTAATAAATCCACATGTAAGATGAAGATACCTCTTAAACAAAGGTCTTTGCATTGTATCTTTGTCGGGGTGTAATTCTAACTAAAGATAACCTTGCAAACGCAAGTAGCATGGATGTAAGAAATGTGTTTTCTGTCACGAAGAAAAGAAATAAAACACCTTTCTTTAACTGTCGGGTTGCTAGGTCTATATGGTTAATCATTCAGATAAGTTCTACCTTATACGCACCTCGTAGCATTGCAAATATTTTTAACAATTGGCTTAATAGGGTCGATACTAGGTATAAGACGCTTATCATAGTTGGCGCAATTGCGGTTGTATGGTCGCTTTGGCTATGTAAAAATGATAAAAAATTTAGGATAAAATTGTTCTCTCATGCAGGCTATTTACCGGTGTACGGCTTTGACTCTTGGAGGACCGTGTCCTCTTCACGGAGATGTCTACACGGTTGAAAAATACAACTAAAGAGTTTATTTTCGAACATGAGTGGCTGCGTAGTCATCGGATTGCAGCCAACACAGTTTAATCTAGTTGGGCCTTTTCCTATTACATTGTGTCTTTGGTTTCTTCTGAATACTCGAACTGTTGTGTCCATCTTAGTTATACAGAAACTAAATGTAATGTTTAAAACTTTGAGTAATAAAGACATCTTTTATAAAAAGAGTCTTGTTGAGCTAGGTGATGATAACTGAACACGTCCTACACTATCTTTGCTTAGAGAGCCGTGGAATGCCAGAAACTTCGTGAAGGAACAAATATCTCAAGACGAAGTGCATATCAGGTATATCTCGCGCGGCTCCAGACTCTCATTTTTGGTCCGGTAGCTGAAGTGTTTCAATCTAGAGGCGGAGCTGAACGTACAATGCCGGGGCAATAATTCAAGAAGAGACGAAGGGGCCATGCATGGATGCTGTTCGAGACTGATTTCTTATCGGCAATGGTTATTGCATTGTCTCCACTCAATACTTTTGTTTGTTTGTTTAAACACCATAACCTCATACAGCAACACATTCGTGTCGGTAGCACTACCGAACAAGCCACGGGCAGATTTTTTTTTCTTGAAAGAGTAAGGGCATCTTCAGCCGGCCGACCTAAATAGTTCTGGGCTGCCCAAAACGGTTCACGCGAACAGCGGACAAGCCGCGCATACTACATCGGGGCGACGCAAGCGGACCGACCCGTCTGCCGCGATCCATCGGCGTCCCAAATTTCGGAACTGATGCGTTGGCGCAGACGCTGTGCGGACAACGCACGTGTCCGGCTGCGCGTGCCGCAGGCCGGCTTGGAGGCGACCCGACGGCAGAAGGCTGACTGGTGGTGGCAGTGTTTGCCATGAAGGTCGTCGCTGACCACTGCTCTCGCCGCCTCAACTCTTGCGTTAACATTAATACCCGTGCGGCAGGATGCTGCGCGCGTCGACATTGATGGCCAACGCTAATTAAAATGTTGCTGCGCCACCTCTTCTCCTCCACTCCCACGGCTGCCACCATTGCCACTCCTCCACGATCTCGCCACGATGAAGCTCCCGAAGTGGATAAAGAAGACCGTCAATGACCACGAGGTTGGGTCCTCGTCCGGCCACCGGCGCCACCAAGATTCTCCGCCTCGACGGAACCCTGTGCGCGCCCGCTTGCTTCCTCCACCCCCGCAGCCGCAACAGTTTGCCGGTCCACATGCGGCAGCAACACAGGCTCCTCCTCCGCACCAATCGGGTCGCAACAGGCGGTACGTGCCGGTGCAGGAGGCACAACGATGGTGGACGCATGGCGACCCCTGCCGCCACCGCGACATCTCCCAACCGCACGGGTGGCATCTAAACAGGGGGAGGCTCCCTGTTCCACCTCTGCCGACGGACCGGCACGCGCTGCGCCGTATGCGCCGGCAAATCGAGCGGCTTCTGTCGGTGCTACAACACAAGAAGATGTACTGGCGCGAAGACTACTGACGCACCTTCCTTTCTTGGGAGCACGAGGCGCGCCAAAAAATCCGTGGTAAGCGGGATTTCATGCACGGTGACGCCACACCCGACAGCGAAGATGAGATCAGGTACGACGACAACGAGATGGAGGACGTGCCTCCAGCCGCTGTGAAGCTGGAGGCACTCGTCCCCAACGACTACGACGAGGATGCGGCCATGGCCGCCGCCCTAGCCGTGTCAAATGCCGACGAGGAGGCTAAGTGGTCCTGGAACAGGGCTGGAGGACGTCATCCAGCTCTTGGCAATGGTGGCGGCTCACATTGCCTCCCTTTCGCCGCCACCACCATTGCCGCCACACGCGCCACCACAGCATGGGGCGGCTAGGAGGTCCCACATCCGCAGTACGCGCCGCCAGCCACACTACCGCGATACGCACCGTCGCCTCCGCAATACGCGCAGCCACCGGAGGTCCCTGCTTGGGTGTAGCAGCTGTGGGCGCCCCCGCCCTTCGTCAACCTCGTCTCCGACGACGAAGAAGACGGCGACACTTGAATTATGGTGTAGATTTTAGTTCTAAACTATCTAAATTATGTTTGAATTAATGAAATTTCTATCTAATTTTCGCGTGCTTTTTACACTTCATGCCAATTTATTTGTCTTCCGTGCGTGGTTCAAATAGCCAGCATACCGAATGGGTCGCTCCGCTGCACACATTGTCTGAGCGGGCCGGGCCACGAGACGCATTCTATCTGTGGGCTGACCCAAACTGGCAGAAACGGATCATTTGGATACCCGATTTGAATCTGCACGCTGTAGATGCGCGGATCCTATTCATCGCTCATTGCGGCGCCTATCTGGGTCGCCGCGTAGGGGAAGGATTCGTTGGGCCGGCCCATCAACAGCAATATGGGCGTTTTCCGGTATTTGTGCATTCTGATCAGACGTGTCTGTTTCTTGATTCTTCTCTGGTTTTCCTTTTTCTGTCTGGTTTTTTCTCGGTTTATTTTTTTTCTTCTGTTTCAAAATCTTATCAAGTTTGAATTTTTCAAAACCTAAATATTTTAAAAAATGAACAGTTTTCTAGGTTGAACATTTTTCATATGTGAACTATTTTCTAGTTTGATCTTTTTTTAAGTTTGAACTTTTCAAAATCATAACAATTTTATATATTTGTATAGTTTTAAAATTAAACTTGTTTATGTATTCTAGTTTCTTTCTGCTCTTTATTTTTATTTTCTCTTTATGTTTATTAAAAAATATTTCACATTGTTCTAAAAAAACATAGATAAAAAATATATGTTTCTTATGTTTGAAAAAATGTTCACATATTCAAGAAAACATAGGTTCAAAGTAATTTGCCCGTTCCAAAAATTTCTCAACGGGTTAAAACATGTTCACGTGGTTTCAAATAATTTGCCGATCGAAAAATTGCTCATCAAATTTAAACAATATTCAAATGGTACAAAATAATTTTCTGATTCAAAATTTGTTCATCGGCATAAAAACTGTTCACGTGGTGCAAAATAATTTTCCGACCAAAAATTGCTCATCGGCTTAAATGTTCACGTGTTCACCGATCGAAAAATTGTTCGTCGGATTAAAAATATGTTCAAATGGTTCAACATAATTTGCCGATCCAAAAAATTGTTCACCGGCATAAAAACCGTTCACATGGTTTAAAATAATTCGCCTACCAAAAATTGCTCGTCGGGTTAAAAATGTTCGTGTGGTTTAAAATAATCCCCAATCAAAAAGTTGTTCATCAGATTAAAATAATGTTCAAATGGTTCAAAATAATTTTCCAATCTAAAAAAATGTTCATCAACATAAAAGTTGTTCACGTGGTTCAACATAATTCACTGGCCAAAAGTTGCTCGCCGGGTTTAAAAATATATTCACGTTGTTTAAAATAATTCACCGATCGAAAAAAATGTTCATCAACATAAAAGTTGTTCACGTGGTTCAACATAATTCACTGGCCAAAAGTTGCTCGCCGGGTTAAAAAAATTATTCACATGGTTTCAAATAATTCGCCGATCGAAAAATTGTTCATGAGATTAAAAAATGTTCAAATAATTTTCCGATCTAAAAAAATGTTCATCAACATAAAAGTTGTTCATGTGGTTCAACATAATTCACTGGCCAAAAGTCGCTCACCAGGTAAAAGAAATATATTCACGTGGTTTAAAATAATTCACCAATCGAAAAATTGTTCATGAGATTAATTTTTTTCAAATGATTCAATATAATTTGCCAATCCAAAAATTGTTCCTCGGGCTTACAAAATGTTCTCGTTCTTTGAAATGTTCATGTTTAATAAAAATCATATAAAAAAAAGTTCATCTATAAAATTATTCTTATTGAAAAAATGTACATAATGTTTAAAAAATTAATAATAGGTTCATACGAAAACGTGAACATGTTTAAAAAGTGTACACATTTTTCTACTCCGTACTTGTAAAGCCGAGTGACATAGGCATCCCTAATGGGCCTGCCAAAGATGGTACCCGGGGTTTACTAAAGGCCCAGGACTCGAAGAATAAGAAGACTTGGAAGCCCATTTAGCGTTAAGGAAAGATAGGTTGTGTTAGGAAAGATAGATATTTGTAATCTTACGGGTTGAGTACGAAACCCTCCCGAACTCTGTAACTTGTGTATTACGAAATCCTTGGCTCCACCCTCTATATAAGGGGGAGTCGAGGGACGGAGAAAAGATCGAGATTATTGTCAAGAGAACCCTAGTTTTCATAGTCAGCGTGTACTTTTCGGCTGAAACCTTCGAGATCTATTTGCCATCTACTTTCAGCAAAACCCTAGTCTACAATCTGTAGGCATTGACAAATTAATCCTTTGTCAATTGGCGCCGTCTGTGGGGATTAGAGGTTGCAAGGAACTGATCTCGATGACACGTTCAGAATCGTCGACTTCGTCGGTGGCTAGCAATGCGATGGATAGAGGTAAACGGGAAAACTGATCTAGTCGATTTTATTCCTCACCCGCCCTCCCGTATTGATGCATGTGCCTATCTGGAGGAGCCCATCGTCATGACGTTCGGAGAATTCCGATTTGGCGTCAACAAAGAAGGATCTTATCGTCTCGAAGTTCCGATCTCGTCGGAATTTTCGGCGATCGATTCTGGCTTTTCGTCGAGTGACGGGGAGTTTTCGTCGTCACGCTTCATCGACACTGATACGCGTAGATGCACACGTCCGTTGGGAACCCCAAGTGGAAGGTATGATGCGTATAGAAGCAAGTTTCCCTCAGTATGAAACCAAGGTTTAATCGAACCAGTAGGAGCCAAGAAGCACGTTGAAGGTTGATGGTGGCGAAATGTGATGCGGCGCAACAACAGGGATTCCGGCGCCAACGTGGAACCTGCACAACACAATCCAAGTACTTTGCCCCAACGAAACAGTGAGGTTGTCAATCTCACCGGCTTGCTGTAACAAAGGATTAACCGTATTGTGTGGAAGATGATTGTTTGCAAGAAAACAGTAAAACAAGTATTGCAGTAGATTGTATGCGATGTAAAGAATAGGACCGGGTCCACAGTTCACTAGAGGTGTCTCTCCCATATGATAAAAGCATGTTGGGTGAACAAATTACAGTCGGACAATTGACAAATAGAGAAGAGCATAACAATGCATATACATGATATGATAAATATAGTGAGATTTAATCCGGGCATTACGACAAAGTACATAGACCGCCATCCAACTGCATCTATGCCTAAAAAGTCCACCTTCAGGTTATCATCCGAACCCCATTCAGTATTAAGTTGCAAAGCAACAGACAATTGCATTAAGTATGGTGCGTAATGTAATCGACAACTACATCCTTAGACATAGAATCAATGTTTTATCCCTAGTGGCAACATCACATCACAATCTTAGAACTTTCTCACTGTCCCGGTGTCAATGAAGGCATGAACCCACTATCGAGCATAAATACTCCCTCTTGGAGTTAAGAGCAAAAACTTGGCCAGAGCCTCTACTAATAACGGAGAGCATGCAAGATCATAAACAACACATAAACAATAGATTGATAATCACCATAACATAGTATTCTCTATCCATCGGATCCCGACAAACACAACATATAGTATTACAGATAGATGATCTTGATCATGTTAGGCAGCTCACAAGATCCAACAATGAAGCACAATTAGGAGAAGACGACCATCTAGCTACTGCTATGGACCCATAGTCCAGGGTGAACTACTCACTCATCACTCCGGAGGCGATCATGGCGATGAAGAGTCCTCCGGGAGATGAATCCCCTCTCCGGCAGGTGCGGGCGATCTCCTGAATCCCCGAGATGGGATTCGCGGCGCGCGTCTCCGGAAGGTTTTCCGTATCGTGGCTCTCGGGGGTTTTGCGACGGAGGCTATAAGTAGGCGAAAGGGCAGGTCAAGAGGCGGCACGAGGGCCCGAGGACAGGCCGGCGCGGCCAGGGCCTGGGCCACGCCGCCTCGGCCACCTCGTGGCCCCACTTCGACTCCCTCGGTCTTCGGAAGCTGCAAAAATAGGACCCCGGGCGGTGATTTCGTCCAATTCCGAGAATATTTCCTTACTAGGATTTCTGAAACCAAAAACTGCAAAACAGCAACTGGCTCTTCGGCATCTTGTTAATAGGTTAGTTCCAGAAAATGCGTAAATACGACATATAATGTGCATAAAACATGTAGGTATCATCAATAAAGTAGCATGGAACATAAGAAATTATCGATACGTTGGAGACGTATCAGCATCCCCAAGCTTAGTTCTGCTCGTCCCGAGCAGGTAAAACGATAACAAAGATAATTTCTGAAGTGACATGCCATCATAATCTTGATCATACTATTTGTAAACATATGTAATGAATGCAGCGATCAAAACAATGGTAATGACATGAGTAAACAATGAATCATAAAGCAAAGACTTTTCATGAATAGTACTTCAAGACAAGCATCAATAAGTCTTGCATAAGAGTTAACTCATAAAGCAATAAATCAAAGTAAAGGTATTAAAGCAACACAAAGGAAGATTAAGTCTCAGCGGTTGCTTCAACTTATAACGTGTATATCTCATGGATATTGTCAACATAAAGTAATATAACAAGTGCAATATGCAAGTATGTAGGAATCAATGCATAGTTCACACAAGTGTTTGCTTCTTAAGGTGGAGGGAGATAGGTAAACGACTCAACAATAAAAGTAAAATAATGGTCCTTCAAAGAGGAAAGCATCGATTGCTGTATTTGTGCTAGAGCTTTTATTTTGAAAACATGAAACAATTTTGTCAACGGTAGTAATAAAGCATATGAGTTATGTAAATTATATCTTACAAGTTGCAAGCCTCATGCATAGTGTACTAATAGTGCCCGCACCTTGTCCTACTTAACTTGGACTACCGGATCTTTGCAATGCCATGTTTCAACCAAGTGTCACAAAGGGTACCTCCATGCCGCGTACAAAGGTCTAAGGAGAAAGCTCGCATTTTGGATTTCTCGCTTTTGATTATTCTCAACTTAGACATCCATACCGGGACAACATGGACAACAGATAATGGACTCCTCTTAAATGCATAAGCATGTAGCAACAATTATTATTCTCATATGAGATTGAGGATATATGTCCAAAACTGAAACTTCAACCATGATTCATGGTTTTAGTTAGCGGCCCAATGTTCTTCTCTAACAATTTGCATGCTCCAATCATTAAGGTGATAGATCCTTCAGACAAGACGGACATGCATAGCAACTCACATGATATTCAACAATAGTTGATGGCGTTCCCCAAGCATGGTTATCGCACAACAAGCAACTTAATAAAAGATAAAGTGCATAAGTACATATTCAATACTACGATAGTTTTTAAGGCTATTTTGTCCCATGAGCTATATATTGCAAAGGTAAATGATGGAATTTTAAAGGTAGCACTCAAGCAATTTACTTTGGAATGGCGGAGAAATACCATGTAGTAGGTAGGTATGGTGGACACAAATGGCATAGTAGTTGGCTCAAGGATTTTGGATGCATGAGAAGTATTCCCTCTCGATACAAGGTTTAGGCTAGCAAGGTTATTTGAAGCAAACTCAAGGATGAACCGGTGCAGCAAAACTCACATAAAAGACATATTGTAAACATTATAAGACTCTATACCGTCTTCCTTGTTGTTCTCAACTCAATACTAGATATTATCTAGACCTTAGAGACCAAATATGCAAATCAAATTTTAGCAAGCTCTATGTATTTCTTCATTAATGGGTGCAAAGCATATGATGCAAGAGCTTAAACATGAGCACAACAATTGCCAAGTATCACATTATCCAAGACATTTTAGAATTACTACATGTAGCATTTTCCAATTCCAACCATATAACAATTTAACGAAGAAGAAACTTCGCCTTGAACATTATGAGTAAAGCCTAAGGACATATTTGTCCATATGCAACAGCGGAGCGTGTCTCTCTCCCACAAAGTGAATGCTAGGATCCATTTTATTCAAATAAAAACAAAAACAAAACAAACCGACGCTCCAAGTAAAGAACACAAGATGTGATTGAATAAAAATATAGTTTCAGGGGAGGAACCTGATGATGTTGTTGATGAAGA
The DNA here is from genome assembly GCA_030979885.1 of Lolium multiflorum. NCBI lineage: Eukaryota > Viridiplantae > Streptophyta > Magnoliopsida > Poales > Poaceae > Lolium > Lolium multiflorum. Next base: position 18,940,885 of record CM061748.1, read on the forward strand.
AGGGGATGCCTTGGGCATACCCAAGCTTAGACGCTTGAGTCTTCTTAAAATATGCAGGGGTGAACCAGGGCATCCCCAAGCTTAGAGCTTTCACTCCTCTTGATCATAATATATCATACTCCTCTCTTGACCCTTGAAAACTTCCTTCACACCAAACTTCAAGCAAACTCATTAGAGGGTTAGTGCACAATTAATAATTCACATATTCAGAGGTGACACAAACATTCTTTTCACTTCTGGACATTGCATAAAGCTACCGGACATTAATGGATCAAAGAAATTCATCCACCATAGCAAAAGAGGCAATGCGAAATAAAAGGCAGAATCTGTCAAAAACAGAACAGTCCGTAAAGACGAATTTTAAAGTGGCACCAGACTTGCTCAAATGGAAAAACTCAAAACTAATGAAAGTTGCGTACATATCTGAGGATCACGCTCGTAAATTGGCAGATTTTTTCGAATTTTCTACAGAGACTTGTGCCCAGATTCGTGACAGAGAGCAAATCTGTTTCTGCGCAGCGATCCCAAATATAACATCAACTTTAGCATAGAAACTTTACTTGGCACAAAAACATGATAAGGAGAGGTTGCTACAGTAGTAAACAACTTCCAAGACTCAAATATAAAATAAAGTATTGTAGTAAAAACATGGGTTGTCTCCCATAAGCGCTTTTCTTTAACGCCTTTCAGCTAGGCGCAGAAAGTGCAAATCAAGTATTATCAAGAGATGAAGCATCAACATTATTACCTTGGGAGCTGGGAGTTTTCTCAACAATGCATGTTATCTCGTCTATGTAAGTTTCAGAGGCTCCTTTTTCATTATTCTTAGGCTTGCTATTTTCATCAAACAAATTTTCAGGAACAAGCCAACCATAGTTATTTTCTAGAGCTTCATGCATTCCTAGGAGTTTACAAGGTATTGTTGTCTTAACCTCCCCACCATCATTAATATCATTAGTGTACTTTACTCTCTCCATGTCCATCTTTTCAAGGAGACTAACAAAATTGGTGTAAGAACCAAGCATTTTATATTTAGCAAAGACTTTTCTAGCCTCTCTTGTTACACCACCAAATTCTTTAAGAAGGGTTTCTAAAACAAAGTCTTTCTTCTCTCCTTCCTCCATATCACCAAGTGTGAGAAACATGTGTTGGATTATAGGATTGAGATTAACAAATTTAGTTTCAAGCATGTGTACTAAAGAAGCAACAGCAATTTCATAAGTAGGAGCAAGTTCTACCAAGTGTCTATCTTCAAAATCTTCAGCTGTGCTAACATGAGTGAAAAATTCTTCTATATTATCTCTTCCAATTATAGACCCTCGGCCTACCGGTATGTCTTTTAGAGTGTACTTAGGAGGAAACATGATGCAAAAAGTAAACTAGGCAAACAAAGTAGAGACGAGTAACTAATTTTTTTGTGTTTTTGATATAGAAAGCAAGACAGTAAATAAAGTAAAACTAGCAACTAATTTTTTTGTGTTTTGTTTAGGTGCAGCAAACAAAGTAGTAAATAAAATAAAGCAAGACAAAAACAAAGTAAAGAGATTGAGAAGTGGAGACTCCCCTTGCGGCGTGTCTTGATCTCCCGCAACGGCGCGAAATTTAGCTTGATACGCGTAGATGCACACGTCCGTTGGGAACCCCAAGTGGAAGGTATGATGCGTATAGAAGCAAGTTTCCCTCAGTATGAAACCAAGGTTTAATCGAACCAGTAGGCCAAGAAGCACGTTGAAGGTTGATGGTGGCGAAATGTGATGCGGCGCAACAACAGGGATTCCGCGCCAACGTGGAACCTGCACAACACAATCCAAGTACTTTGCCCCAACAGTGAGGTTGTCAATCTCACCGGCTGCTGTAACAAAGGATTAACCGTATTGTGTGGAAGATGATTGTTTGCAAGAAAACAGTAAAACAAGTATTGCAATAGATTGTATGCGATGTAAAGAATAGGACCGGGGTCCACAGTTCACTAGAGGTGTCTCTCCCATAAGATAAAAGCATGTTGGGTGAACAAATTACAGTGGGCAATTGACAAATAGAGAAGAGCATAACAATGCATATACATGATATGATAAATATAGTGAGATTTAATCCGGCATTACGACAAAGTACATAGACCGCCATCCAACTGCATCTATGCCTAAAAAGTCCACCTTCAGGTTATCATCCGAACCCCATTCAGTATTAAGTTGCAAAGCAACAGACAATTGCATTAAGTATGGTGCGTAATGTAATCGACAACTACATCCTTAGACATAGAATCAATGTTTTATCCCTAGTGGCAACATCACATCACAACCTTAGAACTTTCTGTCACTGTCCCAGGTGTCAATGAAGGCATGAACCCACTATCGAGCATAAATACTCCCTCTTGGAGTTAAGAGCAAAAACTTGGCCAGAGCCTCTACTAATAACGGAGAGCATGCAAGATCATAAACAACACATAAACAATAGATTGATAATCACCATAACATAGTATTCTCTATCCATCGGATCCCGACAAACACAACATATAGTATTACAGATAGATGATCTTGATCATGTTAGGCAGCTCACAAGATCCAACAATGAAGCACAATTAGGAGAAGACGACCATCTAGCTACGCTATGGACCCATAGTCCAGGGGTGAACTACTCACTCATCACTCCGGAGCGATCATGGCGATGAAGAGTCAGATGAATCCCCTCTCGGCAGGGTGCCGGAGGCGATCTCCTGAATCCCCGAGATGGGATTCGCGGCGGCGGCGTCGGAAGGTTTTCCGTATCGTGGCTCTCGGCGGGGGTTTCGCGACGGAGGCTATAAGTAGGCGAAAGGGCAGGTCAAGAGGCGGCACGAGGGGCCCAGACAGGCCGGCGCGCGGGGGGCACGGGCCACGCCGCCTGTCATCTGGCCACCTCGTGGCCCCACTTACTCCCTTCGGTCTTCGGAAGCTTCGTGCAAAAATAGGACCTTGGGCGGTGATTTCGTCCAATTAGAGAATATTTCCTTACTAGGATTTCGAAACCAAAAACAGAAAACAGCAATCGGCTCTTCGGCATCTTGTTAGTAGGTTAGTTCCAGAAAATGCGTAAATACGACATATAATGTGCATAAAACATGTAGGTATCATCAATAAAGTAGCATGGAACATAAGAAATTATCGATACGTTGGAGACGTATTAGACACCAAGGCAAGCGGAAAGCTCGCCAAGATCTTCAGCGACACATCTTTCGAATCGTCTGCGGACTCCTTTATAAGCAGCGATTCCGACAGCGTCGATAGCTTCAACTTCATCGACAAATCTGCTGCCATCGGAAAGGTCTTCACCAATCTATATGATGGTGTCACCAATCCCGACAAAAATCAATATTCAAAATACCATCAAATATATGCAATTGAAGAGGCAGGCCGAGCAGAACCAGAGACGTCAGAGACTTTCGATGATTTGGGAAATCCATACGTCGATCCCGCTGATCTCAGAAGAGGCCTAGGCACTAAATATGTCGGGACCTCACCTCGCGAAAGAGTTCAACTCCCGCAAGCAGCGGGGGATAGGGCCGCAAGAGCCATGGACGGGACAGAACCAATGAACACAACCGCTACAATACAAGAATTACAAGCCTATCAATATAGACTTGCTCGTGTGAGTAGGGAGCTGGAAAAGGAGACAGCATCCTTGAATAGAAGAAAAGAGGCAGCCTCCGCATCAAGCGGCGTGAGTAGAGCTCGTCGACAATCAGGAACTTCAAGACAGTCAGAGACGCTCGGAGGAGAGCAAGATCTCGGCTGCAAAACATACCCGAAGAAGAGAGGAAACATAATTCAAAACCTCAACATGTCCTTCATGTCGATTGATACAAGAGGAAATATCATCCCGAAAACGCCGGAAGCAGGATACATGGCAACGCTTACATCCTCGCGTCCGGACCACCGGGGACCCGAGAGAAGCATTGTTCAATATGGCAATGGCTGGAGTTGGAGTTATGGGAACAGCGTTCGCAGCCACGCCTCCCGAAGAAAATCCTAGGCAAAATAGTCCACGACCCACCGCAGCGGTTCAAGACCCACCAAGAACAAGTGGAGCAAGGACACAGCAGCTCAAGTAAGGGTGGACAGAGCGACAAGAAAGAAGGGAACGTCGGCATTCACCGAAGTTGCCGACGAAGATATGTGTGGGCTCTCGTGCTTTACGAGAAGGGTTCGAAAGACTCGAGTCCCAAAAGGGTTTAAGTTACCCGAGAATTTCAAGAAATTCGACGGCTGCCCGAAGATTGGCTCGTTGATTATCTTGAGATGGTGAAGCTGGTAGGAGGAACCAGAGCAACACCATGCAAAGTATCCAAGTTCACTTGAGTGGTGCCGCGAGATCTTGGATAAAGAAACTTCCCCAGGTTCCATCGACTGGGATAATTTTGAGGATATTTTCGTGAGAAACTTCCGATCCACTTGCAAGAAACCTGCGTCATTGGAAGAGTTGAGGGCGTGCCGACAGAAACACGACGAGTCGATGAGAAAATATATACAGAGGTGGAACATTATTAAAAACTCGGCAGATGATATATCGACGAGAGAGCAATAGACGCGTTCGTGGCAGGAATCGGCGGGGAGATTTCGTCGAGGACTTAGGGAGAACCAACCCTAAGACAATATCAAGCACTGATGGAGATAGCCAACAAGTGGGCAGATGGAGAAGACACAATATATAATAAGCGACATAGATCGCCAGAAGAGGATCGCGGTAGAAATTTTCAAACTAGAAGGAGATTTTCTCGCCAGTTCTACAACAATGACGCTCCTGGCCACATATCGGCTGGTTTCTGAGGAAACTCTAGAGGGAATAATCGAGATGACTACCAAAGGAGTAATGAGCAACAAGGCGACAATAGAGGTGATTCTCGTGGTAACAGGCAAAACAATGGACCAAGGTTTCAAAGACCTTATGTGTCCCCCGAGGAGATGATGAACGGACCGTGTCAGATGCACTTTTATCTCGACAACAATGGAAAGAGGCAGTCAGGACATCTCCAAAAAGACTGCCGCAATTTTCAGCAATGTTGCGAGCCGCAGAATTGCAAATGCCCAAGCAATGAACAGAAACCCCCGGGGCCAAGGAGTGAGATCCACCTCCCACCTCCTCCCGCAATTACGGATGAAAATCGGCACCAGCTCAGAATAGCGGCAGCACCACACCCACCTCCATATGTTGACCCCAATTCCAACGGTGCGGTCTCGATGATTCAGAAAGCTAGGCCATCTAACAGGGCGCAGAAGGTAATCTCACGACAAGTGTTCATGGCAGAGAAGATGCCTCCACCAAATTGAGTACCTAAATTGGTCGGGACAAGACATTGGCTTCACAATTGCGGATCATCCACACAAGTTCCGACCAGGACAATCGGCACTCGTCTTACCCGCAGTAATTGCTGGCTTTGACGTGTCGAGAGTTTTTATAGATGGTGGCAGCAATTTAAACCTTATGTATGCAGATACATTGAGGAAAATGAACATATCCCTGGCAAACCTGAAACCAACTGATACACGCTTCCATGGGATCACACCAAAGAAGCCAAGTTATCCGTTGGGCAAGATCAACCTCGACGTTCAGTTTGGAACCCGAGAAAACTACAGGATAGAGAATCTGGAGTTTGAAGTTGTGAATTTCCCGTCGCATGATGACCCACAAGTATAGGGGATCGCAACAGTCTTCGAGGGAAGTATTACCCAATTTATTGATTCGACACAAGGGGAGACAAAGAATACTTGTAAGCCTTAACAGCGGAGTTGTCAATTCAGTGCACACTGAAACAGACTTGCTCGCAAGAGTTTATCGGTAGTAACAATTTTATAGCAGTAGGAATAGTGAAATAACGGCGGTGAAATAAAGACAGCGTAGTGATTATAGTAAACAGCAGGATTAAAATACTGTAGGCACGGGGACGGATTAACGGGCGTTGCATAGATGAGAGAAACTCATATAACAATCAAAGCAGGGGCATTTGCAGATAATAATAAAAGTATCCAAGTACTAATCAATCAATAGGCATGTGTTCCATATTTAGTCGTACGTGCTCACAATGAGAAACTTGCACAACATCTTTTGTCCTACCAGCCGGTGGCAGCCGGGCCTCTAGGGAAACTACTGGAAATTAAGGTACTCATTTTAATAGAGTACCGGAGCAAAGCATTAACACTCCGTGAACACATGTGATCCTCACATCACTACCATCCCTCCGGTTGTCCCGATTCTGTCACTTCGGGGCCATTGATTCCGGACACGACATGTGTATACAACTTGCAGGTAAGATCATAAACAACGAATATCTTCATGAATCAATAACATGTTCAGATCTGAGATCATGGCACTCGGGCCCTAGTGACAAGCATTAAGCATAACAAGTTGCAACAATATCATAAAAGTGACATCTACGGATACTAGGCACTATGCCCTAACAATCTTATGACTATTACATGACCAATCTCATCCAATCCCTACCATCCCCTTCAGCCTACAGCGGGGGAATTACTCACACATGGATGGGGGAAACATGGCTGGTCGATGGAGAGGCGTTGGTGGTGATGGCGGCGATGATCTCCTCCAATTCCCTCCGTGGAGTGCCGAACGGAGACTTCGACTCCCGCGACGGAGTTTCGCGATGTGGCGGCTCTCCGGAGGGTTTCGGCGACTTCGACTTCTCCCGTGCGTTTTTAGGTCGAGGGCGATAAGTAGTCCGAAGGAGGGCATCGGGGGCCAGCCGAGGGCCACACACTAGGGCCGCGCGGGCCCCCCGGGCCGCGCCGGCCTAGTGTGTGGGGCCCTCGTGCCCCCACCTGGCTTGCCCTTCGGCTCCGTGAGTCTTCTGGAAAAATAGGGCCTTCGTATAAATTCCGAGGTTTTTCCGAAAGTTGGATTTCTGCACAAAAACGAGACACCGGAGCGATTCTGAAAACAGCGTTAGTCCGTGTTAGTTGTATCCAAAATGCACAAATTAGAGGCAAAACAATAGCAAAAGTGTTCGGGAAAGTAGATACGTTTTGGACGTATCAACTCCCCCTTAGCTTATTGCTTGTCCTCAAGCAATTCAGTTAACAACTGAGCGATAAAAGAACTTTCACGAACACATTTGCTCATATGATGTATATATTCTCATGCTATGGCTAATACTTAAGCAGTTCATAATGAGATACATGCAAATAAGATCATCCAACAGCTATGTCAATCAAGGAGAGGTACCAACAATTAATAATAAGCATCATAAATCATGTATATAAGCAGGATTGCAATGTTCATAAGAGAATATGATAAAGTGGTATCTCGCTTGCCCGTATTTGATCGGCAAAACATAAATGCCGAGGCACCTCGGAGTTCATAGAAAGACTAGAAGTAGTGATTGTCAAAGATAAAAGCATCAAAGTTATACCACAATCAATCATATTTTGAGACAAGCATATTATACTAAGAATGACATTTGTGCTCTCAAGATAGTGCTTAAAGAAAGGATGGAGACACAACATAAAAGTAAAAGATTGACCCTTCGCAGAGGGAAAGCAGGGATTAACATGCGCTAGAGCTTTTCATTTTTAAAACAGGAGTAAAATTATTTTGAGAAGTGCTTGTTGTTGTCAACGAATGGTAATGGGTACACTAACTACCTCATCAACCGGACTCCCAAGAGCGGCTCCCATGAATTATTTGCATGTTTATGTGGCACTCCTTCCAACCTTTCTTACACAAACCATGGCTAACCGAATCCTTCGGGTGCCGTCCAACAATCACAAACCATGGAGGAGTGTCTATTTAAGTTAATTAATTTGGGACTGGGAATCCCATTGCCAGCTCTTTTTGCAAAATTATTGGATAAGCGGATGTGCCACTAGTCCATATGAGAGTCCGTCAAAAGTAAATGACAAGGTTGAAAGCTAAACACCACATACTTCTTCATGAGCTATGAAACATTAACACAAATTGAGAAGCATTTTGAAAGTTTTAAAGGTAGCGCATGAGAATTTACTTGGAATGGTTTGAAATGCCATGCATAGGTATTTATGGTGGACACTTTGGAACAACTTGGTTTTCAGGTGTTTGGAAGCACGAGCGGCGTTCCCGCTCAGTACAAGTGAAAGCTAGCAAAAGACTGGGAAGCGACAAATCAATTGAGCAGTAACTGTCATAATCATGCTTGCGTCAAAATAAATTAACGGAGGCATAAAAGTGATACAAGAACTCTGAAGCAATATAAATCATCGAGGCTTAATTGACTTTTTGTTCAGTCATATGCATGCGTGAGCATGTGCCAAGTCGATATAAATGAATTATTCAGAGGAGGATGCCACAATGCCATACTTACTTATGAATAAAACAATGCAAGCGAACATCCATGACATGCTACTCATATTAATAAATTGGAGCTAAACATGAGAGATCATGAACTACTAGACTTTCTCAAATAACATATACCTCACATGAACCAAATAAGCATGCTCACATGGATGAGTATATGTACAAAAATGAAAACAAATAGAGTTCATACCAGCCTCTCACCACAATCCAATTGTTGTAGATCGTCATTATTGCCTTTCACTTGTGTAGCTTGGATAATATGAAATGAAAACCACGCTCCAGCCACCGAAGACCATTGAACTCATGATGAACTTTACAAACCAAAGAAGAACAGCAAATATTTTTGGTGTTTTCGAATTAGAAACAAGAAAACAAATCAAAATCTTTTTGGGTTTTCTCATAGCAAACCAACGATAGCAAATAAAGTAAACTAAGAGAAAGGAACCAAATAAACAAATGGTGAAGAGAAACAACAGAAATATTTTTGGTCTTTTTGTGTTTTAGGAAAGAAACAAAGCGAAAACAAAAGAATGCAAACTAACAGAAACACAGAAAAGCAGGATGACAGAAATCTGCCAAATCCTGACAGCAGTACAGAAATTGAAATTAACAAAAATCTTCCATTGCTCAGCTCAAAAAGTGTTCAACTAATGAAAGTTAGATAACAACCTGGGGCACATGCTCAAAAATTGGCAACTCAAAATAACGTTCTGGCTGTGCGTACGAATTTTTTGGTAACAGCCCAGAATCTGTTTTTGGACAGCACTTCCCCAAATATCATCTCCCTCTCATTAGAAAACCACTCTAAGAAACTAAACAAGTATGTACAAGTATCCAGCAACCATAATATGCAAAGAATGAGTGATGCCGGTATACCTCCCCCCAAGCTTAGGCTTTTGGCCTAAGTGGAGTTCATTCCCATCGAGGGTCGGAGTTCCACGCCGGTGGATCATACATGGAGTGATAATAGGGCCTCGCGCAGAAGAATGTCGTGGAGGTTCCACATGACCATAATGTTGATATGAGGAGCTCGCTGCATCGGATGAAGAGTCGGGGTGATCCTCGGCCTCCTCCATGCCTTCCCTTGGACGATGGCTTTCCCTTTCTATGTATGCGTTTAGCTCATTTTCTGTGATCGACCACCCGTTCCTGGCATCAAGGTTAAGCAGAGCAGGTGCAGGCAATCGTACTAATTTTTCAATTTTCTTAGTTATTCTCCAATTTTTCTTATACAAAGTTATCCTATAATACAGGTTGTTCAAATTAGATGCATCTGAAATAAACTCATGTTTAATCATGGAAACAACATCAAGTTTCTCTATAGAAAGTGGAATATCTAGATGGTGAGGTCCTACACCATGCATAGCTAATAAGCGATAGGCGATAAGACCTCCACAAATTCCTCCTTTCTCACGGTTAGTAGAAAGTCTACAAGCTATTAAAGCACCCAAATTATAGGTCCTATCCTGTTGCAAAGCGGCAGCTAAGAAAACCATATCTTGAACAGACAAATTACTCGCATTCCTTCTAGCAAGAACACACTTTGTAACGAAGTAAGCGAAGTAGCGGATAGCTGGTTGTTGAATGCTGCTAATCTTACCACCATCATCGGAGAAGCTCCTCCCATTACAAATCAGGGTATAAAGATTCGAGAGCTCCCGCGGCGTTCCCCTGATCTTCTCGCAGGATCCCCACGGCACTCTAATTGCTGCCAAAAATCACTGAAAGGCAAGTTGATAATTTTGTTATAAATCTTGTACCGGACCATGGGGTTAGTTTGAGACCGATGAAATTCGAAATCCTGCACAACCGATATCGTTAGTTTAGCGTATTGGTGAGGTTCACCAACAGTTCCAACCCTGCATTGGAAATCAGTGTTTGAACATCTTGCAGGATTCCTGCATTCCGCATAAAATCCATGCATGGGTAGTAAGAGGGGTATACTCCCTCTTCATGATGAACTCTCATGACTTGCTGTACCTCCAATTCTTGTTGACTTAGTTGGTGCCTACTCCCTTCCATTTTCTGAAATTTTTCAACAATCATTATAAAATTTGATTTCAAGGTATATAATTGAGGTGAACTACTATAGGAACTTGCTAGAGTACTAAACATGCATCAAAACTAGTTTCTTCCTCTTAGAACAAGCATGCAAGCTCACTAAACATGTTATCTACAGCAGCAAAATATTCAAGATATACTCAACCAAACAAAATTCTAATTGGACAATCAAAGGAGTCACATACCAAGGAGCAAATGTGCCAAATTTCGACACAAACTGGGCTGAGCAAGGAGATCGAGAAATCGCGAGTTCTTGAGCAGAAACGAGTGAGAGGAACTTGGTGCGAGTTTTTTTTGGGAGAGAGAGCATGGGAGGAAGAGATGCTGAAGTGGGGCAAAGGGGGCCCACACACCAGGGTGGCGCCCCTTGCTGGCCGCGCCGCCTAGTGTGTGCCACCCTGGGGTGCCCCACTGGTCAGCCCAGTGCTCCCAGTGCCTCTTCGAAAAATAGGACTACCAGTAATTTTTGTAATTTTTAGAGAACTTCGAAAAATGCACATTTCTGGGTGTTAAATTAATTATTACTGCGCAGGAAAATGATTTCCAAAATCTTAAACAACTAAAGCATATTGCAAAACAAAAAGTGCTACAGCAAGTAAAATAAGTGGAGGGAGAAAGAAAGAAAGAAATGTTGTTTAGCTCTCTTATGCATTAAAATATACTTGTTAACAAGGTTGATCAAGTCTTGCTACCAAATAAATTCTATATGACATAAGAAGAAGTAAACCTCAAATCAATCATGTTACCTTATATTGAATTGATATGGATCCAATCACAAGAGTTTGATATTCTTCTTTAGGCTCATATATAGGACAATCAATGGATCCCACTTTGATAGTTTTCACATTAGAAATTGTATTAACTCCATATACTTTATCAATCCTCTTGGGAAAATAGACAGTATGTTCCTTATCATCAACATTGAAAGTAACCATGCCTTTATTGCAATCAATAACAGCCCCTGCAGTATTAAGAAAGGGTCTTCCAAGAATAATGGACATATTATCATCTTCAGGCATTTCCAACACAACAAAATCAGTTAATATCAAGCAATGTTGAGTAACTTGAATAGGAACATTTTCACATACACCAACAGGAATAGCTAGATTTATCAGCCATTTGCAAAGATATATCAGTTGGTATCAACTTATCTAAATCAAGTCTCTTATAAAGAGAAAAAGGCATTACACTAACACCTGCTCCCAAATCACATAGAGCAGTTCTAACATAATTATTCTTGATGGAACAAGGAATAGTCGGTATACCTGGGTCTCCAAGCTTCTTTGGAATCTTACCACTGAAGGAGTAATTAGCGAGCATAGTGGAAATCTCCTCATTGGGAATTTTCCTCTTGTTAGAGACAATATCTTTCATATACTTTGAATAAGGAGGCAATTTAATAGCATCAGTCAAAGGAATTTGCAAAAATAAAGGTTTCATCCAATCACAAAATTTATTATAATGTTCCTCCTCCTTTGATTTTAGTTTCTTAGCAGGAAAAGGCATTTGCTTTTGAACCCAAGGTTCTCTTTCATTACCATGTTTCTCAGCAATAAAATCTTCTTTAGTGTACTTTTTATTTTTAGCATGCTTTTCAGGTTCTTTTTCAACCTCTTCTTTATCAGGAGTATCATCCTTATCATCATCTTTATCATGTTCATTACCACTTTCAGTTTCAGCATCAAATAGAAATACTATTAGGATCATTAACAGGTTCAGAGGATTCTACAACATTCTTATGTTTCTTTTTCTTTTTCTTAGATGGAGCACTAGTTTTAATTAGTTGAGAATCTTGTTCAACTCTTTTGGGATGCCCTTCAGGATATAGAGGATCCTGGGTAGAAACACCACCTCTAGTTGTTACTTCATAAGCATGTTTTTCTTTAGAATTATTTCCCAACAAGTCATTTTGCACTTTAGTAAGTTGATCAATTTGAGTTTGAACCATATGAAAATGTTTAACAAGTATCTTAACATCATTGGAGGTTCTCTCCACAATATCATGCAATTCACTAATAACTCGAGAATTTTCCATTAAATGATTCTCTACTCTCATATTAAAGTTTTCTTGCTTAACAATATAATTATCAAACTCATCTAAGCATTGAGCAGGAGGTTTTGAATACGGAATATCTTCCCTAGTAAAGCGTTGAAGAGAGTGTACCTCAATCATGGATGAATGGGGAGTTATCTCACATAAATCTTCTATAGGAGGTAAATTCTTCACATCTTCGGGTTTAATACCCTTCTCTTTAAGAGACTTCTTGGCTTCCCTCATATCTTCATCATTTAATTTAATCATACCCCTCTTCTTCAATATCGGTGTCGGGGTTGGTTCAGGTGTAGACCAATCATCATGATTCCGGCCTATTTTAGCCAATAATTCTTCATCATCGTCTGGAGTTCTTTTCCTGAAAACACAACCAGCACAACTATCCAGGTATGCCCTAGACTCAATAGTTAGTCCACTATAAAATATATCAAGTAAATCATGCTTTTCCAAATCATGGTCAGGCTGAGCTCTAATAAGAGAGCAAAATCTCGCCCAAGCCTCAGGCAATTTCTCTCCATCTTCTTGGTCAAAATTATAAATTCTCTGCAAAGCAGCATGTTGAGCACTAGCAGGAAAGTATTTCCGGAAGAAAACATCAAGCAATTCTTTTGGGATTTTAATAGAACCAGGAGGCAAATTATTATACCAAGTTTTAGCATCATCCTTTAATGAGAAAGGAAAAATTTTAGCGACAAAATAAGTACGCATCTTGACATCATCAGAAAACAAGCCACTAAGAGTAGATAACTCAGTCATGTGTTCAACAGCACTTTCTTTTTCAGTACCACAAAAGGGAGTTTTCTCAACAATAGCTATATGAGATAAATCAAGAGAAAAATCATAATCTTTATCCCTAATGTTTATAGGAGATGTGGCAAATTTAGGATCAGGAGATAATTTATATCTAACAGCATGTTCTGCAAGCAACTTTTTATTTTTTCTTGCATCAGTAGTAGCATTGCATTTTCAATAAAATCATCATCAAGCTCTACATAATCTTCATCAAGATCATCACTAGAATATTCAACAGACTCAGGTGAATTAACAGGTGTAGCAACATTTTCATTAGGAGTTTCAGTATTTTCAATTTGCCTAGACCTAGCAATTGTAGCATCTAGAAAAGATCCTAACGAACCATCATTATCAAGCACAGCAGAAGCATCATCACAATTATGAGAGGAATTTTCAGATTCAGCAGAAGTACCAACATTTGAAGCTTGTGGTGGTGAAACAAGTTTACTTATCACAGATGGTGAATCAAGAGCAGCAGAGGTACTAAGAGTTGTACCTTTTCTTGTAGTGGATGGTAATATGGCGATCTTAGTATCGCGAGGTTTACCCATGATGGAGAATTTGCAGCGAACAATATCAATCCAAGTGAACTTCCAAATAAAGCTATGCTCCCCGGCAACGCGCGAGAAAATAGTCTTGATGACCCACAAGTATAGGGGATCGCAACATCTTCGAGGGTATTACCCAATTTATTGATTCGACACAAGGGGAGACAAAGAATACTTGTAAGCCTTAACAACGGAGTTGTCAATTCATGCACTGGAAACAGACTTGCTCGCAAGAGTTTATCGATAGTAACAGTTTTATAGCAGTAGGAATAGTGAAATAACAGCAAAAGTGAAATAAAGACAGCAGTAGTGATTATAGTAAACAACAGGATTAAAATACTGTAGGCACAGGGACGGATTAACGGGCGTTGCATGGATGAGAGAAACTCATATAACAATCAAAGCAGGGGCATTTGCAGATAATAATAAAACGGTATCCAAGTACTAATCAATCAATAGGCATGTGTTCCATATTTAGTCGTACATGCTCGCAATGAGAAACTTGCACAACATCTTTTGTCCTACTAGCCGGTGGCAGCCGGGCCTCTACTGGAAATTAAGGTACTCCTTTTAATAGAGTACCGGAGCAAAGCATTAACACTCCGTGAACACATGTGATCCTCACATCACTACCATCCCCTCCGGTTGTCCCGATTTCACTTCGGGGCCATTGATTCCGGACAGCGACATGTGTATACAACTTGCGGGTAAGATCATAAACAACGAATATCTTCATGAATCAATAACATGTTCAGATCTGAGATCATGGCACTCGGGCCCTAGTGACAAGCATTAAGCATAACAAGTTGCAACAATATCATAAAAGTGACATCTACGGATACTAGGCACTATGCCCTAACAATCTTATGACTATTACATGACCAATCTCATCCAATCCCTACCATCCCCTTCAGCCTACAGCGGGGGAATTACTCACACATGGATGGGGAAACATGGCTGGTCGATGGAGAGGCGTTGGTGGTGATGGCGGCGATGATCTCCTCCAATTCCCGTCCGCGGAGTGCCGAACGGAGACTGACTCCGCGACGGAGTTTTGCGATGTGGCGCTCTCGGAGAGGTTTCGCGACTTCGACTTCTCCCCGTGCGTTTTTAGGTCGAGGGCGATAAGTAGTCCGAAGGAGGGCGTCGGGGGCCAGCCGAGGGCCACACACTAGGGCCGCGCGGGCCCCCTGGGCGCGCCGGCCTAGTGTGTGGGGCCCTCGTGCCCCCACCGGCTTGCCCTTCGGCTCCGCGAGTCTTCGGAAAAATAGGGCCTTCTATAAATTCCGAGGTTTTCAAAGTTGGATTTACACAAAACGAGACACCAGAGCGATTCTGCTGAAAACAGCGTTAGTCCGTGTTAGTTGTATCCAAAATGCACAAATTAGAGGCAAAACAATAGCAAAAGTGTTCGGGAAAGTAGATACGTTTTGGACGTATCATCGCAATATCACGCTTTGTTGGGACGATCAGCATATGCCAGGTTTATGGCGGTACCACATTATACGTACCTATTGTGGAGGTTACCTGGACCCAAGGGACCTATCACAATTAAAGGAAGTTTTGCGCTATCTGATAAGTGCGACAAAGATTTTCATCGATTATCAGAAACCGGGATGCAACCAGAATAAATGGCGCCAAGGCTCACTTACGATGTGCTGCCGGATGCGGGGAGGTCTCTCGGGGAGCCAACCTTCAACACGCCAAGGATTCAAAAGAGGTGCAGATCCACCCGACGGAACCAAAGAAAACGACATCCATTGCAACAAACATGGATATCGCATAGGAAAGCGCTCGTCGAGTTCCTCCGTGAGCACCGGAAAATCTTCGCATGGTGTCCAGTGACATGCCAGGAGTACCCAGGAACTTGCCGAGCACCACCTCAATTTGGATCCTCTCGCGAGACCAATCAAACAACCTATGCGGCGTTTTTCGAACCAAACCGCAAAGCTATGCTATCAGAAATAGATCGACTCAAGGATGCTGGTTTTATCAAAGAGATATCTACAGGAGCCACGTGGGTAGCTAACCCAGTGATGGTGCCGAAGAAACACACGAAAGTCCTTCGCATGTGTGTCGACTTTACGTGTCTCAATAAACACTGTCCTAAGGATCACTTTCCCCTCCCAAGGATCGATCAAATCATCGACTCCACGGCAGGATGTGAACGTATTTCCTTCTTGGACGCATACTCTGGTTACAACCAGATCAGACTAAAAGAATATGATGAAGCCAAGACAGCGTTCATAACACCTTACGGCGTGTTTTGTTACAAAACAATGCCCTTTGGTTTGAAAAACGCGGGAGCAACATATCAGCGGATGATGCAGAAGTGCCTTGCAACACAGATTGGAAAAAATGTACAAGTCTACATTGACGATGTCGTGATAACATCAAAGAAGGGGTCAACACTGATCGAAGATTTGAAGGAAACCTTCGACAACCTCGACAAATTCTGCCTTAAGTTAAACCCAACAAAGTGTTCTTTTGGCGTTCCTGCGGGAGAACTTCTCAGGTTCTTAGTATCAGCAAGAGGGATTGAAGCTAATCCCAAAAAAATACAGGCCATTGTAACTATGAGGAAGCCAACAAAGTTGAAAGAAATACAACAGCTGACGGGGCGAGTCGCAGCTTTAAGATTCGTAGCCAGGTTAGGAGAAAGGCGCTGCCGTTCTACGCATTGATCAAACAGGCGAGAAATTTCAATGGAACGAGGAAGCAGACAGAGCTTTCGAAAATCTCAAGCGTACAATTTCGACACCACCAATCTTGGTGGCGCCTAAAGAGAAGGAACCTCTCCTCCTATATATTGCAGCCATGCCTCAGGTGGTTAGCACGGCCCTAGTGGTTGAAAGAGAGGAAGAAGGAAAGCTCCATGGAGTACAGAGGCCAGTATATTTCATCAGCGAAATACTGTCACCCTCAAAACAACGATACCCCCAATAAGTTGGCGTATGGAGTGTTCACGACAGCAAGAAATTAAATTGCGACACTATTTTTCGGCGCACCCGATAATAGTGGTCAACGAAGCTCCTCTGTCAAATATATTGAACAACCCAGAAGCTACGAGTCGTGTCTCCCTTTGGGGAATAGAACTTTCCCCTCGGGACATCACTTATGAAAAAAGAAAAGCAATAAAATCGCAGATTTTACCAGATTTCATTGCAGAGTGGATGGAGCTACAAAAAACACGGGGCCTCCAGATTTATCGAGAACCTGGACTATGAACTTTGACGGGTCCAAAAAGTTAGAAGGAGCTGGAGCAGGAGTGATACTAGTATCACCTGAAGGCGACAAGTTGAAGTATGTCCTACGGATGACGTTTCCAAACGCATCCAACAATGAAGCAGAATATGAAGCTCTCATACATGGGATGAAGATGGCGAAAGCTTGCGTGCAACCCGACTGAAAATCTTCGGCGACTCACAGTTGGTGGCACAGCAAGTTATGAATCAATGTGACGCATCAACGAGAGTATGATAGCATACAAGGAGATGTATAACGAGCTGGAAAAATTGTTTGATGGATGCGAGGTAAACCACATCAGCAGGTTGAGCAATGATGAAGCCGATGTTCTCGCAAACATCGGGTCACAATGTCTCGCGATTCCTCCAGGCGTGTTTTGGGAAGAAATAAGCGAGAGATCAACAAAGCCAATGAAAACGAAGAAGAAGGAGAAGAAAGAGAAACCTTCGAGTGCCTCCAAAGAATCATCGGAAGCAGAAGAAGAGGAACATGAGTTAGTCATGATGGTGCAAATTCCATGGATGCAGGCATACATATCATACATCCTAAGGAAAACAATACCCGACGATCTAGTTGAAGCAAGGCGAATAATTAGACGATCTAAAGCTTTTACTGTGGTAAAAGGGGAGTTGTACAAACGAAGTATCTCGGGTGTGCTACAGAGATGTGTTACACCCGAAGAAGGAAGGATCATCCTGAAAGATGTACACGAAGGAATATGCGGGCATCACGCGAGCAGCCGAGCTATCGCGGCTAAAGTCTTCTGGGCATGATTTTATTGGTTAATAGCAATTGAGGACGCGAAGGAAATAGTGCGAACTTGCGATGCGTGCCAAAGATTCGCCGCTAAACCTCACTCGCCGGCAGCAGAACTGATGCCAATCCCATTGTCTTGGCCCTTTGCTCAATGGGGTCTCGATATGGTGGGTAAACTACACAAAGCTTCGCTAGGAGGATATGAGTATATGCTCGTTGCCGTCGACAAATTTACTAAGTGGATACAAGCAAAGCCAATAAATTCACCGGACGGCGCGTCGGCAATCAAGTTTGTGAAAAGCATCGTCTTTCGATTTGGAGTACCTCACAGCATCGTCACAGACAACGGCAGTAACTTTACATCCAAGGAGTTCAAAGCATATTGTGCGAAGTGGGCATCAAACTAAGTTTTGCGTCCGTCGCACATCCACAAACCAACGGTCAAGTAGAGAAGGCCAATGGCATCATCTGCAATGGTATCAAGAAGCGACTGTTGGGACCATTGGAAAAAGCTCGGCATACCTGGCCGGAGGCCAGCGTGTTGTGGAGTATTCGAACAACACCAAACACGGCGACGCAGACGCCGTTTTTCCTGGTCCATGGAGCCGAAGCGAGTCCAAATAGAAATAGAACATGATGCTCCAAGAGTTACAGAATATGACGAAGAAACTTCGAGAAAAGCTTTGGAGGATGATGTCGATGCACTTGATGAAGCTCGAGATGAAGTCCTGTCACGAGTCGCCAAATATCAACAGGACCTGAAAAACTACCACAGTCGACGATTGCGACCAAGATCTTTTCAAGTTGGAGACTTGGTTTTACGACTCAATCAAAAAAGTCATGAACAACTCGAGTCACCATGGCTTAGACCTTACATCGTCACAGAAGTAATCGAAGGAGGAGCATACAGAATCAAGGACAAGAAGACGATTGCCGAGCCAAATCCTTGGAACGTGGCGCAGCTCGGCGTTTTTACGCTTAGATACTGAAATATAGTCTCCTCTGTAAACATACAATGTACTTGAAACGCCCGCGAGTTTTTAGACGCACTCTTTTCCTTTTTTGGGGCACCGAGTGGGGCCGGGAAAGGTTTTTAATGAGGCGGGCTCGCGGTGCTGCAATATAATAAAGATAGTGGAATTATATATCTTTTCGACATGCTCGGGGGCTTCCCCCTAGAAGATACAATATATATATACAGTGCCGACAAAATACAACTTGCAATAACATCTCGCTTTGGTATAAAATACCTCGCCAAAAAAAATATCGACAAATAGCGGTCAACATAAAGCTCGGGGGCTCGTACCCGCAAAAATAGCACAGTATAATTTATTTTGCCTTGGGACAACCTCGCATTATAAAACGAAAATACTTCCATCAAAACACCCGGGGGCTTGGCGTTGAAAATAAAAATATAGTGACTTTACAGTACAAAATATATACAAAAGATACAATTCTTGGAACAACTTATCTTCAAGGATTTCCCAGTATATTGTCTATTGTCAATCGCTCATTATTTATAGCACGAGTGCTATGCTCAACATAGCTACCCTTCACGAAGAATTCAGAGTCCATCCGAAGAAGTTCGTCCATCATATCTTCGGCAACAGGAGTCACAACGTCGTCATATTTGCTGAATTTTTTCTTCCTCTTCGCCATCTTGGCCAAGCACTTTGGAACAATCTGACCCACGTCCAACTTCGGGTAGCAGATTTTTATCATAATCATAGAAAACCTTGCGCCGACAGCTAATTGAGCCCGCACAAAGCCATGGATTCGAGGAGCATCCCGAAATTTGTCCATCAAGGCAGGAAGAGTCTCTGGCATCTTATTGCGAGGAAACATGGTGCCGTAAACCAGAGACAACGTCCTTGTGCAGAAGTCGAGATAATCACGAACCTGGAGCGCGTGATCTTGAAACCTGACAATCTGGCGAGTTCGTTCAGGCGTACCCCAAAAATTTGAACCATGATCATTTGCAAGCCGAAGAAGTACATTGGATCGAGCCTCGACACGTTCATCTTTAGTAGTAGCATCCAAGAAAGAGCCTACTTTTTGCAAGAATCAGTGGGCAACAAGGAGATAAATAAAAGTACGACAAAGATAATGAAGCACACCTGCCATATCGAAGCTAGCATCTGTCAACAGTTGGAGCATAAAATTTTCTCGAGCCGTAGCTGCAACAGCAGCAACGGCGGAGTCCTTTTCAGCTATGGCATCTTGAGCTTGTTGGAGTGCAATCTTCTCCCTTTCAGAAGATTTTCGAGACTGCTCCATGAGCATAAGTGACTGCTTTTTCGTGGACTGAAGTTGTTGTCGAAGTTCTTCCAAATCGTGTGCTGAATTTTTACTCGGAGAACCTTCGACAAATTCAACAGCGATAGCGTTTTTCTTCGAACGAGACGAAGGAAAAATCTCGGAGGGACCAGGAGTTGAAGTATAGTTGTCAAAAATCAACTGAAAACAAAAATTTCGACATCAATCACGGAACAAAGATAGATTTTCATTCATTCTCATAATATATACATGTCTATTACAAAAGAAGGACCTCTAGAGAACCACTGAAGCAATCATCGCCAAGAACACTACGGGGACAGTGCCAAAAGGGAAGACAAACTAAAAGGAAAAAAGCAAAAGTGGTCTACTTGACCTCCGGCTTTGAAGAACTTGGAGCAGGTGTTGGCTTATATCCAAGAGTGGCGAGGATCTTCTTCGAATTGGGCTTCGCCGCTTTAATTAGCGACTGCCAGTTCTTCGTTTTGATTTTCCCCATGTCGCCAACTCTCGACCAGTCGACTTGTTGTTGACTCTCTGCAATCAAGGCCATTGTACCTTCGACGCCAACCTTTAGTCCTTCTTGACGAAGTTGGAGTCCAAGGTCTTCATTGCTGAAGCACTTGGCGAGATCAATGAATTCTGCGGGTTCCTCCTTTTTATGGAAGAAATATGGGAAAAGCCGCGACAGTCCAGCCTCATCTTCAGCTAATCCATTACGAGCTTCCGTACCATGGATTTCCAGGAGAGAAAGCGCGTCCAGAAGCTCGTCATTTTCAGGATTGTCCAGCTCGTACTCTTGGTGTGTCCTTCCTGCTTAAAGCATAAAAAAAGAGGGTTATCAAACGAAAAAAAAGGGAGGCCAAAGCACGACGCGAGAAAGCAGCAAGGGGGTGAAGACTTACTAACAAACCGTCGACTCTGCGTTTCTAGTCGACTGAGGATCTCTTTTTCTCGAGCAGAATGATGAGTTACATTTTCTTCTAGAGCCTTTTTTGCGTCGTCGAGTCTTTTTGAAGATCCTCGACGGTTTTCGTGTGCGCACTCTCGCTTTGCTCTAACTCAATAGCGAGGGCGTCAGCACGTTTGTTGGCTTCCGCCAGTTTCTCGCCAACATAAGACAGATAAGCATTACAACACAAAATAGTGACAGGAGAAACTCGACAAGAAAAGCTGGACAGAACAAGTAGGTACCTTCAAGTTCGCCGGCATAATCGCGGTACCCGATAAATTGGGTGCCGAAGCGGACGAGCTCTTTCATAAAACGCTGAAGATATTACAATGCAAAAAGGGTCAATATAGGAAGAAGAAAAAAGTCGACATCAAGGAGAAAAAGAGGGAAACTCAAAACAAAAAGTCAATACAGGAAACAAAAGAACAATTTACCTCTTCCATCAAAGTAGTCGAGGAACAACCAGCTAATATGGTTGGTTCCTTGCTTGATTCCACCCTGGCTCTCTTTGGTGAAGGAGCTCGAGGGCTTGTAGTTGGTGTTGAACGTTCAAGGTTTTGTGGAGGAGGTGAAGTTTCGCCGCCATCAGGACGAGCTTCCGAGACAACTAAAGTACGAGACGTGCTCGTTCGAGCAGTCTCGTCAATAGGTGTATTTTCTTCTTCGTCGTCACTGCAATAAATATAGCGACAGGATAAAATAGCAATTTCAAAAAGCATCGACAAAGGGAAAAATACAGTACATAGCAATTTCAAAAGAACTCACGAGCTGACAAGAGCAGCATCATAAAGATCAAAAGTCTCTTCCCCGGCATGGGGTGCAGTTTTATCAGCAAGGGAAGCACCGGCTTTGGAGGTACCGGTGTCGACAGCCTCATCTCTTTTCCTTTTGCTCTTGGGAGAAGCAGCTGAAGGAGGAGTGCGTGTCGAAGAAGTTGCTTCAGCCTCGGCGTCCTTTTCAGAGGATGCCGCAGATTTCCGAGAAAATGCGGCTTCACTCTCAGGAGACGTAGCCGGTTGTCGTCGTGACAACAGCCCTTTCTTCAACTTCTCCACCTTCGGGAAGGGGAGGAAGAGGTGACGCAGTTGCGTGGTTCTATTCAAAGAGGAAAAATATCGGCATGAAGTATTTGAAGGTAAAAGATAGAAGGAAAATAAAGACGTGAACAAAAATATTACCTGCGGGAGTGCGTTGGTGGCGCTATATGGCGTCACACCGCAAGATGTCGGACGGTGTCTTTCTTGTTCAGCGACGAGATCTTCCGGACAAGTTTCGCCAAGTCATTGACGGACAAGTCAACCGACAAGCGATCCACGTCTTTATCGCCACATACATCCAAAGGGGTTTTGCGAGCTTGAAGAGGCTGCACCCTAATCCTAAGGAAATACACCGTGATCTGGATACCCGACAATTCTTGTCCACGAGTATTCTGGAGCTCATGGATGCGAGTCATCGGGGCCTCTGCGCCGCTTTTTCTGCGTCGGTAGCCTCGCATCCCGGATGGCGGCGAAAAAAAATTTCGGCACCATCAAAAGGAGGAATATTGTCTTCAACAGAGCCATGATTCTCTTCGCGGATGTATAACCATTTCTTGCGCCACCCTTGAACGGAATCAGGGAATTTGACGTCGAAATATTCGATGTCAGGGCGAACGCAGTCACGCCGCCTATGTTGTAGGCGACGGGGAAGAGCCATTACGGCGACAGAGGAAGATACGTTTCCATTGGGACCAGTTAGGCTGGATCCCCAGGAAAGACTCGCACAATGCGATAAAAATAGAAATGTGGAGGATGGAATTGGGAGTGAGATGGTGAAGTTGCAGTCCATACATGAAAAGCAACCCACGAAGGAAGTCATGGATGGGAGTGGAAAGACCACGGATGAGGTGGTCAACGAAACTAACCTGATATCGCATCGGTGGAGCTGGGTAGCTTTCTTCCTTGGGGAAGCGAATCGCATCTTGCTTCCCGCTGATGCCAAGCCTCTTCAGCATATTGATATCCTGTTGGGAGATCTTGGATCTCTCCCACTCCAAGTTTCCCAGATCTTCGGCTGCCATCTTTGCTTTGGGCGCGCTGTGCTTGGTGAGTTTGCGCGGTGGCATCAACTAGAGTGGAGGCAACGAGCGCGCGAGCGGGGGAGCACAAGAAATTTTGGGGCGTGTTGGAAAGCTTTTGCAGAGGAAGAGCAGATGAGCGGCGCGAGCGAAAGTGATAGAGGAAGAAGACGATTGACTTAAATAGAGGTGCGGGGAAACGGCACAACCGTTGGATAAGAACGATATGAAGCAGATGGAGTACACGTGGACAAAGGGTAAAATTGGATTTTCACTGAGAAAAGAATGACAGAGGGCACAGTGCGTGCGCCAGAAAAAGTGGAGGACGTGTGTCCCCCACTTGCACGACGTGTCAATCAGATGGGGAATTTGGACCCACAAGGCAGTGAGAGGAGCGGTTTTCGCATATTTCCAACACAGAAATCGTGGCTATCATCAGCAATGACGTCATTATGGTAAGAGAAAAACTCGACTAAGAAGCCGGGCGAGAATATCGACAACACAAGATTATTTCGAGAGCCTTTGATCAAATAACAAGTTTTTGCTCAAACGCTCGGGGGCTACTTTGGAAAAATAGAAAAGCTCGAATATGACAAGATAGAAATGGTGAGAGCCTATGACCAAATACAAGCATTTGTTCATAGCCTCGGGGCTACTCCCATCGGGAGCTGGTCGCGCACCCGATAGATATAAAAATTTAACGAGAAGGATTACAAATATAGCGGTAGAGGATATTAATCTGGAGCCTACACACCATTTCTTGGTTGTAGCCTCGGGGCTACTCCCATCGGGAACGCTGTTCGCGTGCCCGATGAATTTTGATCAAAATAAAGAAACAGAAGTGAGTATATTCCGAGTTACACAGATAACTCTACATATACTCCCATCGGGAAGATAAAATAAGTCATCAAATATGACTCGATAAAATGTGATATTCCAATAGCCAAAAATCACTCGACAATATATCCTCAGAGCGCTGTAAGTCGCGAATAAATCTCTGAATGCCGCAAAACTTTGCGAAGGTAAGACCCCAGATCCGTTCTGAGCGGCGTAGCACCGTCTCTGACGGCGTTACTTTTTTTCCGTATCAACAGATACGAAGAAAATCCTAACGAACGCGTTAGGTACCCGATAAAATATGACTGGGACTCGACGTAATGGTAAGACCTTAAGCGGCACCGTCGAAGTTTACAGTATCCGAGATCATGTCCAGGGACGTGATCTTGAAGTAGGTTTTTGCGGATTGCCACTAGAGCAGTTAACTAGTACCTGATCCGTCAGATGAACTAGCCTCAACTACCGATATCCCTGTACAAAATAATATTTTCATATCGAAAGATTATGTAATGAGTAAAATTGGAGATTTTCCCTGATTCTTCGATTCAAGAAAAATCTCGGGGCTACTGACATAGGCATCCCTAATGGGCCTGCCAAAGATGGTACCCGGGGTTTACTAAAGGCCCAGGACTCGAAGGATAAGAAGACTTGGAGCCCATTTAGCGTTAAGGAAAGATAGGTTGTATTAGGAAAGATAGAGATTTGTAATCTTACGGGTTGAGTACGAAACCCTCCCGAACTCTGTAACTTGTGTATTACGAAATCCTCGGCTCCACCCTCTCTATAAGGGGGAGTCGGACGGAGAAAGGATCGAGATTATTATCAACGAACCCTAGTTTTCATAGTCACGAGTACTTTTCGGCTGAAACCTTCGAGATCTACTTGCCCTCTACTTCCAGCAAAACCCTAGTCTACAATCTGTAGGCATTGACAAATTAATCCTTTGTCACCGAGAGAGAAAGAACATACGAAAACATAAGAAAGAAACTGGCCGAGCGGTCCGCTGCTGATCCGAACTTAGCATGCGCGCGGGGTGGGCCGCAGCCCAGCCAAAGGCAGCGTGCTCACCGTCTGTGCGGCGCCTCTGTTCGGGGCCGCTTAAGGCGCTGTAAAGGAGCTCCCCTGGAGATGCCCTAGGGACACTTCTGCTATTTACAAGTGGGCTGGTCCGCGCATCCTTTTACTCTAGAGAGAGGGGTCCATGGTTCCAAGGTGATCTGGGCTCGTTTTCAAGAAAGTAGAGCCCAAAGCCATTCACATGGCCCAAATATACAACCATGTTACTCGAAATGGCACGCATGTTTTCGACTATACTTGGACCAAGAGTCTAATCGAAAGAAGGGCCGAGTGGATCGACTTAAAATGGACATTCAAATGGTTCAATTTTATCTGTTTGGATCGCATCTTGAATAGAAAGTTGGTGTTGGTCCAGCCTGCTAGGTCAGTAGACCCAGCAGAACGACCTATTTAGTCCTATAGATGGCTGGAAAAAAGCTATTTGGTCGCTGACATGTGGGCCTTGGCCCACGCAGGAGGACACGGGGGGACAATCTGGCTGTCCACAAGCTGTCCGGACCGATCCATCCCGTGACCCAAATTTAGTGAATGGATAGGTCGTCCAGCCTAGATCTGTCTGGATGGGTCGTCCCGCTGAAGGCTGTTTTTTTAGCCTGCCTATACGCGCGGAACAGAACTGATCAGGCAGGATAAATTGGTTCTCCGCGGTGGAGATACCCTTAATTATGTTTTGAAGATGTACGTCCCTAGGAATTGCTTGTATGCATAAAAGTACTCATACATAACTGATACGCATACGAGCAACATAAAATCAGGAGGATACAAGCGGACGTGTTGCTGCAAACCGCTCTTGCCATCGGAGGAGAAGAGCACCAACATTCTTGGTTGCAAATAAGGAGCGAACATTTCTCGAGAGCCCGATTGTTGGGAGCGAACGTGTCCGAGGATTGTTCGGCTGCCATCATACTCACATCGAGAATATTGACCCTGTGACGTGAGACTGGGAAGAGCAGAATTAAACTGCCGGTGCTAGAACAAGTATAGCACACAACAATGAAACGACAAGTTTTTTTGCGGGCAAAACGAACAAGTTAAGTTGTTCATCAATCTCTGCCATAGCCGCTACTAGCATGCTTGTTCTGATTAGTTTTAGAGGTATTTCTCTAAATGTGCGCCTTGAAGTTTTTCTACACTACACTCAAATCTTGTGAAACCTGTAGGTTTTCCCTTAAAATGTCAGCTGCAAAATTCCCACCATTTCAACAAGTTGTGTCGGTTAATTTGGACCGGAAGAAGTACTACTAGCGTCAACTATACAAGGTCTCACGCTTTTAACGAGTCGCTTTCTCAAACAACCAAAGGTGCAGGTGACCCTCATTATTCAAATATCGATCAACAAAGGTAGGGTGGTGGTGCATGCATGTCAAATTCACTAAATGCATTGTGCACTTATTTGGCACATACCACACCCGGAAAGGAGGAAGTTCACTAGGTTGAGCTCGGACCTTGTCGTCCGCAAATTGTTCTCGCCTGCATTAATGCACTGAGAATTTTAACTCTGGATTACTCGTAGGACCGGGGAGAGCGGATATAAGGGCATGTAAAAACACAATGGTTGATAGGATATTCTTAATGTCTTATCTTATGTGTTGCATTGCATGTCATTAGAGAAGAAAAAAATATGTTATAGACTAAATCATCTCTTATCATTGTCTTCGACAATAATTGTATGCGTGCTCCTTAAATTATGACATGATTTAAAAAACTAGAAATATGTGACTAAGATAAGGCATCTTGTATTGTACAATGGAGAAAAGGTCATATCTTTCTTAGTAAGATGGTACTGCTAAGATGTAACAATTGTATTTGTACATGTTGTAAGAAGTTGGACGAGAACTTGCTAAGTATACTTAGGACGTGTGCAATGGTTAATAAGGTTATCTTATCTTAGATACTGCATGTGATTAATAGAAGGCAAAATAACATGTTACACAGTATATTATCTCTTAGCATTAGTACACTTATGGAATTACATGCTCCTTATGACATGATTAAAAATGAACTAAAAAAGTGTCTAAGATAAGAGATCTCGTACAATGCAGAAAATTAACCTTTTCTAACAAATGCTCTCTTAGTTAGGATAAAACTACTTACCCTTTTCGTTTCTTCCTCATCCAACTCAGCAATCATCTTAAGTTGCATAGCTGAGATAATACAATTGCACATGCCTTTATCAGAATGCCCATGTGAGTCTAAAACTGTTCTTCTGTCAGGAGATAGTGGTATTAAACTGTTCGAGTTGTCGGCGACAGATACATACACGCAGCACTTGAATACACGATAATTCATTAACATCTCAATATCTGCCATACTGGCGTGCCTGTTCTGGGTGTCCCAGAGTTTTTTCTCTGAGTGTATGCCATTTTCTGAAACTTGCAACTTAATTGTGTGGAGTACGTACAAGCAGCATGGTCGTTTCATTTCTTCTGAATTATATCGCCACATCAATCAGCAGTTCAGCACTACACGCGCACATTCAGTAGATGTTTTTATGATTACACAAGCCACAAGCCAGTACCTCGGTGAGTTAGTTCATCGATCGTGATGTCCATTAGCTAACTTACTTATTGACGAACCTGCAGTCCTTCCTGACCTCGCCCTGGTCGCCGGTGAGCGGGCCGTTCTCCGACATCTTGACCAACGCCGCCGCGAAAACGTCGTGAAAGTAAGTGTTGTCCGCCGCCATCTTCCTCACGTACGGCGCGGTGCGCGGGTCGGTGGCGAGCCTCTGGTCCACCAGCAGGAGGCCCCTGCCTTTCAGGAGGTTCTTGTGGTACATGTTGTCGAGCACCATGGGGGTAACGCGGTCGTTCCGCGCGTACGCCACGTCGCGCGTGTCCTCCTTGGCGTCCGCCGTCGGGCACCGGCCACGGAGGTACGCTCCGTACGCCGGCTCGATGGTGCCGTCCACCGCCGGGTAGAGCCTGGCGACGAGGTTGAAGCAGTGGACGCGGCCGACGGAGTGCGCGCCCAGCAGCGCCACCACACCCTCGGCGTCCACGCCCATGGTCGCGAACCTGTCCAGCACCGCCGACACCGACTCGTTGTGGTTCGGGATGTAGCTCTCCACCTCGCCGTAGTGGCTCTCGGTGGCGTCCCGCCGCCCCGTGCGCATCGGGATGTCGGCGGGGCCGCCGAGCATGGCGGCGCCGTCGCGGGCGGCGAGGGCGAGCAGGTCGGCGCAGGAGACGGTGCCCGGGCACGCGCGCTCCAGGGCGGTCTTGATGGCGTCGATGTACTTGAAGTTCCGCATACCGAAGCTCCGCGTGGAGGACTTCTCGGAGACGAGGCCCGCGGCGGCGTCGGTCTCGAGGAGCAGCGACGCGTCGCAGGACTTGACGGTGCAGTCGTGGAAGAGCGCCCTGAGCCACGACACGGCCGTGTTGCCGTGCTCCTCGTAGAGGCTCTTCACCTGCTCCTTGACGATCTCCTCCGCTCTCGGGCAGCTCTCGGAGTAGTAGTTCAGCTTCAGACCATCACTGCTGGTGCTACTTCCAGCAGCAGCAACACCATTGTTCCCTGCCAAGGCAACTGATTAAGCTTAAACCCGTTGGAAAATTGAAGATCGACGACCGATGATACATTTTGGAGCAAAAATAAGTAGGGAATATGCACTTACCAGCGATGAGGTAGGACAAGAGGAGCAGCGCAGAAGCCACTGGCGCCAGGCTTGATCTCGAACCCATGTTCAGTTCACGGGATAGCTAGTGTCCAAGGAGTGTGGGGTGATGCTCAATTTTCAAGCTCATCTGAATCTCATCATCTTATAGTAGGTTCCAAGTGGGAGGGAAGGAAGCGTGGGTGACAGGGTGAGTGAGATTGTCTAGCACTCCACTCCTTCTCCCTGAATATACAGTTTCTTCACCACTCTCCTCACCTCGATCCTCACTGACTGACATAGTAGTACCACTGTAGTAACAGAAACCCCGGGTCATAAACTTAGTTGAATGCGATTAAAGCAGCCATTAACGATCTGGAGTACTCCATAACTTTACAGTTACTAAAAGAGAGGGGCGGTCAGTTAGGGTGGTGCCAAATAAGTGCGCGTGCACTTAGTAATGAATCTGACGTGCACCACCGCCTTTGCCTTTGCTGAACTAATGGAGGATCCATTCTGTCTCCAGATATCGACCGATCGAGCGCAGAATGAAGGAGCGTGAGGCCATGGTCGGCAGTAGCATGTTTCTGCGTTGGAATGACAGGCAGACGGTAGGAGAACATACTTTCAGGTTTCAGACGTTGTGTATATAAAAACTTGACAGCAGAGATTCAGATATACAATATGTGGAACTAACCAGAACAAGCACGCCGGTATGGCAGACATTGATTAGATAAGCTAAATCTATTCGTTTGTTTCAGCGTTGCTTGACTATTAAACATCTGAAACTCAGGCAGCAAGCGGCAAGCAGTATATTCGTCTCAGTCATGCGGCAAGTTTCCAAGTAACTCCACCGGATACCAGTGCCTAAGAATTGCACGAAACATTACAGATCAAGCCTATGGTTTTTTCCTTTGCAAGTGCCGAACCATATCGCAAACTACAGGAACAAATTCTCTAACTGTAGTTTGTAGTTTCACTGAACTCTGTTGTGGTTTCGTTCATGCAATGGAACCGGGAAGAAAATCCGTGTCGGTCTGCAAATAAACAAATCCTATAACTGAAGTAAGACAATGAAGCGGGTTACTGGTCCGTCTGCAGTGGGTAACTGACACACCCAGTGGCGGACGCAGAAAAAAGTTGGAGGGTGGGCACACCTCAAAAAAAAAATTTGCGCCTCCTCTAAATGTGTTAAATTTTGCTAAATGAGTAACATACATGGCCAATGAGTAAGATATATCCTCTCCGAACATCATCTTAATCATTAGCATTATATATTGAAATAGGAATCCTTTCTCCCGGAACATATGGAAGAAAGTGGGCATCATATGACCTTGGAGATGGTTGTTGGGGTGATGGCGAATGTGGTGTTGCATCTTCACTTCCAATATTACTCTCAGTACCGGATTGATCTGGAGTAGTGGAATCAATAAGCGTCAACAAAAGCCCACCGTCTTCGATTTCTTCATCATCTACCACCAAATGTGGTGGAGAATGGGCCATGGAAGGGGCAATCTTCTTTGTCTCATGTTGCAAAAAAGTGCCGCAATGTGACTACCCCCATGCTATCTCCATGCCTCTTCATAATCAATTATACAATAACCAATACAAACAATAAAATTTGTATAAGATATTGATAGCCATTTTCAATAATATATCATCTATTCTAATTCTACAATCTACACAGCTGCTACACACAAATATCAAATGATTCTAATGCTAGGCAAATTTTTTTTTGCCAAATGCAAACAGAGAACTAGAGAAGCCATAGCAGAGAAGAGAGCCGGAGACGGACTCTCTGTCCAACTCCAACCTGCAGGAGGGCCGAGGGCGGAGGCGGCTTCCAACGGAGCAGCTCGGCCAGGAGAGAGGAGGAGATCGGCGAGGGACCGCCCGGGAGGAGGTCGGCGACGACGGCGACGGTCCAGGCCGTCCGGCGACCGCGAGGAGAAAGGGTGGGGAGCAACCTGACCGCGCGAGCCGGCGAGGAGAAGGGGCGGGGATCGATTGCCGTGGCCCGTCGGCCGTCCGCACGCAGGGAAATCGACTGTCGGCCGCGCCGTGTGGTCTGGAGGCTTGAGCGGTCGAGCGGAGGAGGCCAGGAGGGGATTGACCACGAGTTCGTCCTGGACCTGGATGCCTTTCTCTGTTTCAGGTGGGTCGGAAATTTAGGTTAGTAAAAAAATCTCACAAAATTTGGGGTGGGCCACGGCCCACCCGGCCCACCCTGTAGGTCCGCCCATGGACACACCCAGTCCAAGTTCAGTTCTAGCAACAGAAACAGAGGTCAGTTTTTTTTTTTTTTTTTTGAGAAAGAACAGAGGTCAGTTGTATGACTTCGCTGATATAGTTTGCAACAGAAATGGGCTACTGGTCCGTCTGCAGTGGGCGAAGTTTTCTATATGCAGGTATTCGAGCCCGGCCAACGTTAGGCCCAAAAAGTAGGCATCATCCTTCGTTTTCTCCTCGATTAATTTGAAATATCAGGCCCATCCGTCTCTGAAGATACCTGGCCCAATACTATGGCCGGATCCCCGAATGAAGGATATGCTTAGTTCTTTTCGTATTCCTCTCGCTTAATATACATTTCTTCAATCAAAGGAAAAAAAGAGGATAAAGATGCCGACACAATGGGTCCAAAGACTCCAATTCCAGCGGAAAATCACAAAGAAAAGCACAGGGTGCCTTGCTCTTGCTTGCCAGAGTACAGATGGACCATGTCCGGCCCCG
This sequence comes from Lolium multiflorum, assembly GCA_030979885.1. Lineage (NCBI taxonomy): Eukaryota > Viridiplantae > Streptophyta > Magnoliopsida > Poales > Poaceae > Lolium > Lolium multiflorum. Next base: position 18,972,184 of record CM061748.1, read on the forward strand.
TTCTTCCTTTTGGTTTTTTCTTTTTCTTTTATATTCTTGATGAAGAAAGATGTCCTCATTTTTGTTCTACCAGATAAAATAGCATTGACCATTACTGTTCCGCTATCAGTCTCTATCCCGGCCTCCAGTACGACCGTGGCCTACAGACTGTACAGGGCCACGTGTGTCATGGCTGAACCACAAAACAGGATTATATTTTATAGTTTTTGTCCAGCCTTATCATGTGGGCGTTGTCCAAGCATACATGTCGGGGATTACAAACTGCCGGGACAAACAGGTGTCACCGGCGAAGGCCTCTACGTCAAACCCTGTCATTTTCCGGTAAACTATGTTACACATGGTGGCCGGCTAGTAGGCCGACTCGCCGATTCCACTCCACTCACATACTGCCACCTAGTATTTGTCATCAGTTTGGCATGTTCATACGATTCCGAATATTGCCACTCGCCAATGAGATTGTTCACAACCTTTGACAATATCTTCAATCATAACTCAGAATTATGATTTATTCTATTTTTATCAGTGGGAGACAATAGCATAAATAAGCACAAACACGGGTTTTCTTTGGCGGGGAAACACAAGCACAACAGAGCTAATTATTTTGTTTTTATCGTGGGACAATAACATAAATAAACACAAACACAATAATATTTTTTTTTGCAGGGAGACACGAACACATGAGAGCTAATGAGCCACATATGTAATGAGCGAGTGACATTTCACGTGCGGTTTTGAGTAAAAACTTATATCATCAATGAGGTTCGATGTAGGTGACAACGGTTCTTCTGGGAGGCGCTGCCGAAGAATGCAGTCCCGACTCCTCCCGGTGGAGGCAATGTTTTGACGGTGGAGGTTAGCTAGGGCCTTAAATGGTGTTATTTGTTGGATGGCAATCTCGGTCTAGTTTACGTACCTAGGTGGCTCTCCTTTTTGTGTCATGATTATCATTTGCGTCAACGGTGCCGTGTATGATATTCCCAATGATATAATGAATTTTTGCTATTAATAAACAAAGAAATAAAGAAGATGTGGAATCTCAATGCTACTTACTATATGCGTCCAAAAGAGTATTCGGAACAACATTCTTCTATAACATCCATTATTGCGCGGGGTCTTACTAACATGACTTCGCTGCATGGGACATGTCTTCATCGAAAACTAACTCCACCCGGCTTAGAGCCTTTTTGGGTGGTATATCGACTTGAAAAGCCTAAGAGGGTAGGGTAGTATGAGATCCGTATTAGGTTAGATAATTTTCCCTTTGATTTTGATTCACCATACTATTTTCCGCCTTTAATTGAAAACGATTGATCATGGAACCCATTTTATCAAGGGTTTCAACCAACTTGAATTATGTTAATTTCAAAAGGTGTACTGATATTTAAACCTTGCTTGAGAAAAGAAAGTTCCACTTGGAAGAACCCTGTTGTATTTTCAATAAGGTAGAAGCGCCCCAAGAATTGTTGAAATTCGTTTTGGACAGGAATGCTGATCACATGGTGCACCACTGAGACCAACCACTGAGCTGGTGTTCATAGGCGGATCTACTCTCCCTCTAGCTCAGGCCGGCACCCAGGATTGTCAACAGCGTGACGCCTTGTATCACATGATTTTCTAGATAAATTATCCAAAAGTTGGTATCGTAGGCACATTTTTCGAACCTTCTAGAAGTTTTTAGGTCCGTTCTTCTGTCTTTTTAGTGAAGGTGGGATTTATATGGTGTTAAGGTAAGTAACTACAGTTACCTTCTGAGCTTTGAGGACTTCGCTGCATGTTTTGACAGTGGAGGTTAGCTCCGGCCTTCAATGGTGGTGTCGTTTCTAGCAAGCTGGTGATGTCGGATTACCGTTGCTGTTGTCTGTTGGATGACTATCTTGGTCTAGTTTAGCTAGGTGGTTCTCCTTTCTATTTCACGATTATCATTCTCATCACCGCTCTGTATGGTATTCCCTCTGCTTTTATTTGGAATCAGACTAATCTTGCATAAATATGCAAGGGTTTCAACCGATTTGAATTATTTTCCTTTCAAAAAGTGTACTAATATTTAAACCTTGCTTAAGAAAAGAAAGTTCCACTTGGAAGAACCCTGATGCATTTTCAATAAGGTCGAAGCGCTCCAAGGATTGTTGAAATTTGTTTCGGGCGGGAACTCTGGTCACATGGTGTGCCACTGCGACCAACCACTAAGCTGGTCTCCATAGGCGGATCCACCCTCCCTCCAGCTTGGGCTGGCACCCGGCCTTGTCAACGGGCGTGACGCCTTGTATCACATGATTTTCTATAGAAATTTATCCGATAGTTGGTATCGTAGAAACGTTTGCCTAGCCTTCTAGAAATTTCTTGGTCTGTCACCCCGTCTTTCTGGCGAAGGTGGGATTTGTATGGCGATGAGGTTAGTGGCGTTAACTAATTCAAAACTTCTTGGGAGGTCCAATCTCTCCATGCTTTATTCTTGTAGACGGGGGTGAACCTACAACTCAGAAATGAACCATTGAACCTACAACGGCTACAAGGTATTGTGGTGGCTCCCACTACCAGGCTGTGAACCATCTTTTCTTCTTTTGTGCTAGCTTTCTGTTTTTAAGTCTAGTGAATCAGAATCGTTTCTCAATTTTAACAACAATAGATGGCTTTGATAAATTTTCTCCACAAAGATAATAATACAGAAACAGATAATCCCAAATGCAGTTGAGTTTAATGAGCCATAACAAACCTGTGAGTGACATTTCCGTGCCGACAGTTAGGATCACGCGCCCACTCCATTCTTCTTCCTTTCGCCTTCGTCTTCCCGACGTCTCCCTCTCTCTCCTCCTCATTTCTCTCTCTACGTATACCCAGCCAAGAAAAGCAGAGCACCTGCCCAGCACCAGCCCAGCCAAGCTACCTCCGGCCGCCAGCCATGGGCACGTACAAGTGCTGCCTCATCTTCAAGCGCCGGTACCGCTGGACGGACGCGCCGCCGCCGGAGGACGTGCGCTCCCTCTTCGCGCAGCACTCCGGCGGGACGGCCACCATGGGCGCCGACGGGCTGCGCCGCTACCTCGAGTCCACCGGCACCGACCCGGACTTGGACGCCGACGCCGAGGCCGAGCGCCTGCTCGACCAGATCCGCCAGGCCCAGCGCGTGCGGGTCCCGCGCGTGGGGCGCCCGCTGCTGGGCATCGACGACTTCCACCGCTTCCTCTTCTCCGACGACCTCAACCCGCCGCTCCGCCGCCCCCAGGTCCACCACGACATGGCGGCCCCGCTCTCCCACTACTACGTCTACACGGGCCACAACTCCTACCTCACGGGCAACCAGCTCAGCAGCGACTGCAGCGACGTGCCCATCATCAAGGCGCTGCAGAGGGGCGTCAGGGTCATCGAGCTCGACATGTGGCCCAACTCCGCCGAGGACGACATCAACATCCTCCATGGCAGGTTGCTACTTGCACCCTCTCTCCCCCTTTCCTTACTATATCCATGCAACCACCCACCCACTTGGAATCTTTCTCTCCGGTACAATTCAGGAAAACATCCAGCCAAATCTCCATCTTGTTTGTACCTACAACTAGAAGGATATAGAATGCTCCGCTGCTGAATGGAAACAAATTCTAGCCATCATATAGAGGAGCCTGAGGATTGAATAAAATTTAAATAAAGACCTTATGCATCGCTTTGATGCAGAGGATGGGGCTCCGTTCCCCCTGTCGAAAAATAGGAGCCTGAGGAATATTTCAGCTACTACATGTTAATAGTGTGCAGCCATGGCTGGTACTAGGTTGCTATTTCTTCATATGCATCCAGGCCCTGGCTATGGCTTTGAATCTATCTCGAGACATTAATTTGACGGTACAAGCAAATCTCTATCTCTTTGCCTGTACTTCCCTCCGTTCCAAATTAGTTGTCGTGGCTTTGGTCAAATTTGGTTTAGATATGCATGTATCTAGACGCGTGTCAGTGTGTAGATTCACTCATTTTGGAGGAAAATATGCGTCAACTAATTTGAAACAGAGGAAGAATAATAATGCGCCTCAAATTCTAGCTTACACCGTGTGCTGTCTCATTAATTCTGAACAGGACATTGACCACCCCAGTTTCACTCCTCAAGTGCTTGAGGTCCATCAAAGAGTATGCTTTCGTCGCGTCGCCTTACCCTGTTATCATAACGCTCGAAGACCACCTTCCACCTGAACTCCAGGACAAAGTTGCCAAGGTAGCTGTATCTTGCTTTCTGAATTTCTCGTATTTCCATCTATGACGTCTGCACTTCTCTACCTGGCGCTTCTGAATTTTTTTTTCTGAAATTCTTATATTTCCATCCAGGAGATTTGCACTTCTCTAACCAGTGCTGCTGAATATTTTGTAGATGGTCCTTGAAGTATTTGGCAACATACTGTATTACCCGCAAGAAGAACATCCCAAAGAACTCCCTTCACCGGAAGACCTCAAGGGCCGTGTTCTCCTGTCGACAAAGCCCCCGAAGGAGTACCTTGAAGCCAAGGCTGCTGGTACCATCAAAGACGGTGACGCAGAAGCGAATCCCGGCAAAGGAGGAACTGACGACGATGCGGCTTGGGGGAAAGAAGTCCCTGATTTTAAAACTGAAATCCAGTTTGCTAAAGTACTGCTTTGAAGTTCTCCTGCATTCTCTGCTCTCTTTTTTTCGTCTTCATCAAGATTTTACCTGCTCAATTGCATTCACTACATCAGCAGGAAGATGATGCCTTAGATGATGACGACGAGGAGGAGGACGAACAGCAAATTCAGCAGCATCTAGCTCCACAGTATAAGCACCTTATTACTATAAGAGCAGGAAAGCCCAAGGGTGGTACTACGTCTGATGCCTTGAAGAGCGACCCAAACAAAGTTAGGCGGCTCAGTTTGAGCGAGCAAGAACTTGCAAAAGCTGTAGTTAATCATGGTACCGAGATAGTGAGGTATACATCTCTAATGAAGTAACTCTCATTATTAACAGTCCTTCCTTTCTATCTTGAACAATTATAGATCTTACTTTTGCTTATTCTTACTGATCAGTTTTCATTGTTCAATGTTTATTTCCAAAAAGGTTTACACAGAGAAACCTACTGAGGATATACCCAAAGGGCACTCGGATTACTTCATCCAACTATAATCCATTTATTGGCTGGGTGCATGGTGCTCAGATGGTGGCCTTCAACATGCAGGTGCGGCTCTGTTTCTGAGTAATCGATTCAATTGCTACGGCTTTGCTGTATGCTCTGAATATCCAAGTAAACCCAATTTGGGAATCAGTTTGCCAACTGAAATGACATTTCATATCAAATGGCAGAAATACATATATATGATTATACTAGGTGAGCCTTAGCTTCTACCCAAGTCGGTATGTTGCATCAAGATAACCCACCTAGCAAAGGCTGATGATCAGCACATTTTTCAGCAGTATCCGGGCAAGCTCTAACTAGAGAAAGCAAGGAGCTGAATAATCTCAGCCATACATGTATTCTAACATGGACTGCATAGGTTGAATCTATGTGTACAATTTAATATGTCGATGCTTTAGATTTGGTAGATCGTTATAAGTCACCGACGTGTTTGCATCAGTTTGGGCATACAGTTGCCTAAATTTGGGCAACTGGAGTTACTCATTTAGATTTGATGTTAGTTGGTCATATCATATGCCGTCCCTTTCCTACTGACATGCCACAACTGCATGATATTTCCTTGCAGGGATATGGAAGAGCACTTTGGTTAATGCATGGATTTTATAAAGCCAACGGTGCCTGTGGCTACGTGAAGAAACCAGATTTCTTGATGCAATCTGAACCAGAAGTTTTTGATCCAAAGAAACAACAACCTGTCAAGAAAATTTTGAAGGTGCGTCTCTCTTTCATTGAGTTTGGTCTGTGCCAAATGGAAATCAGAGATAGATGACCTGCTGCTTTCCAGGTAAAAGTGTACATGGGCGATGGTTGGCGGATGGACTTCAAGCAGACACACTTTGATCAATACTCTCCTCCAGATTTTTATGCACGGGTATGTAAAACAGAAGGGGAATATTGCCATCGTTCTCGGAACAAATGTATACAAGCAACATCGTTGCAGAACTAATAAGACTGGAATAACCAAAACTAACGCCATGGCACCACTCTTCTGAATCATTGAACTGAATTTGTATCAACAGGTTGGGATAGCCGGTGTCCCAGCGGACTCTATAATGAAGAAGACAAAGGCGATCGAGGACAACTGGGTGCCGGTATGGGGGGAGGAGTTCTCCTTCGAGCTGACGGTCCCGGAGCTGGCGCTGCTCCGCGTGGAGGTGCACGAGTACGACATGTCGGAGAAGGACGACTTCGCGGGGCAGACCGTGCTGCCGGTGGCGGAGCTGCAGCCCGGCATCCGCGCGGTGGCGCTCTGCGACCGCAAGGGGAACAAGTACCCCAACGTCAAGCTCCTCATGCGCTTCGAGTTCGAGTCGGTTTGATGATCTGGTTTGGTCTGAGAAAACTGAGAGGCGGCCTGTTGATGTTTGTGCATTCTTTGTTCATTCTGTACATATGTGAATGTGCGGCGGCGGTGCCGTCTGTGTGAATATGCGATGTGCTGTTGGTGTGTGTGGGTATGTCGGTTGTGTGCGTTTGTGCGTAGGCACAACGATTCATGAGACTCTGTTCATGTGTTGTGAACAAATAATAAAAGGTGATTGTTTTCACCATCAGCCGTTAACAGCACGTCAACCCCTCTGAAGGTAGCCTGTTTTGGTGGCAAATTGAAATTTTCTGAATCTTCGTTCCCATCAAAGGCTAACCTCCCCCTTAAACAGCTTCAGGGGGCATCCACGTTGCGGTGGAATTGGGAAACAAAGGTTGGCCGGATTCAAAGGGCTGGTGGCGGTGGGATTGGGAAACAAAGGTAGGCCGGGTTTCAAAAGGATGCAGGTATTGTGGAGAAGTGAAAACCATCCCAAGATTTGAATTTTCGATGTCTCGCCTGATGATGTGCTTTGGACGGAGAATACAGATCTGACAAGGCAGAGGTAATCCCAGACCAGAAGGCCTGCAAATCTTATTATACAGTTCAATAATCATAAAAATACAAAAAGAAGATCTTATGCTGGCAGAAAATTTGAATGATTGAATTGTAGGGCTTTCCCCTCGCCCGAAGACAAGGGAGCCCTTCCAGAAATTCTCAGTGGCCCCGGAGGGCCAAAGAGGGGGTTTGGAAATAGTTTTCAACCAGCAATTGACGCGCCTCGGTATTACCTCACTAGCTGCGTCATTGCCCCAAGCGCAAAGATGCTTTTTTTCGTGCGCACCCCGTCCCTTCTTATACTGCCCTCGCCCCGCCGCGCTCCCATAGCTAGTCGAGGTGGGACTAAACGTTTCCGTTGTTCTATACGTCGGTTCTACACGCACTGCCGGCTCAGATTATTCTTAGCACTAGCGGGCCTTCTTTCTCGCTCTGCCGGCTCGTTGTGTCCACTGAGGCCTGCTAAGCCCAGGGTGTGCAACAGAGCCTTCTTGGCCCAAAACTCGTTGTACGATTCTCTCGCTTGTTACCATTTTCCCTAGGTTTTGGAACTTTGGTCAGTGGTGGCTCGAGTTCTCAAAACTTTGCTTTTCAATCTCTGACTACATTTCATTTCGTTTTATATAGCGCCCTGCTGACACAGCATCTATGCCTGTGGCACATGCTATCCAACGCAGCATTTGACATGTACATCAACCAAACAGACCGTTTCTGAACTCAATAGGCATCAAGTTCTTCAAGCAAACACGAGACATTAACACACACGGTTATAAAGCTGTTACATTCTGTTTAGTACTCCACCATCATCATAATAAAGGCAGCAGCCAACCCACCATCCATCAAACATGTTTACTCTGTCCAAATTCATACAAAGTCAACGAGAAAATTGCAAAAAACCACCACAATTGAGGCTAGGGTTGCAAAAAACCACCAGGTTGTCTGTTTTTTTGCAAAGACCACTACTTCTACAACTCAAGTTTTGCCAAAAGCACTGATCGAGCACTTGACGCTGGCTAAGTGAGTTTCTGGCAAGTGGGTCCCAATGTCAGGCTGACGTGGCGGGGCGGAGACGGTGGACTCACGAGCGCCGTTAACGGACGTGAACGCCGCAGTATCCCCGGCCGATAATATCTGGCGCTTGTTGAAATATTGGGCCCACTTTTAGTAGCCCAAATTAGATTTCAGTTTTCCCTATAAATCTCAAAGCCCACATAGTGGCAGCCTTGTGAGTTTGAGCCCAAGTTGGTGGCAGCTCACTAGTGAGTGGCAAGTGGTGGGAAGTTTAGTCCCACATGGAAAGTTGGGAGGAAGTTAGACCACCTTATAAGGTGGGTTGTTTCACCACTAGTAAGTGAGTGAGAATAGGAGTGCTACACGCGCGCTCCTCCTCCTCCTCGCTCGTCTCGACTCGACTCGACTCGACTCGACACGTCACGACGCGCGCCGCGCTCGTGGTGAGTGGATTGAGCCTCGAGCCGAGACTTTCCTTACTTTTTGCAGCTCAGAAAACGAACAGAGTTCTAGACGGACGCGTCACGTTTGGTCGGGTCGCTCCCGGATCGTGGGCTATCTGTAACCGACTCGAAACGTTCGTGCGACGTGGGCGTGGCCCACGTTGCCTAGGGTTTCCGAGCCTATATCTCTCTTGGCTACCGCATACATACCGATATACACGAGTTAGGGTTTCCACCTCTCTCTGCTTGCGCCGCCATCGTAGCCTACTCCATCCCGCGCGCCGACGTGCACGGCGAACGGGAGAGCAGGTCTCCAACCGCTCGTCCTTGCGATCCTGTACGGAGAGGGCGAATTAGGTTTTTGGGAAGCGCTCTGCGCGACTGCTCAAGTTCTTCATCACGGGTCGCCTTCCGTCCAAGTCGGTGCTGCCTTCCGTCGTCTTCAACGCCGTCTACTTCGACCCGTCGCCCGTCGTCAACAACGTTGTCATCAACAACGTTACTGCTGCGACATCATCTGCTACACCTCCACCGCCACCTCCACCAGATCGGTACGTGCGACATATCTCGATCTGTTTAGCGATGGATGCTTTATGTTGCGCTGCTGCTGCTCATGTTGATTAATGCATCTAGTATGTTCGAGTTTCACATGTTAGTAGTTGCTGCCATCATGTTTTATATTCTGGAATTAATCATGGAAATTGTGCCTAATTATCCAACAATCAATCCAAAACCTAATTGTAGGCAATTTCCTGAGTTAACTATGGCTGGTTTTGCTGATGCACTGAGGCCGGATAAGTTTACCGGTGTGCACTTTAAGAGGTGGCATTAAGGCCACGCTCTGGCTTACTCATCTGAAAGTGTTCCATGTGAGTAATGGTCTTCCGAAGGAACTATATCTGACCAAGATCAGAACAAGTTCAAGGAAGACAATACTCTCTTGTCGGATGCGTACTGAGCATTCTTGCTGATCGTCTATGTGATGTGTATATGCACATAGTAGACGGTAAAGAGCTCTGGGATGCACTGAATGCTAAATTTGGTGCAACCGATGCAGGCAGTGAACTGTACATCATGGAGAGCTTCCATGACATCAGGATGGTGAACAACCGTTCTGTAGTCGAACAAGCTCATGAGATACAGTGCATTGCGAAAGAGCTTGAACTCCTTAAGTGTTCCTTACCTGATAAGTTTGTGGCTGGATGCATTATCGCTAAGTTGCCCTCTTCCTGGAGGAACTTTGCCACAACTCTCAAACACAAGAGACAGGAGATATCAGTTGAAAATCTGATAGCGTCTCTTGATGTTGAGGAGAAAGCTCGGGCTAAGGATACTACTGAGAAAGGAGAGGGTCAGTCTAGCGCCAACATGGTGCAGAAGAAACCCTACAGCAAGAACAAAGGGAACAACAAGCCCTCCTTCAATAAGCCTATGAAGACTACAACCTTCAAGAAGAAGAAGATGATAAACAAAGCAGATCTGAGCTGCTTTACCTGTGGAGAGGCTGGCCACTTTTCTAAGGACTGTCCAGAGAGGGCAGACCGTAAGAAAAAGGCGAAGCAAGTCAACACGGTGACCGCTAGCAATGCTGATGGGTACGGTAATCTCTTTACTGTTCTTTCGGTATTTCAATCTCCATGTTGGTGGATTGATACGGTGCTAATGTTCATGTGTGTGCTGACATATCCATGTTCACTTCTTACCAGGTCGCCCGGGATTCTTCCGTCTTGATGGGGAATGGGTCACATGCTTCTGTTCGTGGTGTTGGCACGGTAGATCTGAAGTTCACTTCGGGATCGTGCAGCTGAGGAACGTGCAGCATGTCCCTACTATGAACAAGAATCTCGTTAGCGGCTCCCTTCTATGCAGAGATGGGTTTAAGGTTGTCTTAGAGTCGAATAAAGTAGTTGTTTCCAAGTTTGGACAATTTATTGGTAAAGGCTATGAGTGCGGAGGCTTGTTCCGCTTTTCGCTTTCTGATTTCAGTAATAAGTCTGTGAACCATATTTGTGGCAATGTTAGTGATGATACCAGTGTTTGGCATTCTCGTTTATGTCACATTAATTTTGGTTTAATGTCTCGGCTATCCAGTTTAAGTTTAATTCCGAATTTCACCATTGCCAAAGGTTCTAAGTGCCATAGTTGTGTGCAATCAAAGCAACCTCGAAAGCCTCACAAGGCGGCCGAGGAGAGAAACTTGGCACCTCTAGAACTCATACATTCTGATCTATGCGAGATGAATGGTGTGTTGACAAAAGGTGGAAAGAGATATTTCATGACATTGATTGATGATGCGACTAGATTTTGCTATGTTTATTTGTTGCGGACTAAAGATGAAGCTTTAGACTACTTTAAAATTTATAAGGCCGAAGTTGAAAATCAACTAGAGAGAAAGATCAAGCGTCTTAGGTCGGATCGTGGTGGTGAATATTTTCCTAAAATCTTTGATGAATTCTGTGAGGAACATGGTATTATTCATGAGAGGACGCCTCCCTATTCGCCCCAATCAAACGGGGTTGCCGAGAGGAAAAACCGCACGCTGACTGACTTGGTGAATTCCATGTTAGCCACTGCTGGTTTATCAAAGGCATGGTGGGGGAGGCTTTGTTGACTACATGTCATGTCCTGAATAGAGTTCCTAACAAGAATAAAGATAAAACCCCTTACGAGGAGTGGTCTGGGAGAAAACCATCACTTTCGTATTTGCGCACATGGGGATGTTTGGCGAAAGTCAATATTCCAATTACTAAGAAGCGCAAACTCGGACCAAAGACAGTGGATTGTATCTTTCTAGGTTATGCTCCGCGGAGTGTAGGCTATAGATTTTTAGTAGTTCAATCTGAAGTACCTGATATGCATGTTGACACTATTATGGAATCTCGTGATGCAACATTCTTTGAGAATATGTTTCCTATGAAAGATATGCATAGCATTGCTAGAATTTCTACTGAGATAGTTCCTGAATCTAGTACATCTAATGAGTATTTTGAACAATCACATGAGATTGTTATTGAGAAGGATGACAATGAAGCTCCTAAACGGAGCAAGAGACGAAGGATTGAAAAATCCTTTGGTGATGATTTCATTGTGTACCTTGTGGATGATACTCCCACGTCCATTGCAGAGGCATATGCATCTCCAGATGCAGATGACTGGAAAGAAGCTGTCCATAATGAGATGGACTCGATTCTTTCTAATGGAACTTGGGAGCTATCGAACGACCCCATGGAAGCCTGTGGGCTGCAAATGGGTGTTCAAGAAGAAGCTAAGACCTGATGGTACTATTGAGAAGTACAAGGCGCGGCTTGTAGCGAAAGGCTACACACAGAGAGAAGGCGAAGATTACTTCGACACCTATTCACCTGTCGCTAGACTTACCACCATTCGAGTACTACTTTCCATGGCTGCCTCCTATGGTCTTATCGTTCATCAAATGGACGTAAAGACAGCTTTTCTTAATGGAGAGTTGGAAGAGGAAATCTATATGGATCAGCCTGATGGGTTTGTAGTAAAAGGTGAAGAAAGAAAGGTGTGCAAGTTGCTAAAATCTTTATATGGCCTAAAACAAGCACCTAAGCAATGGCATGAGAAGTTTGACAGAACTTTAACTTCTGTAGGCTTTGTTGTCAATGAGGCTGACAAGTGCGTTTACTATCGCCATGGTGGGGGCGAAGGTGTTATATTATGTTTGTATGTGGATGATATTCGGATCTTTGGTACAAACATGAAAGTAATACACGAGGTCAAGTCTTTCTTGTCAAAGAGCTTTGATATGAAAGATCTGGGAGAAGCTGATGTGATTCTGAACATCAAGCTGATTAAGAACGAGAGTGGGATTACTCTAACGCAATCCCATTATGTTGAGAAGATCTTGAGCCGGTTCGGCTATATTGATAGCAAGCCTTCTTCAACACCTTATGATCCCAGTGTGACATTACGCAAGAACCGGAGAATCGCCATAGATCAATTGAGATATTCTCGGATCGTTGGCTCACTCATGTACTTAGCGAGCGCGACTAGACCCGACATCTCTTTTGCTTGTTAGCAAGTTGAGTAGGTTCATGTCAAACCCGGGTACTGATCATTGGCATGCACTTGATAGGGTCATGCGCTACCTATGTGGTACAATGAGTTATGGGATTCACTATTCAGGGCACCCAGCTGTGCTTGAAGGATATAGTGATTCGAATTGGATCTCAGATGTAGCTGATCTGTACGCCACAAGTGGGTATGTATTTACCTTTGGAGGTGGCGCAGTGTCATGGAGATCTTGCAAGCAAACCATATTGACGAGGTCAACTATGGAAGCAGAACTTACTGCTTTAGACACAACCACTGTTGAATCAGAATGGTTGCGTGAGCTCTTGATGGACTTGCCTGTGGTTGAAAAACCTGTTCCAGTCCTTTTGAATTGTGACAATCAAACTGTAATTGTCAAAGTGAACAATTCTAAGGATAACGCGAAGTCATGAAGACACGTCAAGAGACGTTTGAAGTTTGTCAGGAAATTACGAAAGTAATAACTGTTACATATATTCAAACAGACAAAAACCTGGCAGATCCCTTTACAAAGGGACTATCACGTAATGTGATAGAAAGTGCATCGAGGGAGATGGGTTTGAGACCCGTTGATGTTACACCATAGTGGTAACCCAACCTTTGTGATCGGAGATCCCGTGAATTAGGACCTGGGAAGAACAAACTAGTGGTTTAATTGAGGAGAGTATTATGTAACCCTCTCTATGTGAAGATGCACAACTCTCAATTGCTGTAAGGCAGGTTGGCGACAAGCCTTAATGTGTTTATGTTGGCTATTATAGCAAAGATGCTGTCCTACAGAGCATTCTTGAAATAACACACCTATATGAGTCCGATTGTTAAACGTCGCAATCTATGAGATTTGGGTGATCTCTAGTAAACTCATGAAGAGACCATGAAGTATGACGCATATGCTTCACCCGCGGGGTAGGCTACTGGCAGCCATGTACTGGTCATGACTTTGAGTGAAACCCTGTTCACGCAAAACTTGCAATTCAAGGCTTAGTCCATTGTTCAAGTGTGAATGGATGTAGCTTAAGGTTCTAGGCGGAAGTTCAACTTAACAGACACTGGTATATAAACAAGCAGCGAGTATTGGTAAATCTCTAAATGGGGATTTGAGATCTGGTGGGGGATTGTTGAAATATTGGGCCCACTTTTAGTAGCCCAAATTAGATTTCAGTTTTCCCTATAAATCTCAAAGCCCACATAGTGGCAGCCTTGTGAGTTTGAGCCCAAGTTGGTGGCAGCTCACTAGTGAGTGGCAAGTGGTGGGAAGTTTAGTCCCACATGGAAAGCTGGGAGGAAGTTAGACCACCTTATAAGGTGGGTTGTTTCACCACTAGTAAGTGAGTGAGAATAGGAGTGCTACACGCGCGCTCCTCCTCCTCCTCGCTCGCTCGTCTCGACTCGACTCGACTCGACACGTCACGACGCGCGCCGCTCGTGGTGAGTGGATTGAGCCTCGAGCCGAGACTTTCCTTACTTTTTGCAGCTCAGGAAAACGAACGAGTTCTAGACGGACGCGTCACGTTAGTCGGTTCGGGTCGCTCCCGGATCGTGGGCTATCTGTAACCGACTCGAAACGACGTGGGCGTGGCCCACGTTGCCTAGGGTTTCCCGAGCCTATATAATCTCTTGCCCGGCTACCGCAGAAACATACCGATATACACGAGTTAGGGTTTCCACCTCTCTGCTTGCGCCATCGTAGCCTACTCCATCCCGCGCGCCGACGTGCATCGGCGAACGGGAGAGCAGGTCTCCGGAACCGCTCGTCCTTGCGATCCTGTACGGGAGAGGGCGAATTAGGTTTTTGGGAAGCGCGACTGCTCAAGTTCTTCATCACGGGTCGCCTTCCGTCCAAGTCGGGCGGGCCTTCCGTCGTCTTCAACGCCGGCTACTTCGACCCGTCGCCCCGTCGTCAACAACGTTGTCATCAACAACGTTACTGCTGCGACATCATCTGCTACACCTCCACCGCCACCTCCACCAGATCGGTACGTGCGACATATCTCGATCTGTTTAGCGATGGATGCTTTACTGTTTGCGCTGCTGCTGCTCATGTTGATTAATGCATCTAGTATGTTCGAGTTTCACATGTTAGTAGTTGCTGCCATCATGTTTTATATTCTGGAATTAATCATGGAAATTGTGCCTAATTATCCAACAATCAATCCAAAAACCTAATTGTAGGCAATTTCTGAGTTAACTATGGCTGGTTTTGCTGATGCACTGAGGCCGGATAAGTTTACCGGTGTGCACTTTAAGAGGTGGCAGATTAAGGCCACGCTCTGGCTTACTCATCTGAAAGTGTTCCATGTGAGTAATGGTCTTCCTGAAGGAACTATATCTGACCAAGATCAGAACAAGTTCAAGGAAGACAATACTCTGTTTGTCGGATGCGTACTGAGCATTCTTGCTGATCGTCTATGTGATGTGTATATGCACATAGTAGACGGTAAAGAGCTCTGGGATGCACTGAATGCTAAATTTGGTGCAACCGATGCAGGCAGTGAACTGTACATCATGGAGAGCTTCCATGACATCAGGATGGTGAACAACCGTTCTGTAGTCGAACAAGCTCATGAGATACAGGTGCATTGCGAAAGAGCTTGAACTCCTTAAGTGTTCCTTACCTGATAAGTTTGTGGCTGGATGCATTATCGCTAAGTTGCCCTCTTCCTGGAGGAACTTTGCCACAACTCTCAAACACAAGAGACAGGAGATATCAGTTGAAAATCTGATAGCGTCTCTTGATGTTGAGGAGAAAGCTCGGGCTAAGGATACTACTGAGAAAGGAGAGGGTCAGTCTAGCGCCAACATGGTGCGAAGAAACCCTACAGCAAGAACAAAGGGAACAACAAGCCCTCCTTCAATAAGCCTATGAAGACTACAACCTTCAAGAAGAAGAAGATGATAAACAAAGCAGATCTGAGCTGCTTTACCTGTGGAGAGGCTGGCCACTTTTCTAAGGACTGTCCAGAGAGGGCAGACCGTAAGAAAAAGGCGAAGCAAGTCAACACGGTGACCGCTAGCAATGCTGATGGGTACGGTAATCTCTTTACTGTTCTTTCGGTATTTCAATCTCCATGTTGGTGGATTGATACAGGTGCTAATGTTCATGTGTGTGCTGACATATCCATGTTCACTTCTTACCAGGTCGCCCGGGATTCTTCCGTCTTGATGGGGAATGGGTCACATGCTTCTGTTCGTGGTGTTGGCACGGTCTGAAGTTCACTTCGGGGAAGATCGTGCAGCTGAGGAACGTGCAGCATGTCCCTACTATGAACAAGAATCTCGTTAGCGGCTCCCTTCTATGCAGAGATGGGTTTAAGGTTGTCTTAGAGTCGAATAAAGTAGTTGTTTCCAAGTTTGGACAATTTATTGGTAAAGGCTATGAGTGCGGAGGCTTGTTCCGCTTTTCGCTTTCTGATTTCAGTAATAAGTCTGTGAACCATATTTGTGGCAATGTTAGTGATGATACCAGTGTTTGGCATTCTCGTTTATGTCACATTAATTTTGGTTTAATGTCTCGGCTATCCAGTTTAAGTTTAATTCCGAATTTCACCATTGCCAAAGGTTCTAAGTGCCATAGTTGTGTGCAATCAAAGCAACCTCGAAAGCCTCACAAGGCGGCCGAGGAGAGAAACTTGGCACCTCTAGAACTCATACATTCTGATCTATGCGAGATGAATGGTGTGTTGACAAAAGGTGGAAAGAGATATTTCATGACATTGATTGATGATGCGACTAGATTTTGCTATGTTTATTTGTTGCGGACTAAAGATGAAGCTTTAGACTACTTTAAAATTTATAAGGCCGAAGTTGAAAATCAACTAGAGAGAAAGATCAAGCGTCTTAGGTCTGATCGTGGTGGTGAATATTTTCCTAAAATCTTTGATGAATTCTGTGAGGAACATGGTATTATTCATGAGAGGACGCCTCCCTATTCGCCCCAATCAAACGGGGTTGCCGAGAGGAAAACCGCACGCTGACTGACTTGGTGAATTCCATGTTAGCCACTGCTGGTTTATCAAAGGCATGGTGGGGGAGGCTTTGTTGACTACATGTCATGTCCTGAATAGAGTTCCTAACAAGAATAAAGATAAAACCCCTTACGAGGAGTGGTCTGGGAGAAAACCATCACTTTCGTATTTGCGCACATGGGGATGTTTGGCGAAAGTCAATATTCCAATTACTAAGAAGCGCAAACTCGGACCAAAGACAGTGGATTGTATCTTTCTAGGTTATGCTCCGCGGAGTGTAGGCTATAGATTTTTAGTAGTTCAATCTGAAGTACCTGATATGCATGTTGACACTATTATGGAATCTCGTGATGCAACATTCTTTGAGAATATGTTTCCTATGAAAGATATGCATAGCATTGCTAGAATTTCTACTGAGATAGTTCCTGAATCTAGTACATCTAATGAGTATTTTGAACAATCACATGAGATTGTTATTGAGAAGGATGACAATGAAGCTCCTAAACGGAGCAAGAGACGAAGGATTGAAAAATCCTTTGGTGATGATTTCATTGTGTACCTTGTGGATGATACTCCCACGTCCATTGCAGAGGCATATGCATCTCCAGATGCAGATGACTGGAAAGAAGCTGTCCATAATGAGATGGACTCGATTCTTTCTAATGGAACTTGGGAGCTATCAGAACGACCCCATGGATGCAAGCCTGTGGGCTGCAAATGGGTGTTCAAGAAGAAGCTAAGACCTGATGGTACTATTGAGAAGTACAAGGCGCGGCTTGTAGCGAAAGGCTACACACAGAGAGAAGGCGAAGATTACTTCGACACCTATTCACCTGTCGCTAGACTTACCACCATTCGAGTACTACTTTCCATGGCTGCCTCCTATGGTCTTATCGTTCATCAAATGGACGTAAAGACAGCTTTTCTTAATGGAGAGTTGGAAGAGGAAATCTATATGGATCAGCCTGATGGGTTTGTAGTAAAAGGTGAAGAAAGAAAGGTGTGCAAGTTGCTAAAATCTTTATATGGCCTAAAACAAGCACCTAAGCAATGGCATGAGAAGTTTGACAGAACTTTAACTTCTGTAGGCTTTGTTGTCAATGAGGCTGACAAGTGCGTTTACTATCGCCATGGTGGGGGCGAAGGTGTTATATTATGTTTGTATGTGGATGATATTCTGATCTTTGGTACAAACATGAAAGTAATACACGAGGTCAAGTCTTTCTTGTCAAAGAGCTTTGATATGAAAGATCTGGGAGAAGCTGATGTGATTCTGAACATCAAGCTGATTAAGAACGAGAGTGGGATTACTCTAACGCAATCCCATTATGTTGAGAAGATCTTGAGCCGGTTCGGCTATATTGATAGCAAGCCTTCTTCAACACCTTATGATCCCAGTGTGACATTACGCAAGAACCGGAGAATCGCCATAGATCAATTGAGATATTCTCGATCGTTGGCTCACTCATGTACTTAGCGAGCGCGACTAGACCCGACATCTCTTTTGCTGTTAGCAAGTTGAGTAGGTTCATGTCAAACCCGGGTACTGATCATTGGCATGCACTTGATAGGGTCATGCGCTACCTATGTGGTACAATGAGTTATGGGATTCACTATTCAGGGCACCCAGCTGTGCTTGAAGGATATAGTGATTCGAATTGGATCTCAGATGTAGCTGATCTGTACGCCACAAGTGGGTATGTATTTACCTTTGGAGGTGGCGCAGTGTCATGGAGATCTTGCAAGCAAACCATATTGACGAGGTCAACTATGGAAGCAGAACTTACTGCTTTAGACACAACCACTGTTGAATCAGAATGGTTGCGTGAGCTCTTGATGGACTTGCCTGTGGTTGAAAAACCTGTTCCGGCAATCCTTTTGAATTGTGACAATCAAACTGTAATTGTCAAAGTGAACAATTCTAAGGATAACGCGAAGTCATCAAGACACGTCAAGAGACGTTTGAAGTCTGTCAGGAAATTGCGAAACTCCGGAGTAATAACTGTTACATATATTCAAACAGACAAAAACCTGGCAGATCCCTTTACAAAGGGACTATCACGTAATGTGATAGAAAGTGCATCGAGGAGATGGGTTTGAGACCCGTTGATGTTACACCATAGTGGTAACCCAACCTTTGTGATCGGAGATCCCGTGAATTAGGACCTGGGAAGAACAAACTAGTGGTTTAATTGAGGAGAGTATTATGTAACCCTCTCTATGTGAAGATGCACAACTCTCAATTGCTGTAAGGCAGGTTGGCGACAAGCCTTAATGTGTTTATGTTGGCTATTATAGCAAAGATGCTGTCCTACAGAGCATTCTTGAAATAACACACCTATATGAGTCCGATTGTTAAACGTCGCAATCTATGAGATTTGGGTGATCTCTAGTAAACTCATGAAGAGACCATGAAGTATGACGCATATGCTTCACCCGCGGGGTAGGCTACTGGCAGCCATGTACTGGTCATGACTTTGAGTGAAACCCTGTTCACGCAAAACTTGCAATTCAAGGCTTAGTCCATTGTTCAAGTGTGAATGGATGTAGCTTAAGGTTCTAGGCGGAAGTTCAACTTAACAGTCTCCGCTGAAACACTGGTATATAAACAAGCAGCGAGTATTGGTAAATCTCTAAATGGGGATTTGAGATCTGGTGGGGGATTGTTGAAATATTGGGCCCACTTTTAGTAGCCCAAATTAGATTTCAGTTTTCCCTAAATCTCAAAGCCCACATAGTGGCAGCCTTGTGAGTTTGAGCCCAAGTTGGTGGCAGCTCACTAGTGAGTGGCAAGTGGTGGGAAGTTTAGTCCCACATGGAAAGTTGGGAGGAAGTTAGACCACCTTATAAGGTGGGTTGTTTCACCACTAGTAAGTGAGTGAGAATAGGAGTGCTACACGCGCGCTCCTCCTCCTCCTCGCTCGCTCGTCTCGACTCGACTCGACACGACACGACGCGCGCGCGCGCTCGTGGTGAGTGGATTGAGCCTCGAGCCGAGACTTTCCTTACTTTTTGCAGCTCAGGAAAACGAACAGAGTCCTAGACGGACGCGTCACGTTAGTCGGTTCGGGTCGCTCCCGATCGTGGGCTATCTGTAACCGACTCGAAACGTTCGTGCGACGTGGGCGTGGCCCACGTTCAGGGTTTCCCAGCCTATATCTCTCTTGCCCGGCTACCGCAGATACATACCGATATACACGAGTTAGGGTTTCCACCTCTCTCGCTTGCGCCGCCATCGTAGCCTACTCCATCCCGCGCGCCGACGTGCATCGGCGAACGGAGAGCAGGTCCGAACCGCTCGTCCTTGCGATCCGTACGGAGAGGGCGGTAGGGTTTTGGGAAGCGCTCTGCGCGATCGCTCAAGTTCTTCATCACGGGTCGCCTTCCGTCCAAGTCGGGCGGTGCTGCCTTCCGTCGTCTTCAACGCCGTCTACTTCGACCCGTCGCCCCGTCGTCAACAACGTTGTCATCAACAACGTTGCTGCGACATCATCTGCTACACCTCCACCGCCACCTCCACCAGATCGGTACGTGCGACATATCTCGATCTGTTTAGCGATGGATGCTTTACCGTTTGCGCTGCTGCTGCTCATGTTGATTAATGCATCTAGTATGTTCGAGTTTCACATGTTAGTAGTTGCTGCCATCATGTTTTATATTCTGGAATTAATCATGGAAATTGTGCCTAATTATCCAACAATCAATCCAAAAACCTAATTGTAGGCAATTTCCTGAGTTAACTATGGCTGGTTTTGCTGATGCACTGAGGCCGGATAAGTTTACCGGTGTGCACTTTAAGAGGTGGCAGATTAAGGCCACGCTCTCTTCTTTGGATGCGTACTGAAGATTCAATGTTGATTGTTTATGTGATGTGTATATGCACATAGTAGACGGTAAAGAGCTCTGGGATGCACTGAATGCTAAATTTGGTGCAACCGATGCAGGCAGTGAACTGTACATCATGGAGAGCTTCCATGACATCGGGATGGTGAACAACCGTTCTGTAGTCGAACAAGCTCATGAGATACAGTGCATTGCGAAAGAGCTTGAACTCCTTAAGTGTTCCTTACCTGATAAGTTTGTGGCTGGATGCATTATCGCTAAGTTGCCCTCTTCCTGGAGGAACTTTGCCACAACTCTCAAACACAAGAGACAGGAGATATCAGTTGAAAATCTGATAGCGTCTCTTGATGTTGAGGAGAAAGCTCGGGCTAAGGATACTACTGAGAAAGGAGAGGGTCAGTCTAGCGCCAACATGGTGCAGAAGAAACCCTACAGCAAGAACAAAGGGAACAACAAGCCCTCCTTCAATAAGCCTATGAAGACTACAACCTTCAAGAAGAAGAAGATGATAAACAAAGCAGATCTGAGCTGCTTTACCTGTGGAGAGGCTGGCCACTTTTCTAAGGACTGTCCAGAGAGGGCAGACCGTAAGAAAAAGGCGAAGCAAGTCAACACGGTGACCGCTAGCAATGCTGATGGGTACGGTAATCTCTTTACTGTTCTTTCGGTATTTCAATCTCCATGTTGGTGGATTGATACAGGTGCTAATGTTCATGTGTGTGCTGACATATCCATGTTCACTTCTTACCAGGTCGCCGGGATTCTTCCGTCTTGATGGGGAATGGGTCACATGCTTCGTTCGTGGTGTTGGCACGGTAGATCTGAAGTTCACTTCGGGGAAGATCGTGCAGCTGAGGAACGTGCAGCATGTCCCTACTATGAACAAGAATCTCGTTAGCGGCTCCCTTCTATGCAGAGATGGGTTTAAGGTTGTCTTAGAGTCGAATAAAGTAGTTGTTTCCAAGTTTGGACAATTTATTGGTAAAGGCTATGAGTGCGGAGGCTTGTTCCGCTTTTCGCTTTCTGATTTCAGTAATAAGTCTGTGAACCATATTTGTGGCAATGTTAGTGATGATACCTGTTTGGCATTCTCGTTTATGTCACATTAATTTTGGTTTAATGTCTCGGCTATCCAGTTTAAGTTTAATTCCGAATTTCACCATTGCCAAAGGTTCTAAGTGCCATAGTTGTGTGCAATCAAAGCAACCTCGAAAGCCTCACAAGGCGGCCGAGGAGAGAAACTTGGCACCTCTAGAACTCATACATTCTGATCTATGCGAGATGAATGGTGTGTTGACAAAAGGTGGAAAGAGATATTTCATGACATTGATTGATGATGCGACTAGATTTTGCTATGTTTATTTGTTGCGGACTAAAGATGAAGCTTTAGACTACTTTAAAATTTATAAGGCCGAAGTTGAAAATCAACTAGAGAGAAAGATCAAGCGTCTTAGGTCTGATCGTGGTGGTGAATATTTTCCTAAAATCTTTGATGAATTCTGTGAGGAACATGGTATTATTCATGAGAGGACGCCTCCCTATTCGCCCCAATCAAACGGGGTTGCCGAGAGGAAAAACCGCACGCTGACTGACTTGGTGAATTCCATGTTAGCCACTGCTGGTTTATCAAAGGCATGGTGGGGGAGGCTTTGTTGACTACATGTCATGTCCTGAATAGAGTTCCTAACAAGAATAAAGATAAAACCCCTTACGAGGAGTGGTCTGGGAGAAAACCATCACTTTCGTATTTGCGCACATGGGGATGTTTGGCGAACTCGGACCAAAGACAGTGGATTGTATCTTTCTAGGTTATGCTCCGCGGAGTGTAGGCTATAGATTTTTAGTAGTTCAATCTGAAGTACCTGATATGCATGTTGACACTATTATGGAATCTCGTGATGCAACATTCTTTGAGAATATGTTTCCTATGAAAGATATGCATAGCATTGCTAGAATTTCTACTGAGATAGTTCCTGAATCTAGTACATCTAATGAGTATTTTGAACAATCACATGAGATTGTTATTGAGAAGGATGACAATGAAGCTCCTAAACGGAGCAAGAGACGAAGGATTGAAAAATCCTTTGGTGATGATTTCATTGTGTACCTTGTGGATGATACTCCCACGTCCATTGCAGAGGCATATGCATCTCCAGATGCAGATGACTGGAAAGAAGCTGTCCATAATGAGATGGACTCGATTCTTTCTAATGGAACTTGGGAGCTATCAGAACGACCCCATGGATGCAAGCCTGTGGGCTGCAAATGGGTGTTCAAGAAGAAGCTAAGACCTGATGGTACTATTGAGAAGTACAAGGCGCGGCTTGTAGCGAAAGGCTACACACAGAGAGAAGGCGAAGATTACTTCGACACCTATTCACCTGTCGCTAGACTTACCACCATTCGAGTACTACTTTCCATGGCTGCCTCCTATGGTCTTATCGTTCATCAAATGGACGTAAAGACAGCTTTTCTTAATGGAGAGTTGGAAGAGGAAATCTATATGGATCAGCCTGATGGGTTTGTAGTAAAAGGTGAAGAAAGAAAGGTGTGCAAGTTGCTAAAATCTTTATATGGCCTAAAACAAGCACCTAAGCAATGGCATGAGAAGTTTGACAGAACTTTAACTTCTGTAGGCTTTGTTGTCAATGAGGCTGACAAGTGCGTTTACTATCGCCATGGTGGGGGCGAAGGTGTTATATTATGTTTGTATGTGGATGATATTCTGATCTTTGGTACAAACATGAAAGTAATACACGAGGTCAAGTCTTTCTTGTCAAAGAGCTTTGATATGAAAGATCTGGGAGAAGCTGATGTGATTCTGAACATCAAGCTGATTAAGAACGAGAGTGGGATTACTCTAACGCAATCCCATTATGTTGAGAAGATCTTGAGCCGGTTCGGCTATATTGATAGCAAGCCTTCTTCAACACCTTATGATCCCAGTGTGACATTACGCAAGAACCGGAGAATCGCCATAGATCAATTGAGATATTCTCAGATCGTTGGCTCACTCATGTACTTAGCGAGCGCGACTAGACCCGACATCTCTTTTGCTGTTAGCAAGTTGAGTAGGTTCATGTCAAACCCGGGTACTGATCATTGGCATGCACTTGATAGGGTCATGCGCTACCTATGTGGTACAATGAGTTATGGGATTCACTATTCAGGGCACCCAGCTGTGCTTGAAGGATATAGTGATTCGAATTGGATCTCGGATGTAGCTGATCTGTACGCCACAAGTGGGTATGTATTTACCTTTGGAGGTGGCGCAGTGTCATGGAGATCTTGCAAGCAAACCATATTGACGAGGTCAACTATGGAAGCAGAACTTACTGCTTTAGACACAACCACTGTTGAATCAGAATGGTTGCGTGAGCTCTTGATGGACTTGCCTGTGGTTGAAAAACCTGTTCCGGCAATCCTTTTGAATTGTGACAATCAAACTGTAATTGTCAAAGTGAACAATTCTAAGGATAACGCGAAGTCATCAAGACACGTCAAGAGACGTTTGAAGTCTGTCAGGAAATTGCGAAACTCAGTAATAACTGTTACATATATTCAAACAGACAAAAACCGGCAGATCCCTTTACAAAGGGACTATCACGTAATGTGATAGAAAGTGCATCGAGGGAGATGGGTTTGAGACCCGTTGATGTTACGCCATAGTGGTAACCCAACCTTTGTGATCGGAGATCCGTGAATTAGGACCTGGGAAGAACAAACTAGTGGTTTAATTGAGGAGAGTATTATGTAACCCTCTCTATGTGAAGATGCACAACTCTCAATTGCTGTAAGGCAGGTTGGCGACAAGCCTTAATGTGTTTATGTTGGCTATTATAGCAAAGATGCTGTCCTACAGAGCATTCTTGAAATAACACACCTATATGAGTCCGATTGTTAAACGTCGCAATCTATGAGATTTGGGTGATCTCTAGTAAACTCATGAAGAGACCATGAAGTATGACGCATATGCTTCACCCGCGGGGTAGGCTACTGGCAGCCATGTACTGGTCATGACTTTGAGTGAAACCCTGTTCACGCAAAACTTGCAATTCAAGGCTTAGTCCATTGTTCAAGTGTGAATGGATGTAGCTTAAGGTTCTAGGCGGAAGTTCAACTTAACAGTCTCCGCTGAAACACTGGTATATAAACAAGCAGCGAGTATTGGTAAATCTCTAAATGGGGATTTGAGATCTGGTGGGGGATTGTTGAAATATTGGGCCCACTTTTAGTAGCCCAAATTAGATTTCAGTTTTCCCTATAAATCTCAAAGCCCACATAGTGGCAGCCTTGTGAGTTTGAGCCCAAGTTGGTGGCAGCTCACTAGAGTGGCAAGTGGTGGGAAGTTTAGTCCCACATGGAAAGCTGGGAGGAAGTTAGACCACCTTATAAGGTGGGTTGTTTCACCACTAGTAAGTGAGTGAGAATAGGAGTGCTACACGCGCGCTCCTCCTCCTCCTCTCGCTCGTCTCGACGACACGTCACGACGCGCGCCGCCGGTGAGAGTGGATTGAGCCTCGAGCCGAGACTTTCCTTACTTTGCAGCAGGAAAACGAACGAGTTCTAGACGGACGCGTCACGTTTAGTCGGTTGGTCGCTCCCGATCGTGGGCTATCTGTAACCGACTCGCGTTCGTGCGACGTGGGCGTGGCCCACGTTGCCTAGGGTTTCCCGAGCCTATATAATCTCTTGCCCGGCTACCGCAGACATACCGGTATACACGAGTTAGGGTTTCCACCTCTCTGCTTGCGCCGCCATCGTAGCCTACTCCATCCCGCGCGCCGACGTGCATCGGCGAACGGGAGAGCAGGTCTCCGGAACCGCTCGTCCTTGCGATCCTGTACGGGAGAGGGCGAATTAGGTTTTTGGGAAGCGCCGCGCGACTGCTCAAGTTCTTCATCGGGTCGCCTTCCGTCCAAGTCGGGCGGTGCTGCCTTCCGTCTGCCGTACTTCGACCCGTCGCCCCCGTCGTCAACAACGTTGTCATCAACAACGTTACTGCTGCGACATCATCTGCTACACCTCCACCGCCACCTCCACCAGATCGGTACGTGCGACATATCTCGATCTGTTTAGCGATGGATGCTTTACGCTTGGCTGCCTGCTCATGTTGATTAATGCATCTAGTATGTTCGAGTTTCACATGTTAGTAGTTGCTGCCATCATGTTTTATATTCTGGAATTAATCATGGAAATTGTGCCTAATTATCCAACAATCAATCCAAAAACCTAATTGTAGGCAATTTCCTGAGTTAACTATGGCTGGTTTTTGATGCACTGAGGCCGGATAAGTTTACCGGTGTGCACTTTAAGAGGTGGCAGATTAAGGCCACGCTCTGGCTTACTCATCTGAAAGTGTTCCATGTGAGTAATGGTCTTCAAGGAACTATATCTGACCAAGATCAAACAAGTTCAAGGAAGACAATACTCTGTTTGTCGGATGCGTACTGAGCATTCTTGCTGATCGTCTATGTGATGTGTATATGCACATAGTAGACGGTAAAGAGCTCTGGGATGCACTGAATGCTAAATTTGGTGCAACCGATGCAGGCAGTGAACGTACATCATGGAGAGCTTCCATGACATCAGGATGGTGAACAACCGTTGTAGTCGAACAAGCTCATGAGATACAGTGCATTGCGAAAGAGCTTGAACTCCTTAAGTGTTCCTTACCTGATAAGTTTGTGGCTGGATGCATTATCGCTAAGTTGCCCTCTTCCTGGAGGAACTTTGCCACAACTCTCAAACACAAGAGACAGGAGATATCAGTTGAAAATCTGATAGCGTCTCTTGATGTTGAGGAGAAAGCTCGGGCTAAGGATACTACTGAGAAAGGAGAGGGTCAGTCTAGCGCCAACATGGTGCAGAAGAAACCCTACAGCAAGAACAAAGGGAACAACAAGCCCTCCTTCAATAAGCCTATGAAGACTACAACCTTCAAGAAGAAGAAGATGATAAACAA
This sequence comes from Lolium multiflorum, assembly GCA_030979885.1. Taxonomy (NCBI): domain Eukaryota; kingdom Viridiplantae; phylum Streptophyta; class Magnoliopsida; order Poales; family Poaceae; genus Lolium; species Lolium multiflorum. The sequence continues at coordinate 18,998,457 of CM061748.1, forward strand.
AGCAGATCTGAGCTGCTTTACCTGTGGAGAGGCTGGCCACTTTTCTAAGGACTGTCCAGAGAGGGCAGACCGTAAGAAAAAGGCGAAGCAAGTCAACACGGTGACCGCTAGCAATGCTGATGGGTACGGTAATCTCTTTACTGTTCTTTCGGTATTTCAATCTCCATGTTGGTGGATTGATACAGGTGCTAATGTTCATGTGTGTGCTGACATATCCATGTTCACTTCTTACCAGGTCGCCCGGGATTCTTCCGTCTTGATGGGGAATGGGTCACATGCTTCTGTTCGTGGTGTTGGCACGGTAGATCTGAAGTTCACTTCGGGAAGATGAGGAACGTGCAGCATGTCCCTACTATGAACAAGAATCTCGTTAGCGGCTCCCTTCTATGCAGAGATGGGTTTAAGGTTGTCTTAGAGTCGAATAAAGTAGTTGTTTCCAAGTTTGGACAATTTATTGGTAAAGGCTATGAGTGCGGAGGCTTGTTCCGCTTTTCGCTTTCTGATTTCAGTAATAAGTCTGTGAACCATATTTGTGGCAATGTTAGTGATGATACCATGTTTGGCATTCTCGTTTATGTCACATTAATTTTGGTTTAATGTCTCGGCTATCCAGTTTAAGTTTAATTCCGAATTTCACCATTGCCAAAGGTTCTAAGTGCCATAGTTGTGTGCAATCAAAGCAACCTCGAAAGCCTCACAAGGCGGCCGAGGAGAGAAACTTGGCACCTCTAGAACTCATACATTCCGATCTATGCGAGATGAATGGTGTGTTGACAAAAGGTGGAAAGAGATATTTCATGACATTGATTGATGATGCGACTAGATTTTGCTATGTTTATTTGTTGCGGACTAAAGATGAAGCTTTAGACTACTTTAAAATTTATAAGGCCGAAGTTGAAAATCAACTAGAGAGAAAGATCAAGCGTCTTAGGTCGATCGTGGTGGTGAATATTTTCCTAAAATCTTTGATGAATTCTGTGAGGAACATGGTATTATTCATGAGAGGACGCCTCCCTATTCGCCCCAATCAAACGGGGTTGCCGAGAGGAAAAACCGCACGCTGACTGACTTGGTGAATTCCATGTTAGCCACTGCTGGTTTATCAAAGGCATGGTGGGGGAGGCTTTGTTGACTACATGTCATGTCCTGAATAGAGTTCCTAACAAGAATAAAGATAAAACCCCTTACGAGGAGTGGTCTGGGAGAAAACCATCACTTTCGTATTTGCGCACATGGGGATGTTTGGCGAAAGTCAATATTCCAATTACTAAGAAGCGCAAACTCGGACCAAAGACAGTGGATTGTATCTTTCTAGGTTATGCTCCGCGGAGTGTAGGCTATAGATTTTTAGTAGTTCAATCTGAAGTACCTGATATGCATGTTGACACTATTATGGAATCTCGTGATGCAACATTCTTTGAGAATATGTTTCCTATGAAAGATATGCATAGCATTGCTAGAATTTCTACTGAGATAGTTCCTGAATCTAGTACATCTAATGAGTATTTTGAACAATCACATGAGATTGTTATTGAGAAGGATGACAATGAAGCTCCTAAACGGAGCAAGAGACGAAGGATTGAAAAATCCTTTGGTGATGATTTCATTGTGTACCTTGTGGATGATACTCCCACGTCCATTGCAGAGGCATATGCATCTCCAGATGCAGATGACTGGAAAGAAGCTGTCCATAATGAGATGGACTCGATTCTTTCTAATGGAACTTGGGAGCTATCAGAACGACCCCATGGATGCAAGCCTGTGGGCTGCAAATGGGTGTTCAAGAAGAAGCTAAGACCTGATGGTACTATTGAGAAGTACAAGGCGCGGCTTGTAGCGAAAGGCTACACACAGAGAGAAGGCGAAGATTACTTCGACACCTATTCACCGTCGCTAGACTTACCACCATTCGAGTACTACTTTCCATGGCTGCCTCCTATGGTCTTATCGTTCATCAAATGGACGTAAAGACAGCTTTTCTTAATGGAGAGTTGGAAGAGGAAATCTATATGGATCAGCCTGATGGGTTTGTAGTAAAAGGTGAAGAAAGAAAGGTGTGCAAGTTGCTAAAATCTTTATATGGCCTAAAACAAGCACCTAAGCAATGGCATGAGAAGTTTGACAGAACTTTAACTTCTGTAGGCTTTGTTGTCAATGAGGCTGACAAGTGCGTTTACTATCGCCATGGTGGGGGCGTGTTATATTATGTTTGTATGTGGATGATATTCTGATCTTTGGAACAAACATGAAAGTAATACACGATGTCAAGTCTTTCTTGTCAAAGAGCTTTGATATGAAGGATCTGGAGAAGCTGATGTGATTCTGAACATCAAGCTGATTAAGAACGAGAGTGGGATTACTCTAACGCAATCCCATTATGTTGAGAAGATCTTGAGCCGGTTCGGCTATATTGATAGCAAGCCTTCTTCAACACCTTATGATCCCAGTGTGACATTACGCAAGAACCGGAGAATCGCCATAGATCAATTGAGATATTCTCGATCGTTGGCTCACTCATGTACTTAGCGAGCGCGACTAGACCCGACATCTCTTTTGCTGTTAGCAAGTTGAGTAGGTTCATGTCAAACCCGGGTACCGATCATTGGCATGCACTTGATAGGGTCATGCGCTACCTATGTGGTACAATGAGTTATGGGATTCACTATTCAGGGCACCCAGCTGTGCTTGAAGGATATAGTGATTCGAATTGGATCTCAGATGTAGCTGATCTGTACGCCACAAGTGGGTATGTATTTACCTTTGGAGGTGGCGCAGTGTCATGGAGATCTTGCAAGCAAACCATATTGACGAGGTCAACTATGGAAGCGAATCGCTTTAGACACAACCACTGTTGAATCGAATGGTTGCGTGAGCTCTTGATGGACTTGCCTGTGGTTGAAAAACCTGTTCCGGCAATCCTTTTGAATTGTGACAATCAAACTGTAATTGTCAAAGTGAACAATTCTAAGGATAACGCGAAGTCATCAAGACACGTCAAGAGACGTTTGAAGTCTGTCAGGAAATTGCGAAACTCCGGAGTAATAACTGTTACATATATTCAAACAGACAAAAACCTGGCAGATCCCTTTACAAAGGGACTATCACGTAATGTGATAGAAAGTGCATCGAGGGAGATGGGTTTGAGACCCGTTGATGTTACACCATAGTGGTAACCCAACCTTTGTGATCGGAGATCCCGTGAATTAGGACCTGGGAAGAACAAACTAGTGGTTTAATTGAGGAGAGTATTATGTAACCCTCTCTATGTGAAGATGCACAACTCTCAATTGCTGTAAGGCAGGTTGGCGACAAGCCTTAATGTGTTTATGTTGGCTATTATAGCAAAGATGCTGTCCTACAGAGCATTCTTGAAATAACACACCTATATGAGTCCGATTGTTAAACGTCGCAATCTATGAGATTTGGGTGATCTCTAGTAAACTCATGAAGAGACCATGAAGTATGACGCATATGCTTCACCCGCGGGGTAGGCTACTGGCAGCCATGTACTGGTCATGACTTTGAGTGAAACCCTGTTCACGCAAAACTTGCAATTCAAGGCTTAGTCCATTGTTCAAGTGTGAATGGATGTAGCTTAAGGTTCTAGGCGGAAGTTCAACTTAACAGTCTCCGCTGAAACACTGGTATATAAACAAGCAGCGAGTATTGGTAAATCTCTAAATGGGGATTTGAGATCTGGTGGGGGATTGTTGAAATATTGGGCCCACTTTTAGTAGCCCAAATTAGATTTCAGTTTTCCCTATAAATCTCAAAGCCCACATAGTGGCAGCCTTGTGAGTTTGAGCCCAAGTTGGTGGCAGCTCACTAGTGAGTGGCAAGTGGTGGGAAGTTTAGTCCCACATGGAAAGTTGGGAGGAAGTTAGACCACCTTATAAGGTGGGTTGTTTCACCACTAGTAAGTGAGTGAGAATAGGAGTGCTACACGCTCGCTCGTCTCGACTCGACTCGACACGTCACGACGCGCGCGCGCTCGTGGTGAGTGGATTGAGCCTCGAGCCGAGACTTTCCTTACTTTGCTCAGAAAACGAACAGAGTTCTAGACGGACGCGTCACGTTAGTCGGTTCGGTCGCTCCGGATCGTGGGCTATCTGTAACCGACTCGAAACGTTCGTGCGACGTGGACGTGGCCCACGTTGCCTAGGGTTTCCCGAGCCTATATAATCTCTTGCCCGGCTACCGCAGATACATACCGATATACACGAGTTAGGGTTTCCACCTCTCTCTGCTTGCGCCGCCATCGTAGCCTACTCCATCCCGCGCGCCGACGTGCATCGGCGAACGGGAGAGCAGGTCTCCGGAACCGCTCGTCCTTGCGATCCTTACGGGAGAGGCGAATTAGGTTTTTGGGAAGCGCTCGCGCGACGCTCAAGTTCTTCATCACGGGTCGCCTTCCGTCCAAGTCGGGCGGTGCTGCCTTCCGTCGTCTTCAACGCCGTCTACTTCGACCCGTCGCCCCTGTCGTCAACAACGTTGTCATCAACAACGTTATCGCTGCGACATCATCTGCTACACCTCCACCGCCTCCACCAGATCGGTACGTGCGACATATCTCGATCTGTTTAGCGATGGATGCTTTATCGTTTGCGCTGCTGCTCTCATGTTGATTAATGCATCTAGTATGTTCGAGTTTCACATGTTAGTAGTTGCTGCCATCATGTTTTATATTCTGGAATTAATCATGGAAATTGTGCCTAATTATCCAACAGCGCTGACTTATCGGGCCGGTCCTCACTCATCTTCTCCCCTCCCCTGCTATTTCGCTCTCCTCTCCGGCCGCCGCAGATCCGCCTACTCCTCCCCGTGACGCCATGCCGTCGTGGCCCGACGGCGACGAGACAAGCAGTGGCGAGAGGCTTACCGACTACTCCAGCGATGTTCCTCTCAATGTGAGTGATTCTATCCAATCTCTGTTCTAGGGTTAGGGATTTGGATTGGGCATTCTGTCAAATCGAGCTTGAATAGGTCGATTGACTCTGCATTTGGTGTTCTTACGACAATATCCACTGAATTTAGGTCCCTGAGCAGTTGTATGATCCTGATTTCTGCGGTATCGAGACCGATTGTCCTGAAACTTGTGACCACAACGAGAAACTGGCGAGATATGTCGCGTTTGAAGGGGAAAACACCGGCAGAAGGTTCCTGGGATGTGCAAAATCGGTTAGTTTTCAGTCTGCGGTGTACTATATTATATCATATACTGTGGCATGAATATGTAAACTTAAATTTGAAAAATGTATGCTTAAATTTGAGAATTGCAGGGGGCTGCTATTTGTGGAACTGTGCACAAATAGAGAAGAAATGGGAATGCACTCATCTGAATCAGTTCCATCATCAGGAAAAAGTTCTTCCACGTCTGTGTCACCTTCACAGTGCATCATTGATTCAATTTTCTTTCTCTTCATACCACTTAACCTCTTGTTTAAGGCTTCAATGTCTTTTCCCTTCTCATCAGCATCCTCTAACTCACACTCTTCCTCATACTCTGACCCTAACTCTGCATCTGAATTTGCCTCTAATTCTTCTTCTGAGCATTCCATATTCCGCTCCTCTCCTTCTTCTTCATCAGAAAATAATCCAAAGCAGTCTCCATATGCATTACAACGAGTATCAGCAAGTTCATCATCTAAAACAATTATTTGGTTGTCGTTCTCCACAATCTCGTCATCAAATCTACATTTATCCAGAACAAAATGTGCAATTCATTACGTACTGAACTTGCAGGGACTACAGATGAGATGTTGATGTACAGATGCATGGCAGGAAAACAGGAAAAAGTGGGACATGATAACTTACTCAACGTCGCCGACCACCGCCGCCGCCGCCGGGTACCCCGACCCCGGCGCTACGGGGTTGGAGCTGCCGCAACAGTCCTGGCTGTCGAAGAAGCCAGCACCGCCTCGTGCGCGTCCATCCACATGGGGGGCGCCGCTCGAGTCTCCATCGCCATCACGCTCTGCAGCGTCGCCGCCGCCGCCGCCGCCGCCTCCGCCGCCGCCGGGATCCATGTCGACCGAGGGAGAATCGAGTGGACTGGCTGACCTAAACTGCTCGACCTGAACGGGTGCGGCTAAGACATTCTGCGCCGTTAACGGCGCTCGTGAGTCCACCGTCTCCGCCCCGCCACGTCAGCCTGACATTGGGACCCACTTGCCAGAAACTCACTTAGCCAGCGTCAAGTGCTCGATCAGTGCTTTTGGCAAAACTTGAGCTGTAGAAGTAGTGGTCTTTGCAAAAAACAGGCAACCTGGTGGTTTTTTGCAACCCTAGCCTCAATTGTGGTGGTTTTTTGCAATTTTCTCCAAAGTCAACAGTCTAGTGGCCGGAAATATAGCTACTCCCTCCGATTCATATTAGTTGCCACTAATATAGATGTATCAAGACATATTTTAGTTCTAGGTACATCCATACTAATGGCAAGTAATATGAATCGGAGGGAGTAGTACAAAAAATACAAATACATAACAGGGCTGGCTGGCCAACAACTCTCCTATCACTGTATAATTTTTAATTTATAAGGTAAATGTTTTGTACAGCGCGCTGCCCAAAATCGTGCAGCAATCAAGTCATGCTTTGACAAATTCGCTCTGACATGCCGTCTTCTCCAGCAGGTGAACACGGTACTGGGGAGATGTTCAACTTGCAGCAGATGATTCCTGGGTTACTTCCGTCGTAGTATCTGCAGCAGAGCTGCTGGTTTCGGCGGCCTGGTTTTGGCTGCTTTGTGCCTGGCTGCTCTGTGCCTGGCTGCTCTGTGCCTCAGGTGCAGGTTGCTGCTGGTCTTCAGCAAGACCCAAAACCACCAAGCTAGACCTGCACAAAAAAGGCACAAGCTCTGGTCAGATCCAGCCCCATGCATTTGAAACGGGTAACACTACATAAGAGCGAAGCAACAAACCTCGGAAGAGTGGATCGCACATTTGGCTGGCTGGCATGCTCGACCAAGGGCGCCTTCAGTACGGGATTCTTATTCAAGGCATTTTCAAGTTGTGGAGCTGGTAACTGACAAACCGAGTGCCATGTTATGGGATTTTTTTAATAGGAATAAATATGGAATTTGGCATAGGAATGAGAAAATAAAAGATGGGCCCGCAGTCAAAGCCTTCAACTATTACCATGTTACCTATTCTATTTCTAGAACTATTAGATCCAAAATAGTTGGTTGTGGCGCTAAATATATAAGCTTATGATGTAAAAAATATATAAGGTGCCAAGTTGTAAGAACTATCAGCTGACAACCTGTACATGCTCTCTTTTTTCCATCTATTGAAGTACGGAGTAATATAAGCCAAAGTTCACTAAAAAGAACTACAAAGAGAGATTTTTTGCATTGGACACAGAAATTCCACGAGAGAAGAGTGACCGAACCTGCAGTAACACACCATATGACTGAGGTTTCGTCAGGATAGCACACTTCAGGAATCCTACCCATAACTTTGGATATTTCCATATCTGCCATCACAACACGATGACTGAAGTTTCAGAAAAATTAGAAGGCACTGTAACTGAATTCCTGTTCAATATAAAAGTTAAGAACCTGCTTGCTAACAAGGCGTGACATGATCTCCATCACAAAATCCACCTGGAAGAAAATCTCACCATCAGATTATAATATCAACAAATACAAATAAACAAAGCTGAGAACAGTTGACTTCATCATGATAACCATGCATTAATATTAATGTTCAATTTGACCAAAAACGAATAAGATTCATATTAGCACATTATCAATGATGGTCTTAACTCCCCATTCTCCTCGGAGAGACGAAGGGATAATACATAGTGCTAAGCCAACAGGTCATAAAATCAGTACCAATTATTACTCACTTATGAAGTATGTAAGCGAAACAAATCATTGCCGTGTGTTTCACAGTAGAATCAGGTGCCTCTGTACATACATACAGTCATGCACCAAAAATTAAGAGCGAGATGCCGTAAGTTGAACAACTGATGTTAAATTGCCATGTAGCTCAAAAAATATCATGGATGTACGGTTCCAATAAATCAGGTGCATGCAGCAAAACTGGGACTCTGAGAGGCAAGAAATGCATTCCACTATAATCAGGTGCATGCAGCAAAAGTGAGAGGAAGGGCAAGTTCCCTACGCAGCATGAACTGCCTAGATTCTATAACAGCATGAACCATGCGTGCCAATTGAATTAACAGCATGTCATCCTTGTCGTATCAGCAAATATCTAACAAAGTAAGACTAACACACAGATATCTACATTTCATGCTAGGAAGTCTCTCGCAAACTAGGTCACAGCATGAGTTTCATGAGCCATAGCCACCCAATAGAGTTACAGAAATAGCTTACCAATGCAGGAAATGCACCTATCGCTTGCATAACAGTTCGCATGAACAACAAAGGAAGGGGAATCTGTTCAACCTGTGGGAAAACAAAGAGTTTGAGCAAAAAGCCAACAGATCATCATATCATATGACAGATACAATTTATAACGTGATACTATTCAGAAATAGATACCAATTGATTTAGTGCTTTTGCCAAAACTTGCTGAGTGAATATTGTCCTTTGCTCGAAGCAGGCAGCACATGCATCTATGACCTACAGTAAGTTAATATAAATTATCACCCCATCAGTGCATTGAATTAACTCGCCGAGTGATGTGCAGTGTAACAAATGGAAAACTAACAAACCTTTTTCAGCGGTATCCCTTCTTTTTCGGGATCTATTACATGAATCGCAATCAAAATTTCTGATGGATCAAGAGAAGGGCCATGTTGTGGTGATCCCTGCAATAGGTGGAAAGTTATTGTGCATGCACATGCTAGAAAATATATCTTTGATTAAAATGAAAAGTGAAACATAACTAAGTTACTCGAGAATTAAAAGTCCAAGAGTGAGCCAGAAATAAGTCTTTCATAAGAAAACCTAGACGGTTTGAAGTTTTAGATGACGTATGCAACAAACATACCAGCCCAGATATGAACCAATACTAGTTCATTTCTAAATCACAATTAATGAGCCAACATAATTGTTTCAAATCATATCCAAGGAAGAAAAGATAGCCTGCACATATTCATAGAAGAGAAAATCTAACCTGCAGGATTCGAGAAAGGGCAACTTGAAACTTATCCAGAGGAAGGTTAACAATATTGGGAAACACGGACATAACCTGAGAAAAAGCACAATGAAGAATAACTAACGTGAGATGAAATACAGAATACTAATGATACATCAGCAGCAATGCCTACAGAATATATGTGGTATCTGGACTACAATCCTTAACTTTTTGCTCCACATGTCAGTTACTGTCAAAGTTCATAACCGCTGGTTCACAAAAATCCAATACCCAGGCTGAGCTCAATTTAAATTGAATATAATGTGAGCAGTTCAGCTACCATGCGCAGACTAATCAAGCCAGCTGCTCATTAAGTATAACCACCGTATAAATTCTAGAGCAACATGAAATACAGTAATTTGATGCGTACTGCCAGTTATTTTGTATCTTAAAAATTCTAAGAGTGCAGGAGAGAAAACCTCATCTTTTGGCAGATGAGCCATGACTGGAAAGAGAAAATCGACATCCTGCAAAATGAAGTCAATAGTTTGTAAATTAGATTATTCAGGCAGGATACAATCTGATAATATAAATAATAAATGTCAGGAAGAACTTGAAGTTTAGCTCAGGTACAGAGAAATAGAGAACCTTCGTTTTTGAATAGAGGTTCTTCACGGAGGAAATCATATCTTGAGATGGCACTACTCCATCAGTGAGAGTCTGTACAACCTGCATGGCAATGTAATATCTTTGGATTATACAAATGAATTCAAATGAAAGAAATTCACTGATCAAGATATATTTTCAAGCGCTCTTTCAAATACACGTGAAAGAAGAACTTTGACCATTAAAAGAAAAGCTGAAGTTGCACCTGCATGAGGAGCTCCCGGCTGTCAGCTGGCGCATCTGAGATGATCCCAAGAAGGTCAGCAGAGGATCGTATCGTGCGGATCAGAATGGGTACTTGTTTGTGAACTGCCTGGAAAACGTATTATGTTACAAAAGAGCCATGATCAATTGAATAAGAACAAACATAATATCTGATCTATTGGCATGGCAAGGAATGTTGGATGCAAGACCTGTTTGGCAGCCTGTGGTAGACTGCCGTATATTGTAAATACACGCTGGAGAAGGGAATGTTTCTGGCAGTAAGATGCAATCCGCATGCTGTTAGTACTTAGTATAATTCAGAAAACCATACGAAGGGTTGCGGAGCAATAACCACTTACCTTGGTGCACAAAGCAAAATAGAGTGACATCAAAGTTTGAGCATCTGCCACCGAGGACAAATTTTCTAAACCACCATCCTTCAAAAAACACAAAGTCCACCAAATCAGAAAAGGTAGACCATACTTGGATTTGAAAGGAATGGAAAAGATGAAAGTTTCGATGCTAAGAGTACGTTCCAAGCCAATATGCAATTAAGACACCAGCATATCCTACTAAAAATACTTGCAGTTCTTTTCATTTACAGCAGTGAATTGGTTTATAATTATTTCTCTGTTTTCCACAGTTTTTCTTGAGATTATTTGCTGAATTTAAAATGAAATACAAGGCAATACTATTTAAGAATCATCTAAAGCCACGGTTATTTCAAATAGCAGCAGAGGCACGTGTGAAAGAAATTAGAGCATGAACCATACCTGGTGAGCTTCGGGCGTAACCATTTCAGAAGCTGATGCAGATTCAGCCGCTGGAATCACTTCCAGGACTGAATTAAGTTTTTCATTTGCAAACTCTTCAATCCTTTTGGAAATGCTTGCCACGGGAAATAACTTATTTGCTACCTGTATATTACGAAATAAAAAACTGAAGTGAACAAAATCACATAAGTGCACCTTTCTTACAAGCAGTAACGATTAAGGGATTACCAAACGTATTGCCTTCATGCGGACCTCATCTAGACGATTGATTGAACTCTGTAATAAACATGCTACTTAGTGACAATAAAAAAACAGGGAATAACCTCAGGCAGAAAAGTTGTACTAGATCATAAAATCAAAGCACAAACGATGACCAATGTTGAAGTTTTATCAACTGTCATTACATGTTCAGAATATAATCTAAAGCTCATGTAAGTGAAAGGGAAATATAACTGATCAACCACTACTCATATTTTAAGTGTTCAACCATGCTAAGAAAAACAGGTAAGATTGATTTAGTGCTTCACAATTCTATTCATACATGTGAAAACATTAAAACTAAAACTCATGGCATTTTTGCTCTCTTTTGCGCTCTACCACCGGATCAAAAGTCAAAATAGATAACTCTCACACTACAACTGACAGATGTCCCAGACATGCCATTGTCAGTTCACGACCAAACAGACAGATTATACAGTGTAACTATATAGTTAAGCAAGCATATCGTATATGCTGAAACATAGATCAATGACATATCATGGTGTCCCTAAAGCACCTGCAAAGCAATCTCCAGACATCTTTCCCGGTTTGAAGGTCTTAACATGATCAGGTTCCAGACAGCACTTAGACCTTGAGTTACCCTATCACCACTCTGAATATCCTTGTCCTGCTTCTCATTATTTCCAGGAGAGCATAGATCCTCTAGCAGCTTTAATACACCTTCTGGTAAGTATGGTATCTCACAGAGCAATTTGCCAAGTGATTTGTCTGAAGCCGGAAACATATCACGGAGATTTTCGGCCTAGGCAGAAAGAGAATTGGTTTAGCCATGTTATAAAGAAAAGGTAGCTTTGATACCAAAGTTTTAAGGAGACATACTATTGTCAGAACAAATGATTCATAAACTGATGTTGCGGTTCTAGATGAAAGAAAGTCCACATCCTGTTCTGCCTCACGATACAACCTGTTCAGAACGCACAGTGTCAACTCGTGTCCCTGCTCAAGTAAAGATGAGTTAGATATCATTGGAGGAAGCATAGTGCGTGAAACCACATTAGTAACCACAAAGTTGCACCAAACATACACTGTGGAAACATATTCATATAAAGATATAGTAATCATCTCTACCAGTCTACGTAACCTTGCTACATGAAATCACATAACACACGCATAATAGGTCAACAATACATAGATGAACAAGAATGGTGACATGCTCATTCACTACTTCACTTATTCAACCACCGGGTCGCTGGTTTGGACCACAGATCATAGACACAGTATGAATACCAAAAATAAAAAAAGCTATTGCAAGTGATGGTGACAAATATATTTATTTTGTTTTCTTTTGGCAGTCATTGTTCTGGGGGTTTGCTTTTCCTCTATTATAATTCCCCTGGTGTTTGTTATGTCCAATCCTCGGAGGTCAGACAGGGCATCTTGACCGTTCAGTTCAGATTGGGATGATGGATTCATAGATATCGGGTTTATTTGAATAATATCTGGCCAAAGGACGTGGGTCAGTTTTTGGGCGCGGGGGGAGGGCACCATCTGCGAGTGGTTCGGCTTTTTCCTAAGCAAAGGACGGATAGGAGAATTGTAGAGGAAATTGAGTTTAAATTTCCAGAACCAGCCCTTTTGAAAATCAGAAATCAAAGTGGTTGCTCCTAGGACACACATTCTATGTAAATGCGTAGCAATATTAAACTTGGCGGGATGGTGGTTGAACCTGATACCGTCCGAGTTTTTTCAGGTTAAATCGCTAACAGTTCAGTCCTAGTTCCTAAGAGAACTCTTACAGAAAACCATTTATATGATGTTGACACATCTTACCTCATTATTTACATAATCAGATAGCACATGCTTCTGGAGAAGCGCCCAAGGGTCCAACTCCAAAGGAAACTGCACCAGCAAGTAACATATCCAATAATACAGTATAAGAGAAACTAGAGCATAACTAACAATTTACTGTTTCTGAGGGAACCTGAGTTTGGGTATCTACATAGCCAAAAAAAATGCTCCATACAAAGAACCGTTAACCAAAGTTCAAGCCAAAGAATGATACTTGACAGGGGGGATGGTGATCAATACCTCAACACCCAAGTGAGAAAGCAATGGAAGCCGAGCTTTTGAACCACCAGATTCTTCCTGCTTATCTCTCGCAAGAATGCGCAGAAACGCTTCTTTTTGAAGGAGATCTTTAGCCTCATCAGTTAGATCGACATTAGTCACAACCAACTTTGGAAGAACATGCTGTGAAGTAAGGGCATTCATAGATGAAAATTGTGACTGGCTTCCTTCAATAGTAGAAGAACTTGGACTGCGAGTTTCGGAAGATTGAGCCAAACTGACACCAACTGAAGAATTGTCAGCAGGCAATGAACTCATAAAACTGCCAGAATGTTCTTGGGTTCCCTGAGGTTCTGTAGAAGCATGGGAAGTTTCTGATGATTCCTGAACCTCAATCGATAACTCAGCGGCATCTGCACCGGGTACTTTAACATCTACTGTTTCTATATCTAATGAAACAGCTGAACTGTTAAATGGAACTGCTGAACTGTTACTGTTCTCTTCCTTCGGCGTTTTTAATGTGGTAAGAACAGGAGAACTGACAAGAACTGGTGTGGTGTCACCAGCAGCAGATGTCACTGGAGCAGATTCCTCAGGTGGAGGCACTTCATCTTTATCAGTTTCACCTATTGTCTGGAATAGAACATTCAATACACACAAAGAAAAAAGAAATCTAACAAAATAAGAAGGGATAACTAGAGAAACTACCTTCCATAGGGACTCTAACAGAGCAAAGCGACCTGGAGCAATAGAGGACTGGCTACTTGAAGGAGGTTGTTGTTGATCTACAGGATGAGAAACTGGCAAGTGTTGCATGTTAACCATTACCACCTCCGCTAATAAGTCAGCAGCGATACTAGATGACAGGATTTGTAGTGATACAGCAGCTCTGTCGCCTTGCGCAGCTAATGGAGCAAACATACTAATTAATTGATATACAGCTTCAGAGTTCCCAGTTCTTGCAGGGACATGCTGATTAGATGATGAACCAACAGAGGCTGCCTCCATATTTCTCTTATTTGTCTCCTCACTATGTTCTTGAGCATCATGTGACTGTCTGGCTCTTTTACTAGAATGACCATCATCTTCTAGAATATTATTCATGTCATCACCCAGATTTCGTTTGTTACTGTTGTCAGTGCTCGTCTCCTGTCAAGGAAATATATTTGTTTCAAAACACTTTAGATTGGACTACTACTTGGAGAAAGAACAGTTAGGAAGGTTGGAAATTTTCCTACTTTCACTCCAATTCTTCAATTGTTGTTCTTAAAAAGAAGGGTGCAGAAGAGAGATGAAACTTGGATATGGAGGTACATACTGTGAGAGGCAATGATTCGGCCCTGTTTGAAGTGTCCCCAATACTCCTAGCAGCATTTGTGGTATGTTCTGTCGAATCATTTGCAGTATGATCTACTGAATCCCCCTGGTTTATAATATTTTGAGCTTCTAACAAGCGAGCCCGCCACTGCAAAATGATAACCTCAAATTAGTAAGAATACACCTAGAGCAGAGACTGAAAACATAAGCGCAATTGACCCATGTCAGATTAACCACTAAGAAAAAAGAAATATCAAGTTGAGTTCCTTGACAAAACCGCAAAAGGCTAAAAGAAATACCGGCTCAGCACTTGAATGTGTACATTTCAGGCATGCATCAATGGCACTCTTCAAAGCATGGAATGCGCCTGGAACTTGCGTTTTAATAATGGTATTTGCTGGGTCCAAAGAAAGTAAAACTGGAAGTATGCGCCCATAAAAGGAAGGCCTTCTTTGAGCAATAGCTGAGAGGCTGGGGGAAGTTTATGTTAGAAGGTGACATGTGTTCCAAAGATGATACAAACTGCCCTACACATAAAAATATAATGAAACGAAAACGGACGAGGCTAACCTGCTAACAAAGACAATGATCATCGAAGTGCTGAGTGATCTTATTTTAGGAGACTTAAGTTGTTCTAGCAACAGTCCAAGGCTCTGGCTGGCTTCCATGGCTAGATCACCAACATTGAGTAAAGGATGACCTCCCCTTAACCATGCTATATTGAATCCCATATCTATGAAGGAATGACAGATGATCATGCCATAAATCAAACGAAAAAGCAGTTAATTTAGTATAAAGCACCACATATGTTCTACCTTCTGTAGCTTGGTTTGGTGGATCAGATGTGACATCAGGATCCGGGGTGTGCATGAGAACTGTTTTCTGAACAAACTTAACAGCCAGCAACCGGACTCCTTCATTGCCAGTAGGCTGACATGGAGATACCACAGATGTAAGAAACTGTGTAAGCTGGGAGGATGCAGTTAACTGGTTGCAGAACAAGGACATTAGCTTACCTGAAATGCCATGAGCGACACCGCCGATTTAAGCTTGAGCATCCACTCCCACGACACTTTGAGTGAATCATCAATCCCGCCGCTCGAGAACAAACCCTGGATTCAGAACCAGCAGATGGCAACATGAGCCAATGTCTACATACACACACAGGCAACTCAAAGAGGCGCTACTATCAGTATTATTACCTGGATAACTAGCTGTTGCAGCACTTTGGCAAACAAGTCTGTTCCTGTTTTAACAGCCTGCCTCGCAACCGCAGGTGTCTCATCGTTCAGAAGATCCAGCAGAGAGGGCATCACGTCGGGTATATACGCCGTGTGCTTTGACCCAACCTCGCCAATCATCCTGTGTCAGGGTCCGGTTGAAACGCAAATGGAGTCAAAATACTAGCCAATGTCATTATGCTGTTTTTAACATATCGCATAATAATATCATGACAGAAAGAATTTCCATTGTCCGAAGAAGGATATCGCGTATTCGCTTTTGCTAACTCTGCACCTTCAGAGAGTGCTCACTCGTGTACATAACAAGCCATGTGAGACTAGCACTAGTGATCATCTGAGTAGCTGGTTTAGCAACTACTAGCTTCCATGTCACCACACAAAAACATAGCATTTGTGTACATCACCCAGACCGAGTCATTGTCCATGGTGTCAAATCCTCTAATAAGCTATTTTTTGTTTTCATATTTGGTATGAGCTCAAATTGCAGAGCGAATTGGCACGAATGTTAAGTTACAGACGAAGCTTAGTGAAACAGACACCGAAGTGCAGCAATCGAACGACTTAACCACCAAATGGGCAAGGTCCAACCGGCGAACCGAGCAAAAGCGGGAGCAGGAGCACTCACTCGGCAACGAGCTTGCGCACGGGGCCGGCCTCGTCGGCGCGGAGGTCGGCGAGGCGGGGGACAAGCTCGTGGAGAGGCGCCCGGCGGAGCTCGCGCACCTGCCGCAGGCGCAGCCCCATCTCCCCAGCGGAGGTAGCGTCCCGCTGGGGGAGGCCGTGCGGGGGGAAGGCCGGCGGGAGGGCCACCGCCATCGGACGGAGACGGACGGAACCCTAGCTCCGGCGATCCCCGACGACGCGCGTCCGTCCTGGAGTGGTTTCTCCCCCTCCTAAACCTTTTTTTCTCTTTCTAGATTAATTA
The DNA here is from genome assembly GCA_030979885.1 of Lolium multiflorum. NCBI lineage: Eukaryota > Viridiplantae > Streptophyta > Magnoliopsida > Poales > Poaceae > Lolium > Lolium multiflorum. Next base: position 19,014,910 of record CM061748.1, read on the forward strand.
ATGGTTCGGTCGGGCCTTTGTGGCCTTAACGATCCAGGCTAGAGCGTAGGTGGGCCTGGGCTCCATGGGCCGAACGCCGAAGGCATTGGACTCCGTTGCATCATTGTTTTATTTTAAAAAAATGAAAAATATTATTTCTATGTTTCAAAAAATTCTGAAGAAAAATGATGATGTAGCAAGTAATGTATCTCACAAACGAGCCAATTTCCAATGTGTGCTTTGGGCTACACAAAAATAGTAAAAGTGTAGATCCGAGTATAGTGATTTCAAATCTCTAAAAATAGACAGACTTTTGTTATTTTTGTGTAGCTCAGAAGACAAAATATTTTAGATTGAGATTTTGCATGCTAGTGAGATATATCATTAGCTACTTTTAGAATTTCATTTCGTAATTTTTCAAAATCTATACATATATTTTTTTAAATTCTCTAATATGCCAAGAGCATTGGTGCTCGGGTTCCAAAATGACTTTTCGAGCTACCGCCACGCTTCTCCATTTCTTTAAATGGGTAAGGCAGTAAGGCTGGACGGATGGAGAGGCGGCCCAAGCTGCGGCTGGCGGGGTTGGTGGCGCGCTTGCTGCAGCGTGGCGGCGGGAGCTTCACGAGCCCACGGGCTCTGTCGGGCAAGGTGGGCATGGTTTGCTCTGGTTGCTGCGTCCGGTTGGATACCGCCAATGGTGGTGGAGGTGGTTCACTCCCGAGCGGCAGCTGCCCATGCCACTTCTTGCTCCCGGCTGGTCCTTCTCGATCCCATCGGTCCCGTTTCGATGGCCATGGCAAGGTAGGGATTTGAGAGTCGGGAGAAAGTCTTGTAAGTTTACCGACGCTAACACGCGGGCGCGGGGCGCCACCCTTCCTTCATGAAGGGCATTAGGTGTACCCTTTCCCCTCGCCCCTCCGCGTATCGGGGGAAAACCCTAGGACCAATCTAGGTATCAATGTCATCATCGCATTTCTTCTTGAAGGTGTTGATTGGTACGTGACGCATCAGAGCACTAAGAGCGTGGTGGGAATTTCATCGTTACAACCTTATGTGTTTTTTTTATAATTGGAATTGGAAGTAGTTGATGGTAGCATAATATTTCACCAGAATTTATAATTTAAGTGGAACAGCATAGTGAGTTTTGACTATAAATACTCCAACTAACAGACAGGCATCGATCCAAGAACCAGCGGATGCTAAAGAATCACAGAATCAATGTGACTCCATCTGCAGGCCTGACATCCACAGCCTGTGGACGGCAATGAACCACCAACACCGCGTTATAAGGAACGAGACAAGAGCCAAGAGGACAACAAACCACTAGGACAGATACAACAATTCATGACATCGACCGCACCTTTAATTCCATTTCCCTACAGTCGTGCAAATATCTGGAGTTAAGTTGAGATCTTCACTGTAGTACTACATGCATACGGCTAGCTGAAATAAATACTACAATTGAGTGTTTTCGTATCAAACAATGAATGCCCTTATCAGGCAAGTCTTTGCATCTTTTGAGCTGCTCCTGCTCTCGTGGACGTCCAAAGAATCACTTGTTTCTTACAAGTGCAAGGGTATGCGTACATGCTCTATTCTACCATGGTTTCAATAGTCCTATTATACATCCAAAAATCCGCAATGTCGGGCGCCTCCACATCGTCCATCTGCTTAATTTACAGGATGCCGTGGGGTTGCTGATGTGAGGAAGCAGAGGGCTAACGGGTCAGGTGATAACGACGAACAGCATCCCCACAAAGAAGAGTCTGCTTGGTGTTGTCAATCAGATGTTTGTGCACCACCGGCAATTTTTGGGTCAGTTTGGTAGTAGAGTATGTCCCCGGTGTCGCTGACATAGTGGTCACGCTTCATGCTCTGTGCTAGGGCGCCAAACAAGTGGAATGGGAACGGGCCAGACTTGTCCGGCTCCCTGTAGTACTTCCCCAGAACTGGCTTCGCTGCCTCGGTCTGCAAGACAAGCACAGCGAAGACCATGGATTAGTTTAGGTAAGTCATGGGAAAATATAACAAGACGTTAAAAGGGGGGAATATCAACGGATTCAGTTCTTACCGCCTCTACTAGATGGTAGTGCGGGATTTGCGGGAAAAGATGGTGGATCACGTGAGTCCCGATGTCGTGGTGGATGTTGTTGAGCCACCCGTAGTCCCTGTCAAGCGTGGTCAAGCCTCCACGCAGATAACTCCATGCCTAGTTCACAAAGCAGCACAAAGAGTATCTCAGTGATTACATACATGGCTAGCAATCTTTGACAGGTTCAATCAATGACGATCATGAATCTGAAGTATCATGATTCTGAAGTATTTTTACAGTCTGAAGTTGGCATCCCTCTTTGGGAGAAGATGGAAATACTGGCAGTTTTTCAATTTCTGAATGGGTGCTTCATGTGACAGCAGGAGGTAAAGTATGTATTTTCCATACAAAAGTGTATTACTTTCAATAACCACCACACATATACTCATCACATATATATACAGAAGATGGACAACGAAAGCTGCAGCCAACTTGCATATGGACCACAATTGGTGATTTCTGTGGCTAGATGTACCTTTACATTATCTTCAATTTATCGTGGCAGGCTTAAAAAGTGGCTTATGATATACCGATGTTCAACCCTCTGCAGTTTTGTTATTTTGACTATTTTTAACATATATGGCAACTTCACCTCTTTTATCAAGTAAAGGAAGTCACATTTATTCAGACTACTCAATTCTATCCTCGATAAAATTAGTTTGAGTCGATATGCCTAAGTCTTCTTTAATCTCATATGGGCTGTTGGCAAACTCTGGCAGCTTAAAGAGTTATCATCAATTATAAATTCTACAACGATTACACCAACACTAATTCACATACCTACACTCTAGACATGAGCTAGGTTTTTGGACATTGAGTCAAGCTATACTGCTGAACAACAGACGTTAAGTGGCCAAAATAATCACTGCATTTGTTTTGCACAATGTTGTGCAGATTAAGCAATCTAACTCGCAGTTCAGGAGATTGTAGCTCTGGTTTTTACCTTTCCACGATACCAGGGAAGCTTGTCGTTGTGGCCGTGGTGGTGCAGGTAGGTGACAAAGTCCAGCCACATAACAAAAATCTGGAGGAAAATTTAACAAGGAAACGGCGTAAGCTGCTGACCACCCCACAACAGGGCACAACCCAATCCGCATATCCACAAAAATCAGAACTATTTCACAGACTGAGGCTGCAAATGCAAAAGGAGCAGACACCACCCATCACGTACCCAGTACGGGACACCGTAGAGCTTGAGCACCTGAAGAGGCCCCATCACGACGGTGAGCCCCGCGAGGAGGCCAGCCATGGCAAGCCAGCACGCCGTCGACGTTAGAATATCCTTCTTTTCGTTCGGCTGGAACAAATCGCTGCTTGGGTCGAAATGCGAGCCTGACTTCCCTGGACTCCTCGACCACTGGGCAGGTTGAACACAACAAACAATATAGTCAGCAATCGCATTACCGAACATCCATTGCCGCATGAGCAAGTCAATCGGTACAGTTAAGTGGGATCTGAAGATCCTTTGGGCTTATTTGGTCTTACCAAGTAGAACGGGTACGCGAGCATCGGGAACGGTAATGCGAACCGAAGCTTCCTAGTGGAGCTGTCCAGGCTCCTGTATAGCTTCTCCGGGAGCTGCAATTTGGGCAACAGTAGGTTCATGAGGTCATCATGCCAGGTTAAGCAAATTCCTCAAGAACGTATGCAAAGGAAGCGGAAACTTGGTAGGTATGTAGGTAGCCCGCGTACGTACCGGATGCCACGACTCGTCGTTCTCGACGTGGCCATGGTTCTGGTGGTGCGTCCTGTGGCTAATCCTCCTGCAGGTCGATCGAAAAGGATAAGGTTTTACGCGGCTACTGCAACAACATTAGCAGCAAGAAGAGGAGGTGGTGAATGCATGCATGCTTACCAGCCATTGTAAGGCACAAGGATGGAGGAGTGGAGTATGTGCCCGACGACACTGTTGAGCTTGACGTTGTTGGAGAAGCTCCCGTGGCCGCTGCAGCAGCAACCACCAATACCGCCATGTAGAGGAGATTGTAAGCTTTGGAGTTTGGACGACGGAACCAAATTAGTGTTTGGGAGTAAGTAAACGGCTAAACGCACCAGTCGTGTCCGAGGACGAAGAGCGCCCAGAACATGGTGCCCTGCGCGGCCCAGTAGACGGGCCACGCGAGCCAGCTGTCGAGGCGCGCGGCAGCGGCTGCGAGGGCGAGCACGACGACGACGTCGCGCACGACGTAGCCCATGGAGCGCCAGGGGTCCTTGGCCCAGCAGTGCTTGGGGATGGCGGCGCGGATCTCCGCCAGCCCGAACGGCGGCGGCGCCGCGGGGTCGAACTCGGACTCGGAGGGGGCGGCATCCTGGGCGGGGGCGGCGGCCTGGGACTGGGAGCCGTCGTCCTCCGCGGTGACGAGGCGGGTGGGCGCGGCGACGGCGACGCGGAGGGAGAGCGCGCGGCGGGACGCGAGGGAGAGGGCGCGGCGGGACGCGCCAGTGGCGGGCGGAGGCGGGAGCGCGGTGGCGCGGCGAGGGAGTGGCAGGGGCGTGAGGCCGCCGCCGCAGCAGCATTGGGGGAGCAGCAGGCGAGCCATTGCTGTGGCTCCTTGTCCGTAGCTCGCTCCCTGCTGGTTCGCCGGCGGGCGGGCGAGGAGATAGCCTGCGGTAGTACAAGTAGTGGGTTGGTGGTGGACGGGTGGTCTAGGTTCGGTGGGCCGGGCCGAGTGGGCCTTGATATCCTATGACCACCAACGGAACACGAGTGCTCCTACGGTCTGTGTGGCTCACATAGTCACATTGTACTACCTCAAATATCTCGTCCTTTCTTCCTATGGCAGGACCAGAGTTAGAGCAAATGGAATGGACCAAACAAAACTGCTTGGAATATCACACATTGCACACCACACATGAAACTGAGAGCCACAGATCCACATATTAAGGACGATGTGTCAATTCAGATGGTACAAACCAGTTTACAGTGTCACTGCTTGCTTACTGACTTCCCATGTAAGCAGTTCGTTCAACTTATTGTCTGATTTTTCTTAACAGTCAAAAGAATGACCACACAACCGGCCTACACTTTCACCCTTGGTACGTATGATTACAAGGTAGCATACAACAGAAACCTAAGCTAATACATCGGACAAGAAATGTTGTCTACCTAGTGGCAAGGTAAACAATATCACCTTGGCAAGTTGGTGTTGCACATGACCATAATATACACAGCACAGCCTGGGGACAGAATGGGTGGAATTAAAGAAAAACTGAAAAAACAGCAATCAAGGCATGCACATCCCAAGTACCGAGAGTTGGACGTACTTTTCTGTCGGACGCAACGGCCATATACAAAACCACATACTTATAGTTTCCACCACTTCTTGTTCTCCATGTTCTTCGCAAGCTCCTGGGCGAGGGACGCGAAGTTCTCTGCCCCATCCTGAAGCTCCTGTGTCCGTAGGCTTATTCTCTGGCACAAAGGTGGTTAGCTATTGAGACTCTTCTTGTGAAAGAAACGAATGCAAGAAAAAAAAAAGTAGACAGAAAAAACAGGAACATAGCCTGGTATGCACAGAGTAGTATGAAACTCATTCTTTTACCTCGAGTTTCTCCTGCCTCTGCATGAGCTTGTCTTTTGCATGAGCAGCTGCCGCCGCTGCATCCTGTAGAAGGGAAATCTAGATTCAGACTAGGTTACACATGGAGAAGATGGTGAGCTGCAATGCTGGTGGAATTACGTACCCCGCCAAACTTATATTTGGTAAGAATTTCTTGGGTACTTCTCATTCTCGGTTTGTCAGCAGCACTTGATCCTTCAAACAGTTTTGCTCTCTCATCCTCTACTGCAAATGTTTAGATGTAAACAAAGCGTAGTTGAGAAGATGTGTTTTTCATTCAAATACTACACAAAAAATACATCCAATCTGTTAACTTTTAACTGATAACCAACCTGTTGTTTTCTTATGCACGTGAGATGTAGAGGATGATGCTGGTGGAGGGGAAAGGGGTACATCATCATCATCAATGTCTATGTCATCTGCATTGAAATGGTTTTGGATAAATAGGCAGCAACTTCAGGGTAAATGATTTTACAAAAACAGGGAGAGGGCGAGACCAATTGTCAGTTCTTCTATTGGATCATCAGGACTGGGTATTGATGCTTCAGCAGATGACTCTTTCAAGAAAATCGACTCCAGCAGTTCTCCGTGGGTTTGCGCATTGAAACTTCTTCTCAAGTTCGCATTTTCGTCTGCTTTGTCTTTGAATCCTTTAATGATGCCACCAAGAACTCCTGCTGGATTCTGCACCAGAGGTTTCATGTTGAGTCAAAACGTGCAGGGTATCATATAGGTTGAGAGGATTAGACAATTGCCGACCTGCTTTCTTTTATGGTCTGTCGAGATGCTACTAGCTGCTTCAGCGGCTGCTGCAAGTACTTTATCGTGAAGGCATGGCAAAGATTCTGGAATCCTAGAACGATTATCATGGATATAAAGACATTAATTTAATACCACTGGGTCCTTAAGTTAAGTAGAACCCAACTGAGACAGAACCAGAAACATGAGGTAATACAGAAAAATTTAGCACCTGAAGTCATTCTCTGAGGCTATAAGAGAGATGATTGCAAATTCAGATCCATTTACCTGTGGTGGGGGACATTAGAAAACTGAGGGAAACATTTTTTATAACACAGCCGGTATTCAATCAAACGTAAGTGAAGAGTTAATCTGAATTTACTAATAGAGATGAAACAAAGTTGGGCACCTTCATCCATGCTTGCCACAAAGAAACATGACTTATTTAGGCACAACTATTCTGGCTATTTTGTGGAAAATAAGCTATGGTTACCCTTACATTGATGTGGCAATGCAACACTACTATTGCACATAATCCAAAATAATATTTAGAGACGGTGTGGTGCCAACAGTGATCAACCAAAAACTGAAGGTCAAGTTACAAAGGCAAGCAACACATTTTACCATAGCAATTTGTCCATTTAAGGAGCTCATGGACTTATCCATGCCTGTCTTGTAACTCCATCTCAATAAATGCATCAAGGAGCTCTCAGCAAGAATCTCTAGGTCTGGCAAAGATCTGTCATGATAAGTATAAAATTGTTATGGTCTGAGCAAGTTTCACCAGGTACTTGCTTACCTACAGGTAACAAATGATGATATCTGAAAAGTTTCTACGCCCAAGAGACTCTATGAGGATATTCTCAAGATTCTATAGCAGAAATATTGTCTTCTTTTATCTACAATAAACCCATATTCCCGAAAGATTATTCATCGTGTTGTACTTCACAAAAGTGAAACAACAAATGTTGATGATGCACTACCAGACTGTACTTTATACTTATATTAGGGCGGACGCTAGGCCACAGTATTTGCTGCCTCCCGAGTCGTCCGATGCACTTAAGTAAGAAAATCCGGCGCATCCGATCATGTAACAAAAAACGGTTTGTTTGTATCAATTTTTTTTTGAATTATGTAACATCGGTCTCCTACATTTTTTCCTATAGTCTGTCGAAGTCGCGAAATTATGGTGCAAAATAATCCCAAAAGTAACATTTTCCTCTGCGTATATAACATTTTTAAAAATGCGACATCGTTTTCCTAATATGAGGGAGCGGTAGAGCAGCGGTGAGCTGCTGGAATGCCAGGGAGAGGTGCTGATGTGCGGGAGAGAGGCATATGAGGGAGCGGCGGCCGGGCGCACGGAGGAGATGAGCAGCGGCGAGTACCAAAAAGAGCGAAGCACACACATGGCGAAGCAGAGATGGAGAGAGCCGCATGCGACACGAGGAAAGAGAGACCGGCTGATGCATCAGCCGGCTGCACAATAGAGTTTTCCTATATTAGCCAAGGTGGAGAACAGAATTAAGAATGACGAGTACAGAGCTGAATATCCTTCATTATTGGCGATCAAGAAACAAAGAAGTCAATGGAAACTTGTAGTAAGAACAAATAAGAGGGAACCATTTTCCACCAGCATACTTTGACATTAGGTATCATATAAATTAATCCATAATTCTAATATGTGGCAACACATTCCTAGAGAAACTTCTAGCATGACAATGAAAAAACATGAAAAAAAATCGTAGCTACCTCAATTCTATGATCCCTGTCTGATAAGCTAATATCAGTCCACAAGCTTTATCATCCTTATTCTTGAAAATGGCTGACCAGCAGCAGTGTTTTGCGAGCTTTATTTTATCTAGATGCTTGTTGCTTCCCTGATGAGAAAAGAACATCACCAGTAAGCTTTAGAGTTTTAAAGTTTCTAAAAGGTACTTCACATATGCCAAGTATGCACCTGAATCAATGATGTCAGAGAAAATAAAAGCGCTTCATCCTCAAAGCAGACCAAAAGAAGAGAATTTGAATCACCGCTGTGTGAATGTTGAGAAGGCTTTTTCTGGCTAGTTTCGGCTCCTTGTGCTTGTTTTTGGTCAAGATCCTTTTGTTCTTTTCCTGTCTGACTTTGAGGCGGGGATTTGTCTCCTGATGATTGTGTTTGCTCCTCATCTGAAGCTACATCTAGACACAAAACATAGGAAAATTACACATTGATCTAAGGGGGATTAGAAGTTAGCATAGTGCAATAGTATTCACTTGCCTATGACATACATCGAAACTGCAGACAATTGCTTCTGATCTAACAGATGTGAATTTATTACCAGACCGCTAGTGCTGTCAATTACAGTAAGACGTGCATCCTTAGTTAAGGAAAGTAGAACATCTGTGGAATTTTTTCCACTTTTAGCAATCTCTTTCTGGGACTGGTCCACTACTGCAGCAGATGAAACAACACCATAGATGCTTAGTGAGACCACAGGAGAATTTGTTCCTGATGCGCAATCCACACAGAACATCATTGACAGTTGACTTGCATCAAACATGCCCACCTTCAAGAAGACAAGACAGAACATAATAATTAGCTAATAGCACCTGGTTATTACAAGTTTCAAATAAATAGTGAAACTCCAGAGACAAGGAAAGTATACCTGACCATTTTGATATCCTACTGCAAGGACCTCGCCTGAACCTGTAAATCTGAGGGATCGCACAGGGGAATTTGATGCCATAAAGGCAACATGACAATGGAATCCTCTCCCATGATGAACAGCATGAACTGAAAGAAAATCACCGAAATGAAGGATAAGGAAAATGAAATGAACCACATACCCTTTAGAAGAAAGTTTATAAATACCTGGTGAGATTCTCCACCAATGAAAAGTGAAAACAAACATGAGCACGCCCTATTTTACGGAAGATTTGTATGTGTAACAAAAGCAAGCCAAATTGATAGACTTGTCTTAATAAGGATCTGGCAGCAAAATGTGCACATGGGAACTATAACCTTGCACAAAAAACAGCACTTGGAAAAAATGTCCTTTCATGGGGTGGCACTGGTAAATCTTATCTTCCTATTATCAGGGTTCTAGGTGAACCCAATGATGAAAAGTAAAACAGGTAGCACCAAGCACAAAAATACCAGAATACCAGCTAAGTTACTCTCACATAATGGTCTATACTATCATTACAATGATTTAGCACTCAAAAGGTTTCTTTTCTCTGCATATAGCCTGGGTGGGAGTATGGGACCGATGAGATTGTTTCCTGCCTATAGACAAGCAGCATCTGTGCCTCACTGCCTCACAAGTGCATTGCCATCGCTCAGACTGACTACCAAGAAAGAGTGGAAATGAAAGCAAACTGGAAGCCTAAAAGGCAACATCATGTCATCATGCAAACCCCTTCCATGATCCATCATTCTATTGAGCAATTTCACTGTCTCATATTTTAACTGACCTAATTTTTAATACATACCAAATGATGGAGAAGAAACAAAAGAAAAGGAAGAGAAAATGCAAATATAGTTTTTTCAAATTTATTACTTCATGCAATGTTTACCTTCCTTTTTAGATTCACTCACGAAGTGAAAGCTAGAATCCCCAGTATGCTCATGAAGTTTATACATGCGCACCTACAATATAAAAAAAATATAAGAGACTAGGAGAGTATTGAATATGCTGTGACAACCAACAACTTGGACTGACCCATAAATTTTATCAGTAGGAACTAACCAGACCACTTGTTGTGCCAACAGCGAAAGTCAAGGTTAATGAACAAAACGCCAGCGATGATACAGAAGCATTTGCTCCATCCAAAATAATATCAGACACCTGTGGTAAAGATAGCTTTAGTCTTGTCGTGTTGATCAAGTAATGATCGGCCAATAAATAAGAGCACATCAGAAGTGACCTTTGCATCCAATACAAACATTGGCACCAGAATGGGAAAAGTTGCATCCCATATTCTCACAGAACCATCTTGATAGCCTGCAACATATATTCTTTCAACCGCACGATCTTCCTTCAGTGACATTTCACTAGGAACCCCACCAGTCAAAGGCCATTTCATATTCCCTGATATCGGAGGTGCGACACTTTGCCTCGCACAAAATTTCTACAAATAACAGATGAAATGTGATCAGATAAAGTCACACTTAAGTCTAGTTACAGTACAATATCCAGAATCCACGCAAAAGCTGTACCTTCAGTGAAATACTTGGATGCCCTGTTCCAGTTAGTGAATACAGATCCGTGACGGTTATGTTGGGATCAATTGTAGGAACTGCAACTGGAAATTTCCGAGCCTCAGGCTGAGCATATACCTCTTCTGATTTTCGTCCAGAAAATAGAGCACTACCATCATAGAAATTCAATTGTCCAGGATTCGTCAATACAAAAAGTGCAGAAGCTCGTATTTTATCTGGAACCCCAGTATCTGGAATAAGAATCATATCAGCAAAGGATCCATCAAGTTTGAGGTCCCCACGCGACGCGCATCTTACTGACTCTAATCCATTAGATGATTCCAGGCTAAGAACCTACAAAAAGAAAATACAATTTTATTCATTGAACAAGGTAAATTTTTCCATAGTCTAACGCTGAAAAACAATACAACACATTTGATTTTCGAAGTAACTTTCTTTGCCAGATATATAATATGCATATATTTGTGGAGAAAAAGCTAGATATATAGTTGCTCCCATTTGACAAAAGATATCTAGTGAATTGGTTAGGTTACGAAAATGATTGCCTCTGGGGCATACACTCATATCCATTTTTGTTATCACGGGAAATTATCCTGGATGGGCATGTTTGTTCTTCTAACTGGTGTGCACCATGTAGCCATGCAAATTAGTTTTGTGGCTCTCCACATTTCAAGTAACCAGATGGCCCAAATTTGAGTTCACACAATACTTTTTATTGAGTTCCAGTTAATTGATTTTTTGCAAGTTTTTAAAGGAGCAAAAAACTATACTTGAGTTCGCCTTCAATGCAACAGTTGCACCATGCCTAGAAAATGAAGTGAAATGCGATAACATAATGAGAATGAAACAAGAAAAGAAGTAACAAACCGTCAGAACTTCTTCAGACCCCATATCATCACCACCGTATACAAAAAGATGACCGCCTTTAGTAGTATCTTTTGCTGACCCGGCAGACCAGTGCAAGACAATAACAGGAAGCCTACGACTTCCAGAAGCCAGCTGCAGCTTGACAACATTGGATGAAACATCAGTTTGCTTTCCTTGTCTAGAGGATACTGTCATATCCCATAGAAGTATGTCTCCGGTTATATAGCCAACAGCCACAGTTGAACCCCCTCTTGATGCCCAACAAAGTGAGCAAATTTCTCTCTCTTCTTCAGTCTCATCAACATTATCTATTTGATGTTCACTAACATCTGTTTGAGCGCCACTGACTTGACCTTTCATGTGTAAGTCCCCATAGCCACGAACAGCAATTGCACGGTCCTCCGATATGTCCCAAAGAACTAACAATCCTCTCTCAAATGCAATTAGCACCCTGAAGTATATAAAAAGGTTCACGTGCCTCATATTGGCAAACTGAACTGATGATAACTTGTGTCTTCCATATCAGAGGAATTTGATAATAATAAAAAAACGCTACAGTTCGTCTTCCTAATTTTCTGTTTCAAACATTGATTATTCCAGCTTTTTTTAACAATATAGATAACTGAGTATATAGTGTCGCTGTAGTTGTTCGTGTTTTGCGTTTTTGACCATCCTACTATAACATAATATCAGCACGCATACTAGTGAAAAAACCTTATATAGTTAGCTGCCAATGAAAAAAATCTAGGAGTTATATTTCACAAAGAATTTACCTCGTGCCCAAGGTGTCCGGTTGAGGCAATATTCCAACGATAGGTTGAGTATCAAGCAAGGAAACACCAGCTGCTTCTGTTCAGAAATTAAACCAGTGAATTTCATGTTTAAGCCTCTAAGCAGTATTATAAGATAAGCAAACACTATGTTGAGTTAGTTCACTGAAACACTTGCAAATTCAGATGGGAAAGGTGACAGTAACTGATATGTTGGACAAGATGGGCTCAACTGGAGTGTCTAAGATAAAAACTATTTGTAATCCAAATAAAAGAGCAGTGCAAAATTACCAGTAAACAGAAACAACATTGTTCAAGCCCGCTAAAAATGTTTGGACTTCATATTACTCATGTAATTTACTTAATACTCATGTGGTTGTGCAAGGTATCTAATATTTCTGTGGAAGATTCAAACTTCAGAGTAACAGATTATGATTTTATTTCCTCAGAGTGGTGTTTTGTTCACAATTATGACTTCAAATTACTATAATATGAACATGAACTTTGATACATAAACAGAAGCAAATGGAACTTTGGTAGTCAACGCCTGCCGAGGAAGACATGTAAAAACAGGGTTTATACCACTTAAGGAATGTATAGTAACATTGTAAGGCATCCTTAGAAGCTTCCCATCATCTACATCATACTTCAGAACAGAAAGCAGGCCATTTTCATCTCCAAGGTACCTTGAATGTGATGGAAAAATATAAGGTATAAAGAAGATTAGTAACTACTCCAAAGTCCAAACAGCTATTAAATTAAAACTGTGAGACAACTCATATACATAGCTCACATAAAAAAGGTCTCCTCTATGACTGCAAATGCAGTTATGTTGACGTCCCACTGGGAAAAATGAAATAGTTGTCTGAATTCGAGATTCCATACCTACAGGAGTAAAAGAACAGATAGTTTATATGCAAACTTCTAAAACAAGATAGAGTAAACCATACTGTATGGAAAAATCATAAAGTTTTAAGGTCATGATCATGTTATTTAGTCAAAGGTACAGGCAAAATGTCCAATTTGTTGCTGGCACCAGTAGTAACTATCACCAACAGATTTTTCTTAAGGTGAATATTAATTTGTACAACAAAAGGATAAGTAGATTTGTGAACTAATCCCAACCAACCAAAAGAGAGATGGCTTGGCATGCATGTAAGCTTGAGCCTTCATGCTAGGCGACAGTCAACACTCTTCTTCAACTGAAACCCAAGGATTAAACGAAGTCTGCGTATGGGAATTTAAGAAATACTAGCAAATATAATTGTTTGTGCACAGGCTGAGGACTTAACAAAAAAAAACTGTATTGCATGCGCTTCTTCAGCACCATAAATAGGTATTTCCTTCATAATAAAGTTAGCACAACTAGATCTCCTCTCAAATCAACAAGGAGCAGTGCTTAAGCCGTTCCCTTTCCATGCTATTTCAGAATTCGGATTGCCAATTATCTTAATATCTTTAATGAGTAAATACTCTCCAAGAATTGCCATTGGTATCTATCTAATTGTACTTTAGGCACTAGACAAAAAGAGGGCACAAGTACTTGAGGTAACACAAACAATTTCCCCAATTCAAATATGCATCATGCATTCTGACATGCTAATGTGTGCCTAGAATCTTCACGGGTTGTATTAAAACAGTATAATGTGGAAAATTGGTGTGTGAATCAATCAGTGAGCCTAAATGCGTTGGACTCCTTATTTCTACATATAGCAGTAGTAGTCATCTCCAAAGTAAAAGGATTCTGAATAAAAAGCAAATGGAAGAAAAAGAAAAGAAAACCGAATACAACAAAGAGCTAGCTCTCAATGCTATACCTGGATTTCATTCTCGTTAGAAACTGCAACCAGTAGTCCCTGGTTTTGTATAAACTGCAACAGATAACAGTTCATTAGTCTTTTTCCCATCTACCAATCAGATTCAGGGTTTTAGAGGTTCCATATGCAAGGCAAATTAGCTAGTTACTTAGTCTAACAGGCAAAAGTAGTTTATTCTGGAAATTACATACAGTGGCTTCAGAGAATTATATGCAAATATCTGAGTAACAAGTAGAGCATGCAACAGAAATGTAGAATTTACTCTAGTAAGTAATCACATAGTAGGAAGTCCAAGGATTGGACAGCCTAGAGTTTCAGTCTAACATGACATCGATTTCAGTAGTAAAGAAGATTCCCACTTCATCAATCCAAAAGAAAAAAAAAGAACCCAATATTTTTACCATTGAGTCTATTGTTCTACATGTGCAAGGTGAAAGTAGAGAATAATTGGCATGGTAAGGCCAATCACATAGATGCATCTTGATAGAATAAAAGGTTCAATCATTCGGTGAAGTGTCAAACCTGCAAATACTTGTATGGCACACTCTTTGGTGATATGAGGAGGCCTTCGATATTATCACCTCCAAAGATTTTTATCCTACCATCCCTGCAGTTTAAAGTGAAGTCACCATAAATTCAGCAAGAGACGGACATAGCATGGACACTGAAGATGTGGTCAATGGCTCTTTTGGTATGTGACGTTAAGTTGAGCAATTTTCCGAATCAAACAGGTTTCATGCTAACGTGAATGCTATGTTTTGCGATAAGAGTATAACGCGAGATGGAACACTGTAAATAACATATTCCCCTGCTTACGTGAATGCTATGTTTTGCGATAAGAAATTTTTCTTACTCTCAGACTCAGAGAGTAACGAAATTTGACAAGCTTTGAGGTTACAGCCAAAATGCAGTTCGTGCCAGCGGCTTATTTTACAGCGGAGCGCATCGCAGTACTACAGTGAGTTTGGAAATTACTCACAGCGTCCCGACGGCGAGAAGCCGCTGCACTGGATCAAACCCCATGACGGAGGCGGCGTAGGGGACCCCGTAGTGAAGCGCGATCTGCGCGTCCAGCTGGGCCACCTCCCCTGCTCCTCCTGCTCCCCCTCCTGGTCCTCCTCCATTCCTTCGCTGCAGCAACATAGAAAGAAGCAGAATCAGCACCACACCCGCAGCGCGCAGCAGAAGCAAGCCCCAGCGAAGACGGGTTGATCCGGCTATACGGGGACGACTCCCCTCGGTTCCTCCCAAATCTGAGCTAGTTCCGCCCGAAACACGACTCGATCAGACGGGATATGGAGAGGGGACGCGACCTGCTGCAGCACCTTCTTCAAGAGGCGCTTCCTGAACATCGGCGACGATCTGCTTGGCTTCGGCTTGGGCGGCGCCGGCGACGACTGGACTGGTTCGCCGCAGCGGCAGGTGAGGCGAAGACGAAAAGAGGCGACGGCGACTATGGATGGAAAGCGGGTAGAGAGAGTACTGGACACCAAAACAGAATGGAGGCCCAACGACACAACAAGTTGGGCTCAAATGGGCCCATATCGTGCAGCCCAAATAAACCGAGTCCGACTCGCCTTCGCTCAACAACAAAAAAAGGTGGCCTGCTGACCTGGCGCTTCCTGAGTCCGTGACCGGCTCGAATTCGCGCGGGAAGCAAATCTCCAAACAGTCGGCCGAGTTGTCTATATCTTCTCCCCGTCGCCGGAGCCGATCAGCAAACCGCGCCATACAAGAAGAAGAAGAGGACCCATCTCATCTCTCGTCTCATCTCATCTGATGATCATGGCCATCGAGGAGTACATCGGGTTCATGTCGCGCGGCGGCCGGGGCCCCGGAGGCGACGAGCTGCGGCGGAGGGCAAAGGAGCACCTCCTGTCGTCCGGGTGGACCTTCCACATGAAGCGCAAGTACGACGGCCGCCAGGAGCTCCGCTACATGGCGCCGCACGGCGCGTCCTACATCTCCCTCATCGTCGCCTGCAAGAAGTACCAGCAGTTCAGCTGCAGCAGCACGAGCCGCCCGCCTCGGCCGAATCGTTCCGGCAAGGCCGCCGCGGCTTCTCCAGCGAAACCTTCCGGAAAGAAGAGGGGCAGGGCGGTACGTGGAGGTTGCGAGGAGACCGACGCCGCCGGCAGCGACGAGGAGTGCTCTACAGCAGCAGCCGGCCCGCCGTGCGCCCCGAGGACCAAGAAGAGGAGGAGGGTGGCCGCGCTCTACGCCGGCGACGCGCTCAGGAAATCCGCCGCGGCCAAGAAGAAGAAGGCGTCGGCGTCGGCGTCTCCGGCGGCGTCGCGCGTGCTTCTGCCGAGGCCGAAAGACGGCGGCAAGACCCAGGTGGCAGCGGCTGCGCTGGTGCCGTCGGCGTGCCAGCCGAGCCGCGCGAGGACGATCCTCACGGTGCTCATGGAGAAGAACATCCTGCGGCCGACGGCCAAGCTGTCCTACAGGCGCACGACGCGCGGGCCTGCGGTCAAGCAAGGCACGGTCACCGTCGACGGGTACATCCGGTGCCTGTGCGGCTGCGGCCGCACAGCCTTCACCGTGGCGGAGTTCGCGGCGCACGCCAACGGAGCCGCCACGACCGAGCGGGCGTCAGCTCACTTATTCGTCGGCGACCGCAGGTCGCTGTCGCAGTGCCTGGTCCAGCTCATGCACGCCGACGGCAGGAAGAACAGGCGCTCGCCGACGCCGACGCCGTCGCCGGGCGCGAGGGTGAAGCGGAAATGCACAACTGAGCAGGAGGACGGTGACGGGGTGTGCTCCGTCTGTGCCGACGGCGGCGAGATGCTGCTCTGCGACTGCTGCCCGTCGGCGTTCCACCACGGTTGCGTCGGCCTGGATGCCACCCCGCAGGGGGAATGGTTCTGCCCGCCCTGCAGGTGCGCCATTTGCGACTCTGGCGAGTTTGAGCCTGCCGCCGACGAGTTCACCGACAAGACAGTGATCTGCTGCGACCAGTGCGAACGAGAGTGTAAGTACATTCGTTCCAGCTCAAATTATACTGACAATCTACCACTACTGTCACTATGAGTCTTAAGTAATTAGTACATTTATTTCATCCCAAGTTATTCTTATCACAGATCACGTCAGCTGCATCAGGAGCAGAGGTGATCAGCTCGAGTGCTGCCCAGAAGGGCCATGGCTCTGCAGCCAGAAATGTTCAAACATATTCCAGCGTCTGCAAGGGCTCGTTGGCAGATCGATCCCTACCTCAGTGGAGGGCCTGTCGTTCACACTCTTTAGATCATCCAAGCTCCCCGAGGAGCAGGCCATGGCTGCCGAAGAGCACGGGAAGCTGCGTATGGCGTTCGACGTGCTCCATGAGTGCTTCGTCACCCTCATCGAGCCGAAGACGCAGAGCGACCTCAGCCACGACATCGTCTTCAACAGAGAGTAATGATCAAACCTCCATCTCCTTCAGTATCTCGTTGATCTCCAGGAATGTCTTGCTAACAAGCTATGTGGATGGTACGGTGCAGATCATGGCTGAGACGGCTGAATTTCCGGGGATTCAACGTGGTGGGCATCGAGAAAGGCGGCGAGCTGATAACCGTGGGCACTCTCAGGTACTACTACTCCCAGTGCTTGATCACTCTTCTCATGTACTACCTGAATTTCCTTTTTGCCTTGCAAATGGTTGAACATCAAAATCATCCTTGCTGTACGTTTTTGTTGTGCAGAGTGTATGGCGACAAGGTTGCAGAGCTGCCGCTTGTTGGGACCCGGTTCGCGCATCGCCGGCAAGGAATGTGCCACCTTCTGATGAACAATCTCGAGAAGGTACGTCTGAAGGCTGTATAGATCTGTGCTCTGCTTGCTCCAGACATTGTCTTTTCCTGATCAGAACTGAGCATTAATGTTGGTTATTGGTGTGCTTGCAGTTGCTTGGTGAGTTGGGGGTGGAGAGGCTTGTGCTTCCTGCAGTGCCTGAGCTTCTGCAGACGTGGACGGAATCCTTTGGCTTTCAAGTGATGAGCCAGTCTGACAAGCTGGAGATTGCAGAGCACACCATCCTGTGCTTTCAAGGAACCACAATGTGCCACAAGTTCATCAACAAGGCGGCGGCTCCACAAAGATGAAACATCCCGCTTCCCTGTAGAAATCAAGCAGACAAGTTCAGAGTTGAGATGGCAGTATTGAGCTTTCATCGGTCATCCTGGGCTAAACTTACAGACATGCTGAACATTTGTTTGGTTAATGTATGCACGATGGTCCAGCTGTCCTTGAAAAGACAGATTATTAGACATTTCCATGCTGCTAATCCTGAGATAGTACATAGACGTGGGACTCAGAAATAATCTCATCATCTTATAACAAAACTCTAATTTCTTCTCAATGCATGGAAAGGTTTCCGCCATATTTGCTCAAAACAGAAGTAATTTCATTGTGTACAACATGATAATAACGGAAGGAGCAAAACTACAGCAGAGTTTCTAGTTCTTGAAACACTTCATCATCATTCACATCCAGAGTTACATAAAACAAGCGAAACACCTCTTACATCCAGAACACTACAGGAGAAGATCCCCTGAGATGCTTACACACTACATAGGAGTTAGTACGGTGGCGTGCGATTCGCAGCTCTCCTCTATGATCATACTTAAGGCTAAACGTGCTCATATGGAGCAAGAAACCATTGTTAAGGCAATATGCTTGATGTATTACCAGGGGGCCAAAGGCCACAATATATAGTACATGTACATGTGCACATATGTACATGTGTACAATTTATTTTGTACAATTATATCAACAAAGTATAGCATACACCATTTATATATGAGATCCGTTTACAAATCATACTTGTGCAGAAAACAATTTCCACGCATTGTTACAAAATCTCATTAACAAATCAAATTGATTTTACAATCATTTCCACAAGTGTTTCACAATTTTACGGAGAAAACAGAATCAACTTCTTGATATGTTACACAAGTTAACTGAACCCAAGCAGATATGTTACAAGAATTACTTTTGATACCCAATTAAGAGAAATACAAATGTCACATTTTCTTGATAAAAAGTATGATATGGGGAAGTGGATGGTAGGTCCAATCATACGAACAAGATATGATTCAATAATGGGTTCTGTAACATCTCAGCTTAGGGAAACATGACATGTAACTTGTTCCCTTCTGACATTTGGTCAATACCAAATACGATCCATTCATTTTTTAGAGATTGATCACACCTCTTAAATTGCTCCTACCTAACCAATCAGATGCTATAATGGCGAGTAGTAAGCCACAGATCCAAGAACGAGAGAACATTATAGGCAAACAACATGAGAAAAAAAAAAGGTCCAGGGATCCAACAGCGGACGAAGAACTAGAACATATCCTGGCTGATATGGCTGGGGAAGCCGATGAAAATACTCAAAAAGATTGCAGGCAATCTCCGGGAAGAGCACGAGCGGAAGAGGGAGCAGAGCGAGCTCCTCAAGCCCATCGATGCAGGCCTCACCTCGGCCGACAGCAGGCGGCCGCCTCTCCGTTGTTCCGGCCGCAGAACCGTCGACAGTCTTCACGCCAGCTTGTTGCCCTCCGCTGCTGCCTTGCAGCCGGAGCAGCGGCGCCGTCTCGCCGTGCAAACATGGGCAGTCCGGCCGCCATCTTCACGCCATTGCGGCAGCGCCGCTTTTTCCGGATCGAGATGCGGGGAGAGGAGAGAAACGATAAAGAGCGCGACTGATGGTGGCCTGTGCGGTTGTGGCTAGATATTATCGGGTCAAGTGGGACATGTATGTACTTACGTATCCTACGTGCAAGAATAAATATCCAGCAAGAAAGAGAAATACCCGAATCTCACGCCCGAATCGCGCGCAACTATCCAACGATGGGATCGTGACCGGTAGTTACCGGCTCCGCTAGAAAATCCGCGTCCCATTCATTCCAGCTCAAATTATACTGACAATCTACCACTACTCCTGTCACTATAAGTCTTAAGTTTTTTTTCGAAAAAGCTATGAGTCTTAAGTAATATAAGTACATTATATACATGCTTGTTCATCTTCATTAATCTTATCACAGATCACGTCAGCTGCATCAGGAGCAAAGGTGATCAGCTCGAGTGCTGCCCGGAAGGGCCATGGCTCTGCAGCCAGAAATGTTCAAACATATTCCAGCGTCTGCAAGGGCTCGTTGGCAGATCGGTCCCTACCTCAGTGGAGGGCCTGTCGTTCACACTCTTTAGATCATCGAAGCTCCCCGAGGAGGAGGCCATGGCTGCCGAAGAGCACGGGAAGCTGCGTATGGCGTTCGACGTGCTCCATGAGTGCTTCGTCACCCTCATCGAGCCGAAGACGCAGAGCGACCTCAGCCACGACATCGTCTTCAACAGAGAGTAAAGATCAAGCCTTTCTCTTCTCCAGTATCTCGTTGATCTCCAGGAATGTCTTGCTAACAAGCTATGTGGATGGTACGGTGCAGATCATGGCTGAGACGGCTGAATTTCCGGGGATTCAACGTGGTGGGCATCGAGAAAGGCGGCGAGCTGATAACCGTGGGCACTCTCAGGTACTACTACTCCCAGTGCTTGATCACTCTTCTCATGTACTACCTGAATTTCCTTTTTGCCTTGCAAATGGTTGAACATCAAAATCATCCTTGATGTACGTTTTTGTTGTGCAGAGTGTATGGCGACAAGGTTGCAGAGCTGCCGCTTGTTGGGACCCGGTTCGCGCATCGCCGGCGAGGAATGTGCCACCTTCTGATGAACAATCTCGAGAAGGTACGTCTGAAGGCTGTATAGATCTGTGCTCTGCTTTCTCCAGACATTGTCTTTTCCTGATCAGATCACTGAACTGAGCATTAATGTTCGTTATTGGTGTGCTTGCAGTTGCTTGGTGAGTTGGGGGTGGAGAGGCTTGTGCTGCCTGCAGTGCCTGAGCTTCTGCAGACGTGGACGGAATCCTTTGGCTTTCAAGTGATGAGCCAGTCTGACAAGCTGGAGATTGCAGAGCACACCATCCTGTGCTTTCAAGGAACCACAATGTGCCACAAGTTCATCAACAAGGCGGCGGCTCCACAAAGATGAAACATCCTGCTTCCCTATAGAAATCAAGCAGACAAAGTTCAGAGTTGAGATGGCAGTATTGAGATTTCATCGGACATCCTGCTAATATTTGTGAGGGTAAACTTTATGCACGACTGGCTGAACATTCGTTTTCTACTGTATGCACCTAGGGTGTCAAGGTGGGATCCCGGTGGGATGTCATTTTGTACTATGTAGTTCAAATTTTGATGTCAAAATTTGTACTAAAAAAGTCAAATTATACTACAAGTGGGACAAAAGTGGGATCCCACTTGACACCCTTATATGCACCATGTACCCACGATGATTCCATTGATGATGTAATAGGATGTTAATAAAACGGAAAAGTTTATGTTGTTTTGTCCTGTGACAATTGGAGTAATTTTGGAATTGCTGTTCCATTTGCTTTTTCTTTTGCATAAAGGTAGATCATTGCAGGTACTCGTGCATACAGTTTATTAAAATGGAAAAGCATTTCTTTTCAACGACCGATAAAATTATCTGCTGAAAACAGAGTATATATGGACAACAAGGAACCAGACCCCAAAGAAATTTATTCCGATATAAATAAAAGATATTCCATCCTGATGACGATCATACATAACATCAAGTTGATAACAAAGAATATAACAGAGGCAATTCATGCTCATAAAAGCTTCATTTACATAGGCTCTGGGAAAAATAGGACGCAGTCCAAAGAAAAAAGATGCTTCCTGGTCTTCAGTTTATTGGAACTAATTCATGCGAAAAACTTGGCATTGCTGTTCCATTTGCTTTTCTTTGCCTAAAGGCAATTCTAAGAACAAGACAGTGTCATTGAATCTCAAGTTGTCTCAGTCTATAAAGGTTATAAATTAAATAATTAATCGGGCTACAAATGCAACAATGTTGGAAAGCTTGGGTTCCATCCAACCTTTATTCGTTTTGCATAAACATAAAAGGTAGATCATTGAAGGTACTACAGTATCTATCAATACTATCTTGAGAAAATAGATTAATCACATGTTACGCAGGTATTGCAATAAAGGTATTATCACCTTTTTTTTGTACCTGTCCTTGAAAAGACAGATTATTAGACATTTCCATGCTGCTAATCCTGAGATAGTACATAGACGTGGGACTCAGAAATAATCTCATTATCTTATAACAAAACTCTAATTTCTTCTCAATGCACGGAAAGGTTTCCGCCATATTTGCTCGAAACAGAAGTAATTTCATTGTGTACAACATGATAATAACGGAAGGAGCAAAACTACAGCAGAGTTTCTAGTTCTTGAAACACTTCATCATCATTCACATCCAGAGTTACATAAAACAAGCGAAACACCTCTTACATCCAGAACACTACAGGAGAAGATCCCCTGAGATGCTTACACACTACATAGGAGTTAGTACGGTGGCGTGCGATTCGCAGCTCTCCTCTATGATCATACTTAAGGCCAAACGTGCTCATATGGAGCAGGAAACCATCACGGTCACCAAAGGCGCACCTAAACTCCACTCCCTCACGTAGCACGCACTCGGCAAGGCAAAATTTGCCATCGCCCATGTATGCAAGAGTGGGCCTTGTATGTTGCACTCGCCTCTCCGGGACCTTGAGGAACAACTTCTCCTTGGCCATCTTCCAATCCGGCTGCACAGCACTTGCTCTGCTGCGGGAGGCGACTTGACAGGAGCAAATGTACCCATCTTTGTGAAGCCCGACCCATGCATCAAGCTCGCCGTCGAAGTAGCCTTGGCCTTGGAAAGGCAGCACCCATTCCCCACACCATTTCCACTCACAATGCTCGGTGTCAAAGGAGAAGGTACCCTTGGGAAGATGCCGATAGTTCCTGTCGTACGCAGAAATGAATATGGTGTGTCCGTCCGGGTGCATCGCGTAGGAGGTAATGTCATCATCCATGGCAAATGGTGGTGGTGAGGGCAAGCTTTTCTAGGACCAAGCCATGGCTGGCCTTGGAGACTCCTCATCATTCCCAGTGGGTGCCCACGACATGGCCTCAAAGGAGTGCTGCTCGCTGCCATGGCAAGAATGCAATGCATAGAGCACATCCCCAGCAACCACAGAGATGTCAATGCCATCAAGCAGTGGAGCTGGTAGGCTTGGGCCGATGGCGAGTCCCGCCGTCCTGGTATCGTATACAAAGGTGGGTGTCTGTCCGCAGCGCGGATTGGTGGCGATGAAGATGTTGTTGCCAAAGGCAGTGAAGTCCATGCCGAGATAATGTACTGGCGCCACAAACCGGAGGGCAGCAGGGTCAGGGAACCCGACCTGCAGGTCGGTGCAGGTGTCTTGCAAGGTGTCGGCATCGATCTTGTGGATGCTGAAGCCCTTGTCCCAATCATCCAGCGAGGCAGGGGCGGGCCCAGAATTTTGATTATGGGTATTCAAAATTATAAAAAATAATATTATATGAAACAAAGTTTATAAGATAATTTGAGTATGAAGTAATGATCACACATATCTCCTATTTTCTTGAGAAACCCTGACAATGAAGGATAGTTGTGCTTGAGAAACATATGAATTTACCAAAATAAGTGTATCAAAGGTGTAAATTTTTACGAAAATCTAACAATTGGAGTTAACATGAAAAAGTAAGAGTAGAAAAACAACTATATGATCTTCCATAACAAAAGAAACTCTCACAATAAAGGATACTTGTGCTTGATAAACATATGAATTTATCAAAATAAGTCTATCGAATGTGTAAATTCTTACGAATTTCTAACAGCTAGAGTTAACATGAAAAAGCTAGAGCTGAGGAAACACGATGTGATCTTCCTATAACAAAAATACATGCATAGAAGGTATTTTGCAAAAAAAAGAACAACAAAGTGCATACATGGATGTTGAACTCAAGACGTAATGAGAAGATAGTTCTTAACAAACCACTTGAGCTACTTCAACATTCATGCCAACATAGGAGCGTTCTGCTTTTTGTATATTCTGTAGAACTTTCATAGTATATATATATCAATGTATTTTTTAAATTATTTGGGTATTCAACTGAATACCCTTGAATTGAAGTGGGCCCGCCCCTGGATAGAGGTGCTTCTTCGGCACAAGCCGCGGCCTTTTGCCGGTGCGGCCGCCGTTGAGTTGCGATTGATGACGCTTAGACATTGTCTCCAAATCTAATCAATCCGCCGGCCGTGGCTGTATCTGTGTAAAGAGATTCAATTCTGATTTTGATTGGAATCAAGGGAACGAAACGATAATCTGAGGGTCGGCACAAGAATCCAGAATTAATAATCAGGTAATGAAGCGACTTGTCTTCGAATCCCTGACTAGATAGAACTCCCAGACCGGCTCGGTTTGCAGATAGGAAGGGTAGGGCAGGATATACCTGGAATCCGATTCGGAGCAGAACGACCATGGGGATGCCGCTGCTGCACTTTCTCTCCTCTATGTAGTAAGCGGCATCGACTCTCCTAACCGACGCCGGGATGTTGCCGGCGGCGGCGAACTTCCTAGGTAGAGCCGCGGAACGGACGATTCAGCAGACTGGGTATGGCCGTATGGGAAGGTGCTGGGCTGCTGGCCCATGTCTAGAGAGAAAGTAACGGAAGAAAGCATTGAAAAAACAGATAATTTCATTCATGTTTAGCTCAAAAAAAAAAAGATAATTTCATTCATGTTCTAAGATAATAATTTCATTTTGAAAACACCAAATAAAAAACAAAAAGATGTTTAGATTCGTAAACAATTTGGCATTCTATTACGTACTTGTTTGATACTCGCGTTGCTACGGGCTTCTCGAGCTTTTTACACCGCACGTGTAAATATAGTACTAGTACACATAAATAATTTACAGGTACAAAAAGAAATAGCCACCCACAATGTTGAAGCAATGAAGCGAATGAAGAATGAAGAAGAAACGATGAGTAGCTTTGAGTCATAAGTTACCCTCTAATATTAAGGAGGAGGGGGTGATATGGAAAGCCGAACTAGAAACTTGTTGTGCGCTCAATCCCTCCACACAATTACCATAACATATATATCCTTTCTTTGAAATCTCCTCAAGCATCTGTCTGTTTTTATTTGAGTGAGATACTAGCTTGAACAAACATAGTTGAAGAAGAGGTTGCAGACTAGTAAACTTGCATTGAGTATTGGTGTCCTTTTACTGTGTTATTTACTGTTTGTTTTCTTTGCATCGTTTGATTCACTCTGCTACTTGAAGAAGTTAAAAATCATGTTTGTTTCATCTATGCTCTGTTTTACATGATTCATCATTTGCTTGCACTTCTACTTTCTTCATATTGTCGTTTTGTGCTACTCTTTCACCCTACATTATTTAAGTTCGTAGTAATTTGCATAAATTCTTATTCACCTCATCTAGTTGTTATATCCTGATCTTTCACCCATTGACCCAACATACGACGTGGATGGGAACCCGGAAGATCCACGACCTGAAAGGGCGCCTGGAGCTACAAGAGAGAAAGGGAACTAAGAAGTGAGAACCGATGAAGGATGCCGCCATCACCACTCCAGCCAACAAACCAATCACAAGCCAACATCGCCCATGTCAAACGCCTAAGAAACGAGTAGGGGGAACCCCTAACCTAAATCCGGTAGATCTGGCGTAGAAAATCTGAAAGGACATGATTTCACCTAGAGGGGGGTAAATACGCGGTTTAAAACTTTTACAAGATGAGATTAACAAATGTGGAATAAAACTAGCGTTTAATTCCTTAAGCACAAACTAAGGTTCATCTATGTGCATCAACAACTTATAATATGCAAGACAAGCAACTATGTGATAGCAAGATATATAACTTCAATCATGAAGGCAATCACAAAGTAAAGTGCATAAGTAAATAACTCAGGGGTAGGAATAATAGAGGGGACACAAAGACGACAATCTATTATGAAGTTCACTTCCCAAATGAAGCTAATCTCTGTTGGAGCGGTGTGGAAGCACAATGCCCTTTCAAGTGTCACAATGGCTCAGCACAATCTCCACGCTCTCTTGCACAACGCAAGATCCCACAATCCACTAGGGGATCCTTGAGGATGGTCACCGAACCCGTGTAAGCTTAGGGTAGTCTCCACAACTTAATTGGAGGCTCCTAAGAAATCCGCCACAAAATGTCTCAAGCTTGAGGAATCTCCACAACTTGATTGGAGGCCCTAAGTAATAACCACCAAGGTCACCAAGGGTCCAAGGACGAAAAAGGTACAAGCTCTGGGTACAAGCACTCGAGAGTAATAGCTTGTGAACTTTCTCTTCAGTGATTCTATGGGAATAACTCAAACCGATGCACCAAATGCAATGACAAGAACACATGAGGTGCTCAAATAAGCTATAAAAGCTTTTTGGGAAATAAGATTGGAAGAACAAAGTAAATCCACAAAGAACTCCAATATCTAGATCTATTATGTTTTCTTTTCTTAGAGAGAATATTGATTGGTGGAAATGTAGATCTAGATCTCGCCTCTCTTTCCCTCCAGAAGATGCAAGAATTATATGAGGAAGAGATAGGGCAAACATTCAAGGTCAGCAATGGAGGAGAGAGAAAGAGAATAACCAACCAGCCTTTGGGAAAGAAGAAGGGTCTTTTATAGGTCTCCCCACGAAACTAATCGTTACAACATCACTTACACCATAGTCTCCGAACCGTCTACACAGGTTAATACAGCCTAGAAAAATTTGAGGGTCATAGTCTCCGGCCTGGCCAAGTATCTCGGAAGTTCCAGACCAAAACACAACTTAAAAACAACGACAACACAATTCAGGTCGGAGTCTCCCGCCTAGCAAAGACAGAAATAGATAAAACCAAAACAAACATAACAACATCCGGACTCTGATTTGCTGATATTAGGCTCATTTCAAAGCTAGCAACAAGCTCTAAAATATAATGTAGAGAGTCATCGTAGTCCAGCAAGGGAGGATACAACCAAATCATGGATGGTTTGACCTCTCTATAAAAGACTAACCGGTAAAACCTCCAATATCGAAAATGCAACAAATTTTCCGAGCAAAATCATTTCTCGATGAAGTAGAGTTTGTCATGAGAATAACCAGAAGCTCTAAATGATTACTTGGATAAGATCCAAATAACAACTAAGAAAGATGATACCAATGATGCAAAGGCTTGAGCTCTCTCCGAACGATACGATCAAGCTACTAACATGAGAGCCCCTCTTGATAATGTGGCTAACTATCCTATAAACTGGCCAACTAGCACAACGACCTGTAAAAAATAAACCTCTCAAGAACAAAAAAAATTCCTTGTGCATATTCCACTTGAAGCTGGATGATAAAAATCTTGACGGCTTCAAGACGAAACTCCTTTCTTGATTGTCTTTCTTAGTTAAGTCTTGTGAATTGCTTCCCATTACTCCACTATGGGAAAGCCTCTTCTTCGGCACATCTTCACATAACCATGATCATCATATGAATGAAAAGCTTCAAGAATATGACCTCTTCAAGATGACCCATCTTGAACTTGCACTTTATTTCTTATTTCTTCATTGTGCTGATGTCTTGAAGATACACATAAGAGCACACTCCTTCTTCTTCAAAACATACTCACCATAAGATCCACTCTCACATGACCAATCTTTGGATCACTCCATGAACATCTTGGTCATCACTTGATCTTCTTCACTTTCTTCTTATTTCAACCTTGAGGGCAACGTAGGGTCCAAGCATTGTCTATGGATAAATCCTACAAGTAAAACCACACGTGGGGGCTACATGCATTTTCAAAACCGACTACACCCATATCTACCCCTCGACGATGGCGAGGGACGGATTCAGGACAATCGTAAGAAGTGAGGGGTCTCGACGTACCGCTTGTCAGGATGCCGCGGGACATGGGGCTTGCCAGGCCGCAAGAGTAAGACACTCGAGCATGAGGAGCACTG
Source organism: Lolium multiflorum (assembly GCA_030979885.1). NCBI lineage: Eukaryota > Viridiplantae > Streptophyta > Magnoliopsida > Poales > Poaceae > Lolium > Lolium multiflorum. Next base: position 19,042,849 of record CM061748.1, read on the forward strand.
AAGGGGATTAACCTCCTTCGGAGGCCACCAGGTGATGGGGTAGTGGCCAGAACCGCCACTGCCGGCAAGGGAGGGACAAGTAGGTGGGGCTAGGTAGGAGGAGATGGGGTGCCTCGGTGTCGATGTGAGATTTTTTGCTTCTGTTTACACTAGGTTATGCAGAAATTCTGGTTAATTTATATGCCTAGGCGCCACCCATGTGATAGAAATCCCTGAAATTTGTTTGAAATAGTAAATTTAGCAGCTCATGGAAATTATTACGCTTCCACATGTCATAACTTGTCATGTTAGTTTAACAATTTTCTCTTATCAGCCAAACAAAGAATATGACCCTGATATTTGTTTTCACTAATAATTTGTTTCCCTCTACGTCATAGTATAAAAGGTGTGGAGTATGAAGATGCAAGCAGGATCCCGCCAAAATCCACTTGTAGTTCCTTTTACTTGAGACCTTAGTGGAGCATGTTTTTACAACGTAAGGGGTGAATTGTTGTCAAAGATCATGATCACAAGTGAAAATCATAAGTCAAAGCCTCAAATGAGAGTACGTATACAAGATGATTTTTTGATGAAAGATACAACCTGACGACTGCTAGTAGTAAGTTTTCAAAGGAGGGAAATAATGTGTGCATTGTCGCTGATCCAGATGTTTTTCGTTTCAAAGGATGAAAACTTACTACTAGCCTCATTCAAAACACAGTTATGCAAGAGTCTTAAGACATCTGCATCACTCAGATTTCAGACTTGATTATAAACACCTTTCTTTTACGAAGATGTGAGGCCCTGATCTCCATGGGAAATCATCATTGGGCCACCCTTTGAATTAAGAAATCTCATAATTTGAGCTCGACTAATGGAAGTACACATCTGATGTGAAGTCCGACCAATAGATGCTTGGGCAGAGCATATGTTTAGATCGTAGGTTTATGCTCAGATCCGCAAGTAGTGTGGCCCTCCTGAAGGTCGGTGCAGGTGTCTTGCAAGGTGTCGGCATCGATCTTGTGGATGCTGAAGCCCTTGTCCCAATCATCCAGCGCTAGATAGAGGTGCTTCTTCGGCACAACCCGCGGCCTCTTGCCGGTGCACTCGCCATTGAGTTGCGATTGATGACGCTTAGACATTGTCTCCAAATCCAATCAATCTGCCGGCCCTCGCTGTGTATCTAAAGTGATTCAATTTCTGATTTTGATTGCGAGAAAGGCAACGAAACGATAACGTGAGGGCCGGTACAAGAATCGATATCTAATCTGGCAATGAAGCGCGAGATCATTGAATCCCTCCCCGTGTTTATAGAGTGGGCGTGGGGCTGACGAGAACTAGATTGAACTCCGAAACCGGCTTGGTTTGCAGATAGAAAGGGAAGTGCAGGGTACCTGGAATCCGAGTCGAAGAAGACCCTACATGGGGGAACGCAGCTCCCGCTCTTCTTCTTGTCGCAGGCGGCCGCCTCTCCTTTCTCCCTGCATTTTTCCCTCTCCGTTGCGGGGGCGGTGCTGCCGGCGGAACTAGCCGTTATAACATCACTTACACCGTAGTGTCCACCGACGTCGCTTCATCCTGCCTGCCGGATCTGCGTGAAGATCTGGCCTTCGCCCTCGACTCCTGCAACTGGTCTACCATCGGGACCTAGGAGTTCGACCCGCGCCAACAATCCGGTTACCTAGACGATGTCGACTTCTTCAACCGGGAGCGCGGTGTCGGCCTCGATGACGAGGAGGAGGATGAGGAGGACGCCTTGGCGGAGCAGGAACTCCAACCACCGAAACTCACGGAGGAGGAGATGATCGAAATGGGCATCACCCTGAGCGACCAGTGAGATGGCCTGACCCCCAACCGTTAACTGAAAGTTCTACCCTTAATTCCTTCGATATGTTATTCCCTTTTTTCATTCAACATAAATTGAGACTTTAACTAACACAAATTCGTATTTTAGAAGCTAACAGGTGTGACCATCAATTAACTGACTCTAGTAAATATGGTACACATGTACTCGGATTGGGGAAGAATTACCTATGAAGTATGAACTGAACTACAAAACACCATCCAAGGAAGATATCAGGGAAGGGCGATGTCGTCCCATGGGAAGGAAGATATCCAGGCAGTGAGAAGATGGAGGTGACCCGCTGCTCCCCCTCGCAGGCTACCTTTTAACAAGTCTACTAGCATAAATCTGTGGATGGAAAACAGGAGCTACATGGATCTATCCTGGTTTGGAGCAGGCTACGGAAATACATCTGTGGATGGAACCAAGAAAAGAAAAAGAGATTAAGGCATGGTTCAGTATGTAAGATGGTTACCTACGGGATTGAGATGCTATCCAGCCAGCGATCGAATCGCTGCACGCCGCCGGCTAACACATCGGCGTCGGCCACCAATTCTCCATATGATAGATCAAACGCACCCACGTCTTCAAATATCCATCTCGCCAAGTACCGTTGCGCGCCGCCGCCCGCTGGCCCGCCAATCGGCCATGGCGATCGATCTCCTCTCCTCTCCTCGACAAAGTCAAAGTCTAAGTCATAGTCACACGCGCTTTCCGCACGCGGTGGGTGGCAATGGACTTGTACTTGTAGACTTGGTTTGGGGCTTCTGCAAAGGTTCAAAATTTTGGAGAGAAGCGAGCGGGAAGAACCCTGCTTATTTCGTTTGTCCCTTGATCTCCTTATTAATTGGTTTGGAGAAGAAATGGAGTGCTGAGATCTGTCACGCCACGGATCACTGACGTGGCAACCATCCAGGATCTTGTTTGTGGGTTGGCAATTCATTGAATCACCTATTTACTGTGGACGGCCAGCTCGATTCTCCGGGCGTAGTTATGGAATGTGCTTCCCTACGTATTCTCTCCGTGGCATGTAGCCCAAGGGAAAGCCCGTGCTTTACGGTAGCTCCAGAATTGACGGTTCGTTTTGATTCGTTGGACATGATCGACTTGCTTCTTCAAAATTAAATGGAGGATTCCATGCTATACGTAGTACTTGAAAACGTTTTGCTTTAGGCAGGTCCATATGGGCTATGGTTACTAGCTAGCCTCCTCCTCCTCCATAATATTCTATATTTCGCTAACTAATAAAGGAAATTCGTACTCATTGAGTGGTACAGCAAAAATACTTGACTGTAGATTATTTTTTTACTTTAGAGGCACAACAATTCTCTCTACAGCAAAACTGGACCTTGAGCTGCTGATTTTACGAGGTCGATCCTAATGCTCGCCGTCATACTCTCCCGCATCACCATTGCAAACGGCTGCTACAGCTGCGGAGAAGTCCACGTACACGTGAAGCAAGCAATTATTCTTCAGCTTCGCACTTGAGCTACCTTTATCCCGATATTCATTATACGAGGACACCAATTGTGGTGTTCAACCGCAACTGAGCAAGTACCTACCGGCAACTTATAATTAATAATTGCCAAGGCACAAGTTAAGCTAATAAATTAATTAAACACCAATCAGTAAGAGCGCTAAAAAAATTGGCATCAACTTCGTTGATTTTGCTGACATTTGGACCTAAAATCTTGACTAGTATAATTAAAGAGAAGTGCAAATTTTATGAATAATGAAGATTTCAAAGAAAATAGTATTGGACTTTTGGATTCTTACAACTAGACTCAATTTTACACGGCTTGAAACAATATCACTACATAAACACAAGCAGCACCAGCGGCTCCAGATCGGCAGGGTCACGCCTGAACGAAGAAGCCATAGGCGAGCATAGCCGGTCAGCGACGGAGACTGAGCAGCACTGCATAGCCAGTCGGCGAGACCAACCGGAGTTGTGTGCCATCTAGACACCAAGCCACCAGGCCACCCTCCCTCTACTGGACCAAGTGAACCTGCACATAACAAAAAAAATACTTGGAAATCGATATGCAGAGGAATCATCATGTCACTGTAATTACAACTTTACAGCTATGGCACATAGCCATAAAAGTGCAAATTTATTAAATATTTGCCATGCCCAATATAGGGAAAAGGTTGCTCTCAGTTTATATATGTTTGAATTATGTTTCTAGATTAGAACGAGTAAAGCATGCAAATTCTGTAGTAAATAACATCAAGAAAATCTGCAACGCCATATTCACTTCAGCATTGCAGCAACACTGGTACCAAACATTCACTTAGCAACTTGCACCTACTTAATATGACTACCTGCTAAGACACTTCTCAACTTGCTTGTGGCCCTTACTAGTTTAAAGAGAACACATTTTTATGCTGGGAAAGTCAAGTTTCTTCATGGACTTGCTATAAAATGGATAAAAATGAAGTGAAACAATAGAATACAATGACTGCAGTCCAAGAAAAGAAGATTACCTCATTTTCAGCTGTATCGAAGCCACCAGTTATCAGCAGTAGAATTTGTATTGTCCACATTTTCAGTAGGTACATGACTTCTCAAACTATTGCTTGCCCTATTACCAAAAAGTAAAAGAAAGGGTTTCACAAAATTCTCTATGCTTCTGTGATGAACTATACAATGAATAAATAATAACACAACCATAGCTAATTATGTATAATAATCAGGTAACCATTTCTACGCCACACATTTACTGGATTCAGCTTTTAACATGTCATGAACAAGCAAAACTGCAACCCTCATGCACTAATACAACATAAAATACACCACACAAAGGAGCAAGAAACAAAGCAGCACATCATTACAGGATTAGCAATTCTACAAGCTAACAACAGACAATAGAACAGTTAAAAAAATACTAGAGTATTCATCAAAGAGAACCAAAAAAAGGTTCACGCGTTTTTATGTTCAACATAATGCCAAAATAGCAATTGCACATTAAATTCCTGTTCTGCAAATGACTACGAGAGTATGGAGTCAAAAATAATTCCGATGATATTTTCATGACCAATGTATTCTCTTCCTACTAAGGTAAACAAATATCTAGTTCTAGGAGGATGAGGGCGAAGAGGATGGAGGCATGGGAGAGTTTCTTGCCTCTTTCATTGTGGAAGGAGGTGACCCACAGAAGGTCATCTTCGTTCCAGGAGAGGTTGAACTCGACCATCTTCAAGCATGGTTGGCGCTGCTCCTCCTTGGCCGTGGGGCACGCTAAAGACCGTGCCTATCAGCAAAGAGAAAAACTATTTAGTTTGAATAGTTAAAATCGTCAACTCGGTCTAGTGCTTAGTAACTATAAAAAACACGACATTCATCATCTCGAAACAGCCATAAAAAATAGTGTAGCTTTATTGATGGGTTTACGGATAAAAAATGGGGTGCAAGAAAACAATATGGCAATATCAATGAAGCATCATCCAAGTGATAGATCGATAACACCATCCAAGCAATGAGGTGCATATTGACGGAGGTCATGTAAATCCATCAATGTATATAGGGGCATCGGTAGAGCATTTCCAATGTAAATATCAAATCACTAACAGATGGCAAAGGACCACATTCAAGGTATATCAACTGCAGCAGGATCTATTTCAACCTTCAACACCGCCTAAAGTATTATGCATATTGGAAATTTTATTATACAATTTGTATTTACACTCGTGAACTTCCATGGTAGAGATTGTTTCGTTTGCTTCTTACTACACCCTTTTTTTGGCTAGTCATGCAAATACAACCATATGTTGACAATGTGCACAGTAGATAGTAAGCGATATGTTGCTCATTGCATTAGTTATTTCTAAATATCACTTCCATGCTGGAATGTCATCATGCAAACGGACTGTCCCAGACATGACCACACCAACGCCAACCCTGTGAAGATATGGGCATCGTTTGGCTATATATGCGCATTCCATTTCAAGTTATATAAAAGTTACGCAATGAACAATGAGCAATGCATGCATATCACGCCCATCTGCTGCCCTGACTCATGGATAATCACTAATTTTGTTCAGCGCATACTCACATCAGAGAAGCATCTAAGGTTATCAAAGACCAAGCATGGGTAGAAGAAAGCATGTCTGCCTGATCCGGCGGCCAACCCACCCTCCAGGCCACATCAGGAGCATACTGATCCAGTTTCGCTACCTTAGAAACATGAGAGAACTAAGGACTCGTAATAGGACCATAAATAAGATGAAAAAAGACTTGATGTGGTTGCAGTACCTTACCATATTGAAGACTTCAAGCCTAATTCAGGGTCACTTTCTTTTCCTCAATTCTATGCATCCATTCTTGGTCCTCTTCTTGGTTGCAACATAAAAAGGTTTTCTGGTAAGAAACTGCAAGCAAGAAGAACCTTATTAGAAAACATGCAAGTACATACATGCATGCCTTGCATATACATATGAAAAATGCTATAAAAGAAAGACCTTATTTCAAGAAGTCTATCACTACTATCGCACGGAGCGGTGAACTCGCCGACATCTCACGGACTGCTTTGTACCCTCGCCGGCGACACCAAAGGTGGTTCTGTAAGGTAATCAACAATATGACAATATCAGGTTATCAATTACAAGATTTGAGAACCTGACAATAAATCACAGGGAAAGAATAGTACCATATTCATTGCAATATTACTAGTCCCTCCGAACCATAGTTTCGTGGTTTTTGTTCAAATTTGATCAAAGTTGAACTAAAACCACAACACTTAAGACGGATTGGAGTAGATGATTTAAATTTGCAGCAAGATCAAAGGGTCCTCAGTAACTTATAGATAAGCTCAATTATAGTTTATTTATTTCCAGGCTACGGTGGTTTTCAATGTGAAACCAACTAGGCAAATTCAATCCCAGCACCTTCTTAGGAAATCCGAACTCAGCAAAGCCCAGGTTAAGATGGGAACAAAACATTACTCATTCACCTAGATTCACATGGGAATTTGGTTATGTTGTGACCAAGAGATCATATACAAACCAGTAGAGGGTACTAAATAGGTTCTAATTTAGGAAATTTACTTTAATTTTGGTTCACGTATGTCCCAACTATAAAATGAAAACCTATTATCTGAAAAACAAGGCACCTTCCTATTTATCGGGCAGTATCTAATAGGTTCCTGGCTTCTGGAACCCTATTGGTGGTGGCCAAGTCAGCTGACAACATAATCTTTCCAAAACCCCAAGTAAATGATCATTCATCTTTGACTATTTGGACATTGCTATATAAAATAAAGAAGGTTTTGTTGGCCACTTGATTTTCACTCAAAACAGTAAGATAGTCGTCCATATTTTAACATTGTTGCATAAATCGTAATTATAAAGGCTAACCTAATAACAACAAACTTAATGTAACTTTTCTACTGAGGTATTAAAATCCAGCTGATTAAACTAGTAGGAAGGAACTCAATATTTAGCGAATCTAAGGAAACAAGAAAAAGTAATTAGCATAAGTGTTGCATACCAAAGAAACATTACTCAGATTGAGATAGCCAACACTAAAAAACCTAGTATGCCTAAGAAATTTCACTTCAGATAATAAAGAGACTCGGAATGACGAAAGTAACCATAATAGAAGGCCGTGAGCAACATATAACAGATCACAAGCAACAACAATTGGTCCCACCATGGTGGTGTCACAAGTGTGACCGTGTACACAACTGTACCAATGAAAATTGCCCAAACAAACCTAAGGCAGAGACCTCAATCTATATCTCTTTACATGAAAAAGAAGACTTTCAACGGCAAAGGTACAAAACAGACAATGATACTATGACCAAACTTTGAAAAACCGCAGATTCAACTGGAAGAGTAATTCTTCGATAAAGATGAACATCATGAAGTGATTTGCATAGTTAGCAGGGGCAGAAGAAAATAACAGACATGTCACATATTCCAACGAATCGCAGGGGCATGAAGTGATGCTAATTTAAAAAATTGTATATGTGACACTCAAGGTAGTTACACCGCAAGGGCATGCATGGGGCACAAGAATGCAAGCGATGTACAATAGGTCTGAACAAGTCAACAAGGCAGTACTAAACAAATTTGAGACATATATCATCGGAACAAGCTAACATGCATATTACTTAACAACAAATCCATTATGTATTACCTTATATAACAGAAAAACAACAAATTAAGATGCTCAATATTGTGATTCGATAGTAGCAACTTAAAATATTGGCTACGAGAAAATAGAATGGCAAAAATAGTTTTGCAAGAGATCATCCGCGTTGCCCAACCGAATGGGCAATAGAGACAGCATAAAATGTAATATGTAGCAAAATGAACTTCCGAACACAGGCAATAAAAGCAGCAAAACATGTTACATCCTAGTTGGGCATGTGAAGACAAGTTCTGAACCACAATGACTAGAGGAAAAGATAGTCACTACCAATCAATTAGAAATATACAGTAGTACATCATTGATCTAGCTTACAACTCAGGAATAATATAATCTAAAGAATTAATTAGTATCATCATCTCACAATTGAGATGATAAATGCCTGCAAAGATGAGAAGCATAGATAGTTACCAAATTACTATCATCATCTCACCATCAAAATCTTAAGTGGTGCAATTAAATCTGCTATAGCATTTTTGTTACACAAACTACGGACCAAATCAATCTGACCCGGATTTAGCACAAGACAAACATCACATACAACAGCATCATCTTCGCATCAACGACAAAAATAGACAAAAAATATGAGAGCACAACTTTGGTGGCTACCTTCTAGTACGAGTGGACGTAGTTCTGGGTGACCTCCTGAACCTGACGCACATCCTAAACGTCACCACCTCCGCTTATCCTCATTGTCACAGTTAACTTGCAGCAAAGTAAAACAATAATATGTGTTTGACAAAGAAGGTAGAATTGAACTGTGACGATGAGTCAAAAAATCACCATTATCACAAATTATCAAATAACGATTACTAAGAAGTTTCACTCTGATGAGTCTCCTCAATGAAATGATAAATGCATGCAAATATGAGAAGCACAGATAGGCACCAAATTAATATTATCATCCATTTGTGCAATCTAAAGTGGTACTATCAAATTTTTTATCACATTTTTGTTACGGGGACTACATACCAAAGAAATCGCCCGAATTTAGCACAACAAAAACATCACGTACAACAACATCATGTTAATTTGCACTGATGACATAGCAGCTAAATTAAAAGATTGAGTAATAAGAAATAGCCATATGCTAAAAAAATTGGATGAACTGATATAGATGATTTCATGATCAACTTCGCTTCCAATAATAAGATTATGAACATATCCCATTCATCCTTGTGATAACCACTTGACAAATAACTACTTAGTGATCGTTACACTATCAACTTGTACTATTATACTATCAACTTGTAAATTCACCTTGTGATAACCACTGTACAAATAAGATTTAATGAACTATACTTCCTAGAAGGCATGTAGCAAACTCTACCTTTCCAATAAAATGAAACGCAAAGATTCCTTTGTGTTTTCTCGAAAAAAAAATAACATAGCTATCGTACCCATAGTTGCAGAATGCAATATTCAATAAAATAGAAATATGCTACCCAACCATTTGAGACGAATAATCAACCAGAGAAAACAAGATTATGTCCCCAGTACAAGTTAATACCTGTGGCTGACACTACCAAAAAAACCATGTGGTCGGGGAAACCCCATATTTATTTAGAAGACATGTCACATAATCAACATCAAAACAAGGTAAGAGAGATGGCAGGAAGGAAATCAAACAAACAGAGTTTCTTGTTAATGCATCGTTGCATAATATTTCCTGCTTCCGAACATGCACGTACCATGTCAATGTCGCCGTTCCTTTGACTCCATATACCCACACAAACAAATGAACCGAATAAGACTCCCACTTCTTGCCTACTGGGTGGTTCTGGATCTAGAACGGGGAGGAGAAAACAATATTTATATAACCAACATTACAAGATACGGTGGTCAGTACCAGGTAGAACAATTTAAAAATATCTATCTATAAACTGCATGCTGCCAAATGAAACAAGTATCCTTGCATATGTGCGCACATCCCAATAGGGAAAAGGAAACATTGTTTTGCACGTATAAGATGGAGGACGGGAGAGCTTACCGGCAGGAGCTTGTTGGGTCGAGACGGCTTAGAGAGCTCACCAGCAGGAGCTTGTTGCGCAACACAAGCTCGGAGACGTGCCGCCGGCAGCAGGATCTCAGATACGTGGCCGACAACAGCAGGAGCTCAGAGATATTGCCATCGCCAGCCTCTCAGGGAGGTGGGTGGTCACCGGAAGACGTCCTTCAGTAGCCTTGATCAGACGACCACCAATCCATCGTCTCTTCCTCCTTGCCTCCCTGCCGCCATTCGTGCGGCGTAGCCTGCTGGCTGCGGGCGTCACCGACAAACTCGATTCTCGATCTCACTTGAAGGATAGTCATGCAATAATTAAGAAAGAAGTCCTGCACGTTCTTAGTAAAAATGAGCACTAGCACCCCCACAAAATTAAACCATGTAAATAAAGCATACAAAACATAAACATTAGTTCAACAACATACATACAGGGGTCCCTAAGTTTTGATAATTCCGGACACACTTATATTAAAATAATACAAACTCCGGTGTACTTTTGTTGCTTGCAGTTGCAGTATCACCATAGTCAGGGATTAGAAAAGGTATGTACTGCCATAATGCAACTAGAGCAGTGTATCCGCATTCCAGTTTTAGGCCTGTGTTCTTTCATTAGAATGGATGCTTCTTGATCTGCAGTGAGCAAATGTTCAAAAACAATTACAAACAATTACAAACAACCTTAAAAGAACCTGCATCTTACTGCCAGGATCACTAGGTTTGGCAACTAGCAGTCTAAGATCTGCATGTCTACATCTTATTTCAGAATTAGTGTCTAATCGTTTCTCTTCTCAGGATAGCATCGATTGGTAGGTGCAATAGTTAACTAATAGTCAAATACCTTGAACGCAATAAATGTGTTATGTGACAACCTGTTTTCTCAAGATAATACCTAACTTAATACCTTTCAATTTCATGCATAAGGAATTAGATTGGATGCAGCCCAAGCTTTCCAATATCGTCGGAGCTCCCTCCTCTTGGAACTGCCTTCAAGCAAAGAAAAACAGCTAGAAAGGACAAAGTGTCCATTGTCATGTCAAGTTATTCGCATGCTATAGCAGATAAATTTAAAATAAGTAACTTCTTTATAATGGACTTGCTCATAAATTAGTTCCAAAAAACAGTAGACAGGAAGCATCCTCTCTTGCAAGTTGCAACATTCTTTCTGTATTTCTTGTTCACCATTTGAGACCATTCATTCTCCAACTGAAAGATGGATGGATTTACAGTTCCACCTAAAATTATTTGACTTGTATAGTATCCAAGAAATGGTGGAGTCAAGATTAAATGAAATGCAACTAGATATCCTTGCTTTTGACATTGTAGTCGCATGGAGATGAAATATATTTGTATATTTGGGTATGCAAGATCAAATATTTCTGCTAACATAACATGCTGGTGGTAAGATCCCTATTCCTTTAGGTGCATAAGTATTTCATGTATGGAAGAATAGTATATTTAGTAGTATTTTTTGGTATGTGGAAATCCTTCCTCTATCATCCACTTTCAGTATGATGGAAAATTTATATGTAGCGTTCAACTTTGGAACTTCTGCATAACATCATTACTTCATTAACAATTTTAGTTTCTACCTCCAACCAGCATATTCAATGGTTTATACCTGTGACTGTTAGACAAAACCCTTTTATTTCATTCTTGTATTAGTTGGCCCTTCTGTTCATACAATCGCTTAATAATAGCCTGGCAGTCCGTCTCCACAATGAAATGTTGAAAGCCTCGTTCCATAGCTTAATGCCATCTTGACAGGCTAAAGCCTCTGTGAATAAAATAAAATAGTATTTTATTTTAGCCCACCACAGTAAAGCTTCCATTGAAATTCTATTACCAAAACCTGTTCCATCAGCCCATTCTCATATGAGTTAGAGCCATCAGTATTTATTTTAAGCATATTGTCAACTGTTTCATTATTTTTATCACAGCGGGAGAAGCATTCCTTAACAGTGAGGAACCTCATGGCCGTCACTGCCATGACAAAGTTTTTTTTTTCTGTTAGTCCTAGTTGTAACCTAGAGGAGTGTGTTGTTATAACTTATAGCTGTGGTTCTTACCAATCCCTGACTATGGTGATACTGCAACTGCAAGCAACAAAAGTACACCGCAAGCAACTGCTTTACGGTGATTGGTAAGCATCGATAGGTCACCGGAGTTGACTCTTTTGAAGTTGTCACGGCACTAGGGGCAGGATTGCGACCTCGAGCGCCTGCAACCAACCAGGACAAAACATGGTTCAATTATTGCAAAAATATCTTTGTAGCGTAGTTCAGTTACATTATAATTGCTCACGTAGCAGATAACACTCTTCTATTTGAAAATTTATGAACATATTCAGTGGGTTCATCTTCAAAAAAGAAATTGAAAAAGTCTTTTTTTAGGAACTACCAATTGATAAGTAGTTGTGTGCATTGCTTCTGGGCATGCACTTAATAAAAAAGTACCCAATAAACATTTTGTTATCCTGGCAGAAGCTAAAATCGTATTATTTTTTACAGTTCAAAATCTCCTAAAGGTAACTACCTGTACATAGTGAACTAATCTTCTACTTTATTGAGAAGGAACTGAACTTTCTAAGTTTCTGATGCCCATTGACAGTAGGTTGCAAGGAGGATCATGCCATGTACTCGAATCAAGCATAAAAATGGTAAGAAAATGCAGGGGTTGCGGCATATTTGCAGAGCCTCACTACATCCATGGGGTACAATAAATAAAAAAGGTGACACTAGGTTAGTGCACATCTCTATCAAATTTCAATAAAAAAGGCTCCACTTAATGTGTAGCCCTTACAACAAAACTGATAAGTAATAATCTCAATCTTCCTGGAGAGAAATCTGCTGATCCTGGAGAGAACTCGAGGGGAGCTAATGTGGATTGCTTGGCGGTGACTGTGGAACACTAGTTGAGTAGGTGATAGTGGTCTCTGTTCTGTTTTGGTTCCTGCCTTATGCATTTGTCTGTAGCTTGGTTTGTTTGGTGTTCGTTGAGGTGTCTCGGCTGGTGTCAAACTGATAGAAGCTGGATGATGCTACATGGAATGGGGTGGGGAGGCTTTTCTGGAGAAAAAAAGTTACCAGTAATTGCAGAGGTTGCCACACATTTGAAGAGCTTCAATGTATTAATAACCAGGTAAAGTGCTTATATTAGGTGACACTAGCTTACGTAGTGCATAGGCCTTTGTACCAAAACATTTCACTTAGTAACACCAAAACGAAGTCCTAACAAAGCTACCTTTGAACTTGCATTGAAGAAAACTTGTCTTGCTCTGGTTGAACAAGGCATAGAGAAATAAAAATTCTCTGATTGAACAAGGCATGCAGAATTTACAAAAAATTACGACAGAGGATACAGTTCTGACCATTGACAGTAGCACTTCATGCACAACCTTCATGTTCAGCTCCATGTAGATCCCACACTCCTATTCGATCTCCCACTTATCTCAGAGGCCAGCCTCTTTGTCTCCCCTCCACGTCTCTCCTCTTGTACCTCTCCTTGCACATCGCCATCTTCCTTCTGCCCTTGGTTGTCGTCTTCGCTCATTCCCGTTGTGCAGTTGTGACAACAGTTTTGGTTAGTATATCCATCAATTCTGAAGTTCAAAAACCAAGCACCTGTCCGTCAATACATAATTATCAAGTCCAAAAATCCATTCATTCGGTTGAGCTGTGTAAGGAATGGTAGTACGAGAGATTTTACCGTAGAGTTGTTCCCTAATTCAGGCATTCCCCTTGTGTGGCATGGTGCTGGTTATGTCCACATAAACCTGCAGCCACGGCCAATAAATTAGATGTCGAGGATGGGTTTTGCACTTTTGCAAGAATACAAGCTAACAAGCAAAAAGAGCACGGACGAGTACACCATCAATTCTGAGCTGAAATAGTAACCATGTAGGAGCACAAAACCTTGTAAATTAGGATCCTGTCCTGAGTAGGGTCGAGCTGGCCTGCTAGGCTACCGTCGGGAAGTTCACGGCGGGGCTGTAGTACATGTGCATCTGCTGGAAGTCCTCGTCGTAGTCCCTGGAGCAGTCCGACGGCCTGCAGGCTGCAGTGCAGACGACGAATTTGCCATCCCCTGACGCGGCGTCAAAACAAGAACACACAGAGCAGCCGCATCGGAAGAAATTAACTGGGGAATAGTATTCTGGGGAGAGGAGGGCTCACAGGGTGTTGCGTGTTGGATATCTCTGGCAGCAGTAGGCCGGGGCGCCGGCGGCAGCCGCAGCTCCGTGAAGGTGACAACCAACTACTCCTCCTTGCGTCTCTGCAGCGAGGTCCACGAAGCCGTGGAGGAGGTCCTGCTCCTCCAGCGCCGGACGATGCTGCTGCTTGTGCGGTTGTTGTGCCATCGCACACGACTTACATCATGGCAGGGAGTGAGGGATCGAGGCGGAGGGGCATAGATAAGCTAGGTGACGGGAGGCGCCATGGTGGCGGGTGGGGGTTCTTTACGCCGGCCTCTAGGGTTTGGACTTTGGAGGATGTGTGGGGAATCATGGGGAGGCGGGTGGGTGGGAGTCGGCGAGGTAATTTCTGCGTAAACTTCGTCAATCACTCTTGCAATCTCATTTTGGCTGCAGCCCGCAGACTCCGCCGTAATTCCTCCAAACGCTTCCTCTGTCACGAATTAATGACGCTTTAATCGCATTTCCTTTTCTCGTGCCCCAATCAGTTCTGTTAATGGGGCATGCATCGGTAGTTTCCCATATAGATTTTAGAGCATTAATATAATAATTAACAGCCATAAAGAGCGGATTTGTGGATACCAAATGGTTGTCACGCAAAAGGACAGAAATGCCAGCACTTTCACGTTGACAAAGCTGTTTGAATCAAACATTTTTTCCCATGCATGCAAGCTGTACTATATGAGATGACATGATCTGCATATGGTTCTATACTCCTAATAAATAAACTCTTTTTTTTCTTGGGGTTAGAATATAAACAAACTTAAGAGAACAAAATCGGCTACCACTGGCGCCACTCAAAGCGTGCCGGCGCTTGGAGCGGCCCATAAACCGAACGGCATCTCCGTGGAGAGGGGGTCGAACAGGTAGTGCCGAGAATGTTTGCCGCATGTGAAAAGTCACGTGGGGTTGGCCTGGCAGGGATAAAGCCCGCGGTCAAAGGCTCAAAGCGGTTGGCTCCTTCGTCTCCCTGACACGATAGATTGCCAAGCAAGATGGTGTGTCCCCCGACATCGGAGTAAATGGCGAGCACCATCTCAGCTAACAACTCGTCCTTGTACTCGCCTCATAACCCCTCATCGCCACCTAAGGCATGTATGGCAGCCCCAACAACTTCTATGGTGGCCGTGACTAGTGGAGGGGCCGCAGCGTCGACGTCGTGCTGGCCCAGCTCGGCTACATGCCCGGATAGCCCTTGTAGTAGATGCCACAATGGCCGCACTACATAAAGGAATCACCGTCCGTCTGCCGCTCAAGGATGCACGCGGCAGCACCAGCGACATTGGTCTTGTCTTCTTCATCGCGTGAGAGCTTCCGCCCGATCAAGCTGGAGCTAGGTTCGCCGCCCCGTCAAGAATGAGTCAGGGTCACCACAACGCCAATATGGGAGTGGCATCATCTTCCGCCCTGTCAAGAAGGAGTTTTCACCTCCTCAAGGCCGTCCCTCCTTCCATTGTCGCAATGTGAAGGAGCGGAAGCCGTCACCACCACCATCGGAGGTGGAGATGAAGGTGGTCGAGTACCTCTTGGGGTTGGCGATGGCCCGTGCCCCTAACAACCTAGAGAAAAAGCGTAGGACTCCCCAAGGCGATGGCGCTGTCCATGAACATCGTTTCGTGCGCCGCCAACGAGTTTGTCGGGTGGTGGTCGGTGCAGGACATTGGCGTTTTCGTCGATATACCCCTCCTAGGAGGGGTACAACGACGACGAATGGGCAGACATTGGCCCCATCCTGGACTGGAGCTTGTAGTACCATGTGAAGTGTACCATGGCTTCTAGGACCATATGCGTGTTAGAAGTTGCATCTGTTGAATTGAATTGGGAGTTTCACACTATATAAGTCTAAAATATTTCTGCGGTACCCCCCCCTCCCTCATGCAGATCCCGCAATGTTTACACCCTAGCTTCTCGTCGGACGTGGGCATTCCATGTGACTTTCATCTTTGTTCGTGTTAGAATATATCATATGAACATACCCAAATAAAAATTACGCCAAGTTCTAAGAAAAATGAGTCAATTGCCTCTAAGTGGAAGTTTCGCATTAGGTTGAAGACCTTTTTGGACTATAGTCATGATTGGGAAGCAGGCGCTATTGCTATTGTATTTCTGTTTGTCAAGCAAGCGCAATTTCAAAAGGTGTGCATTGTCTTTTATTCTCTATATATACCACTCTTATATAAAACACTCTTATGCACCAAAATAGTTGCATTAAACATGCCATTTCATGTGACATCTCATCATCACGTTTTACCGGGTTTTTCCCCACATAAAGCTATTACCCATCATTTCATGTGATGTCTCGTCATGGTAGTGCCGTGCTAGGATTGCGAGTTCCCGAAGTTCTATCCATTAGTGTTATTTTCACGAGCCTTAACTTGTACATACGAGTTTCGGTCAAGGCGATCCCCGGAGCGTTGGAAAGCTCCCCAAAGTGTATGTGACTCCTACTTTTCACGATCTTTTTTTGATTTGACTGTTCTTTGTCGGATGTCATGGCGGGGCCGAAATATGTTGGCAGGTGGTTGTGATGCTTATGCATGAATGTTAGGAATCCCTCCCGGTTGACCTCCTCGTTCGAGCTTTAGGACAATTTATCCTTAGCGGAGTAATTGTGATTCTTCTGCATCGAGATTGGGCATCGTCAAGTCCCCCGGGATCCCAGACCGGTTGTCGACGTGGATCTCTTCAACCATGGGCTCGCACGATTACTGGAGCGTGTTGTCAACGATGACGCCAATCTTTTTTTTTTAACAGGGAAGGGCCCCGAAGGACCCAGAAGCTGCATTATATTTCAGCGGTGGCTACACATTTTACAAATAGGACCTGAAGGAGATATAAAGTTACAGACCAGCCCTCAACTTTTACAACCAAGACCCTCGGAAAAAATATAGAAAAGCAATCGGGTCCCTTGCCACCTTCCTCGCGTCGATTCCTCCAGTTGCGGCCAACAGTTGCATCGCTGGGGACGAAACCACTTGGGATGCAACCACCTAAGAGCGCCGCACTTCTGGAGTTGAAGGGACTCCACTTTGGCACGCCGGCCAGGAGGTTGTTGATGAGTTGACGCCAGCATACGATCCGAAGATCAGCTGGAAACGCGAGAGCTCGGAGCAGCCGCCATTCGGCCATAGGAGTCGACGGCAGGACGCCCAGAGGTCATCGATGAAGCGCCGCCGAGGATGAGATCCAAAAGATAGAAGCAGCCGATCTTCCCCATCGCGTAGACCTTCCAGCAGCTGCCGTCCATCCCCTTCCCCCTCCATCTCCTTGATGGCGAAAAGAAGAGGCTAGAGCCACATATCTGAGGAGATCCACACGGAGCATAGAAGCGGGCTTATTGAGAGAAGAGCCCCGGCCAGATTCGACCCCTCTCTTCGTCCACCACGGACGTCGGAGAAGGAATCGAATCCACCGCGTCTCAGCGCTGCTCGCCGGCGCCAAGATCAAGCTCAGAAGCGGAAGATCTCCGAAACTCCACAAGGGTAAAACCAACCTAGATCTAAACCTAATACTAGTACTACTCTGTACAGCCCGCACCACGCATCCACCTCGTCGCCGACCAGCATCGCCGTCGGAGAAGAGAGAGGAGCGGGCCGGGGCCGCCCTACAGGCGACTCTCAACTGGGCGGAGAGAACGAGAGAGAGGGGGAGAGGAGAGGGGGGGGGGGATGAGCGGTGTTCCACGATGACCGCCAATCTTGATAGTGGCAAAGTCGTGCCAACCGGATGGCCGGAGGCGAGGCGTGGTGTGATTACGTGAATGCTCAAATGCACCATGTATGTTGCGTGTACGTGATGATTTAGCCCGTAACCTCTCCATGCATGTACGATCTTGTGAGTATCTGTGGAAAAACCACACGTAAATGCATGCGCTATACACGGATGCGAGCGGCAAACAAAAAAATCAAGGAAATGAGCGGGAGCAGCTATAACCGCGGAAGAAAATAAATAGATGGAGACAATAAAAAAACCTGCTTTTTTTTTGTTTTGACAATCAATAAAGAACCAACTAAATGAGAAAGTCCTTCAAAAAAAAAAAAACTAAATGAGAAAGAATAAAAGAACGAAAGAAAAAAACAAGGCCTACTAATCTCTAAAGAGATCTAAGCTCCCAGGGTTGGGAGCCCCTGTGAGAGTTTTGCACGTCGCTGTCGCGGGTCCTACATTGCTTATACCGTTTCGTTGGTCTCAGTTGTTTTGTTCGCTCGGATTTAATTTGCACGAGAAGCGGAGGACGGGGGAAGCAGGCGTACCTCCGGCGAGGTCGCCTGATGGCGCAACATGGGCAGTATTATATGGCAGGAACAGCAGTACCTCTGCCGAGGTCACCTGATGGCACAGCAGGTGCAGGTTCGACCATGCGTTCCTGATGGGTGACAGCGCCGGCGCCGCCATCGCGTTCCACATCATCGCGCGGCTCGGCGAGGGCCAGCTTGGCGCTTTGGCCCCGTTCTCCGCCAAGGGAGCTAGCCATCCTGATCCACCCATTCTTCGACGGCGTGGCCCGCACGGCGTTGGAGAAGACGACCCCCAGCCACCAGTCGGCGCTGAACATCTCGACCTCGGACAGCTACTGGCGCATGGCGTTTCAGACCGGCGCCAGCCGCGACCACTCGTGGTGCAACCCGCTGTCCCGCGGCGCGCCCAGGCTGGAGACCGTGCCGCTGCCGCCCGTGCTGGTGTACGTGTAGGAGGCGAGCATCTTGCGCGATCGGAACCTTGAGCTGTGAAGGTCGCGGGAAGAGAGTGGAGCTGGCCATGTACGGCGGCGGCGGGCACGCCTTCCAGGTGCTCCACAAGACCACAACTACCACCTGTCCCAGCCGCGGACGTAGGAGATGGCACACATCAGGGCCTTCAGGGCATCTCCAACCGGGCGACCCAAACGGACGGCCCAGCGCGTCCGTTTTGGGCCGTTTGCGTGGCCGAACGGACACCCGGACAGCGCACCGCGTCCGCGTGTCCGTTTGCGCACGCGCGCCAACGCGCGGACGCACCGCAAATGTAATAAAAAAACATAAATGAAAATGAAAAATAAAAACAGCACCAAATAAATATAAACTACTGGTTAGTTAAACTTAGCCCTATTTTGGGCAATTTTTACACAAAAGAAAGCCCTATATGGGCTTTAAACTAAAAAAAGAAACCCTAGACAGGGTTTGCGAGCACGGTGGCCGGCGACTACCCCGTAGTACTCATCGTCGGCGTCGATGACGACGACGCCCGGCGGCGACGCCGTTCCGCTCGACACGCGGAGGGCACCGGGGACTCCGCCGGCTCCCAGCGCCCTTCCCGGGCGGAGCGCGGGTTCGGCGGGCTCGCCGCCGCGCAGCCGTGCCGCGCGACTCCGGAGCCGCTCCTCCTCCGCGGGCGCCCTCCTCCGCCGGCGCGCCGCTCCTCCTCAGCGCCCGACGCGTAGCCTCCTCCCGACGCGCCGCTCGAGGAAGGCCCACGCTCCGCCGGGCCTCCCGGCCTTCCGCAGCCTCCTCGCGGAGGCGCAGCGCCGCGAGGCGCGGCCATTTGGCCAGCTCGTCGAGGTCCGCCGCTCGCGGACGCCGAGCGCCGCCGCGCCCGGTGGCCTCCTCCGCGCAAGGCGCGGGCTCGTTGATGTAGAGCCGCCGGGCGGCGGCCGCCCGCGGGTGTGCGCGGCCGCGCGCGAGGCCGCGCCGTCGCGGATGTGAAGCACGTGCGCCGGCGCGCATCGTGCTCCACTCGAACCACAAGTCCCTGGGACTTGCGCGCCGTACGCCGGGTCTCGCGGAGGTCCGCCGGCCGAGCGCGCGCTCCGGATCTCGCGTAGCGGCGCGGCCGAGCCGGGATGGGCGGCACGGAACCCGATCTGCTCAGCCGCGGGGGAGGTGCACGTCCCCCACGGCATTGGGACGCCGGCGTCCCATCTCGCGCCACCGCAACGGTGACGTAGATCCGCTCGCGTCGGGAGCGCCGGCGGCCCCATTGCGAACGCCCGGCGGGCGACTGCCGGCCGGTGGTCGTTGGCGGACGGCTCGAACTCGCGCCGGGCCATGGCGCGGAAGCTTCGAGCTCGCGCGAGCGCCGAGGGAAAGTGACCGGATAGGGACACCCCTTCCCTCCACATTTAATAGGACCGGGGCACCGACAGTGGGCCAGCCACGCGGACAGGCGGACACGCGAGGACGCCGCGTGCCATCGCGCCACGCAAACCCGGCAAGGGGTTTGCGTTCGACGCCGCGGCCGTCGCTTTGTGCGTACCCGCTGCATTTTTTACCCATCCGGACGCGCGGGCGCGGGATGGGTCGCCCGGTTGGAGATGCCCTCATGAGCGCTAGGTCCAGCAGCTAACATCTGCACGCTGTGTCACTTCAGCAGTTCAGCTGTTAATTAACTACAGTCTAATCCACAATCGATTCTAGAATAGTAGACACCGTGTAAGCAGAAGTAAATTGCAGCACTTGCCCAAGTAAAAACAACTCCAGCGGTCCAACTCAAACGGACGTTCTTTCCGGTGTTGGTACTGTTGCTGTCGGTTTCATGGTTATGCGTCATCGCCGTGGAGAAGGTGGGCGACGGCTAGGGTTTTTGGAAGATAGGAGCAGGTGCAATGAGTGGATACGGACGGGTCATGCGGTTTATAGCGGGCTGTGGCCGTTCGCATTGCCACCTCAGAAACTAGCGCGCCCATTGAAAATGATGACCGGCCTCTGGATGCGGTTATTTAAGACGTGACGCTCCGGTTTATCTGCCTGCGAGGGAAGCCCCACAACCCATCCAACATGGCACGAGGCGCCGGCGCGCGTGTTTCACACCCTATGCGTAGGGGCCAGCAAAGGTGTGCCAGTGGTTTTATTAGGGTCGAAAACCTATCAGCGCTTTATTGGGCGCTTAAAAACACCGTTATTGGGCGCCCAATAAAGCGCTTAAAAATCTATGAGGGGCGCTATTGGGCTCCCCGGTGAAGATGCTCTAAGCGCAATCATCAATCATCTACTCCCTCCGTCTTTAGATAACGTACTTTTGACTCCTGTTCTAAGTCAAAAATTTAAAACTTTAACCAACTTACTTAAAGAATTAGCAACATATATACTTTATTTTTTTTGTTTGTGTTTGTCATATATACTTTTGTTCTTCCAAGGCATTTGGTCATCATGGTTTAGCTTCTTTGTATGCATTCCAGTCTAATTTGGTGTAATACATCTATCTAATATCACACGTTCAACCATGACACGGAAAATTCAATGAGAAAATCAGAGAACGGCGCGGCAAGACGCGCCAGGTCCTTCTAGTAACCAGACCAAACGCCCCCCATTCTCCTCTCCCCCGACTCGATTCCCTCACCCACCCAAACTAACGCGGCCGCCGTTCCTCCGTTCGCCGGCCACGGCGCCGCCCCATCTTCCCCCCTGCCCCAGACCTCCTCCCATCCGCCGTACCCAACTCCCTGTGACCCAGTTCCGGAAGCTCCCGAGCCCCTTCGCATCAGATCGACAGGCGTCGCCCAAGACTCGCCGCCGGGAGGAACGGCGCCGCTCAGACCATGGCGACGCGGCCGGCTGGCTCGCTGGCGCCGGCGTGCATCCATGCGCGCGGATCCATCGAACTGGCCGGACCGGGTCCCGCAGCTTGGCCAAGATTCGTTGGGTGTTGTTCCACGCCGTGGATGTGTCGCCGGCCAGCAGGATACGCCGGCAGAGGCGACCCGAGCAACTGTCGACCGCCGGCCGCGACACGCTGCAAGGAGGGCGTTTCCTTGGAGGGGGGTAAGGTAACGGCGGTGGTGTTGGGTGCTCTCCGCCCGGGCCGCCCTCGCTCACGGGAGTCCTCCGCCGCTGAGGTTCTCGACGGCCGGCGTCTCTGCAGGAGGCGTCCTCCTCGTCCAGGAGGTCGTCCCCAAGCACCACCGGCCGGTGCTACCTCGACGCTGCCCTCGTTCAGGACTATGGCGCATCCAAAGGTCGAATTTTTTTGGGCTTTGTTCTTCTGCGTTATGCCTCCATTAGAGTTCTCTTTAGCACTAGTCTGAATTAGAGTCCTGTCGGTGTTAGGCTTAGTTAGCAGCCGCGGCTTAATCATAATTAAGCCTGCATTAGAGTCCACTGAATCATTATGTATGCATGATGAAAGGGACGAGTGAACATCATATGAGAGATAAATTTCCTGGATTGGCATTTTAGATTCATGCTACTGCCAGCAACATATGCGAATCTGTTTTCATTTCCGTGATGCAAATTAACTGGTCATGGGATTCATAAGGAAAAAAGACCAAGAGAAGTTGTAGCCTGAAAATTGAATATGCCATGCTCAACTTTAATTAAAGGGCAGCAACCTTCTTTTTGCATTTCGAGAATGGACCATGAAACAGTTCGTTGGCATAATTTGTGTATTCATCTTTGAGTTTATTTGATTGCTGAGATACACATTTTATTTTGTAACCTTTCATGTTTTTCTTGCATGTATTCAGGGGAATACTGTCGAAGTTGGTAGAGCCCACTTCGGCACTCCTTTTCACTTATTACAGTGATACTTGTTAGTTTTTTTTTATTCTTCCAAGACATTGTTCTGGTTTTCTGGATTTATCACCATTGTGATGGCATATTGGCATGACTATTGTTTTGGGCTGTACAAAACTTGTACAGTAGCTTCTTATGTTCCTGCTGATATGTCTTGCTGCTCATTTTAAAAGTTGTAAGGATGAGGCTGGGTTGGACGCGTCCACGGTGTGCATGAGGTGAAGCTGCTCGCCCCCAAGGCACACTGTCTACGAACTCGTCGACATTGGCACCGAAAGGTCGAAATTCTTTGTTTTGTCGCGCTCAAATCGGTTGATGCCATGGCATTCTATACAGTTTTGTGCTGCGTGTTGTCTCTAAAGGCGAGCAGATTGTTCGATTTTGATGCTTGATTTGTGCTTTGAAAAGAGGTCCCAATCAGCAGGTTACTGCTGGTTTTTGGGCGGAACAAAAAATCTTATTTGTGTTTTTTGGAGCTATTACTTCGCGCGGTACAACTCGGGTTATTAATACCAGCAGTATTCTTCTGTCCAACTGAGAAGAGCGACATTATTTATGGTGGTTTTTGTCTCGGCTGGGCTGTGGGCAGAATGTTGGCTAGATTGCTGATGCTTTACATAGGAAGAAATGTGTTTCTAGTCTGGGCTTCGTTAGGTTGGCTTACTGATTGATGTTGCTGATCTGAAATAGATGTCCAAAGTGTCATCTTTTAGCTCTTTTCCATAGATGACTTGCTGATTTTCTGGAGTAAAATCAGTGTTTGCTTTTTGTTGGGCTGACCATGCTTTGTTCTTGCTGAAGGATAACTGACGAGGAGGACAAAACGGCGACAGCGGTTGGTTTCGTGTTGGACTCAATGTAGTTATGTAAGATTCTGGTTCCTCATTTATGCGATTTCTTAGCCTTGTGTACATAGATGATGGTGTAGCATCTGTACATGCTCATAGCTGGTTTGGATTCTCCAGATTTTTGTCCGAGTAAATAAATAGTAGTGTCTTGCGTTACTTGAAGGATTATCCACGCTAAGAAATTCAACCGGGGCTTTTATTCTCCAGATTTGTTTCTACATTTTGAAATGGACATGAAACGGTTTCCTTGGCATAGTATGTGTATTCATCTTTGAGATTATTTGATTGTTGAGATGCACATTTTATTTTGTACCTTTCATGTTTTGATACTTGTTCTTTGCATGTATTGAGGGGAAGAATGTCGCAGTTGGTAGAGACCACTTTGGCACTTCTCGTTGACGTATTAGAGTGATATACTTGTTAGTTTTTTTTTATATATTTTTCCACGAGACTTATGGTTTTCTGGATTTATCATCATTGTGATAGCATGACTATTGTTTGGGCTGTACAAAACTTGTACGGTAGCTTCTTATGTTCGTGCTGATTATGGTCTGGTAATGACTAAGGTTCATGGGTAATTTACCGTACATGATATTAAGGATTTTCAAATTGTACTGATATGTGTTGCTCCACATTTTCAAATTTGTAATGATGAGGCTGGGTTGGACGCGTCTACTTGGTGTGCATGAGATGAAGCTGCTCGCCCGCAAGGCCCACCACGGCGACCTGATCGCCGGCGTCTAGGAACTCATGGACATTTGCACCCAAAGGTCGAAATTCTTTCTTTTGTCGCGCTCAAAACAGTTGCTATCATGCCATTCTATGCAGTTTGTGCGTGTTGTCTGCAAAGACTAGCAGATTGTTCGATTTTTGATGCTACATTTGTGTTTTTTTTATAAAGCGGTCCCACTCAGCCGGTTAGTGTTGGGTTTTCTTGTTTATTTTTCATGGAGTAAGAGCATTTCCACCTGGCCCCCTCCATAGCGGCCTTGATAGCGATTTGGGGGCCGGGAGCAAAAATAGGCTCATACTAGCGCGCCCAAACGGCGTCGGCTAGTTTTCAAATCCAATAGAAGCGCCGGAAACCCCGTGCTGGTCCCTTGGCCTAGGACGGTGGGTTTTCGAATCCAATAGAAGCGTCGGTAGCCCCGTGCTGGTCCCTTGGCCTAGGACGGTGCGCCTTGCGGAACGACGATTTTCGTGGGTGGGGGCGTATTGTCAGTGAGAGTACGTGGTGGTTCGCATCGAAAACGATGTGGGGTGGTTGGTCATCGGCGTTAATGGCCTTCCGCGCGGAAACCCAAATGACAATGGTGGCTACTGGCCCTCGCGGCGTCCACCTACCCACGTGCCTTCAATGCGCGTTCGCCGCCTCCCTTAAAAACTCCAGCGGCGCGCACTTCTCTTTGTTCCCCGCTGTCCAACCCTAGGCGCCGCTGTCGAACCACCGCGTAAACCTCCCACGCACCCCATCGACGATGGCGCACAACGACCAGGTCGGCGGCAGCGGCGGCGGCATGCTACACTCGTTGCAGCTTGGCCTCGACGAGGCCGACGTACTATACTGGCACCACATCCCCGTGCCAGTACAAATTGCCGCACGGCTGGCATGTCTCCAACAGCAGCTTCGCCGTGCCGCCACCGCCAGCAGACGCGGGCCCTTGCCAGGGAACGGCGGAGCCTGATGATGCCGGAGGAGAGGAGCTTGCCGGACAATGCTCTCGACAACCCGTCCTGGGCACTGCGTTTCAAAGACGAGCGCGCCGTCGAGCTCGCGCGGACGGCCAACCGCTCGAGCGGCCGCTTTAACACCGTCGACCGTCGTGTTTGGTGGTACGGCCGTGACGCCGACAACACGCTCCGCCAGTACGACTTCTTCCATCGCGTCTGCGGCGACAGGCAGCGGGACCCGGTGTACTTCCCGCAGACGGTGTGCATGGCGTCGGCGCCGACACTGCAGAGGGCGCTGAAAAGGACCACGGCGTGGCGGAAGCTCGCGCACCGGATCGTCGTCTACTGTCGCGCACACGCGCCCGCGCCTCCTTCCGGATGTGTTGTCATCCACGATGAGGCGAGGCGCACGTCCTCTGTTCCGGCCCGTCGGACGACAGGGTCGGGCGGCCACCCGCGCGTCAAGGAGGAGGACGCCGCTGCCTGGCCACCACTTTCGCCGGTGAAAAAGAAGTGGTGGGAGAAGGAGGTCGAGGCGCATGCGGCGCTCTGTGGCGACGACGACGACCACGACCAGGAGTTACCCGCCCTACAGTTGATGGCTAGCCGCTCCGTCGACGAAGACTACCGGCATATTACGTTGGACCCGCGGCAGGCGGCGGCGTGCCGGTGTGGGAGCAGCATCTCTAAATGGATATGGTCTATTTGGTGACGCACACGGAACTTAAATTTGCTTTTATGTGTAGAAGATACGAAGTGGAGGATTGGCTGGTTGGATACTGAACGGCAGCAGTCAGTCATGCACTGCACAGGGAGGTCTCGGTAGTAGTAGTAGGATTAATTAGGTGCCCCGAGCAGATGTATATCTGTGCTTTTCTTGTTTCGAGACGGCGAAGAACAAAGGAAGCATCGAGCGTGCAAAGGGTCAATCATTGGGGACGGCGTGGTGTAGAATCCGCAGCGAGCAAAGGAAATTATTACTAGGAAAAAAAAGAAGGTTCCAGCAAAATCATGCGGCAGTCATAAAGGGGCGTGCGCGTTCCCAAGGACTCGACTCAATCAAGCGAACAAAACCCGCCCGCACCCACGCGCCGGACTCGAGTCAATCATGCATCCTGGCGCGGCGACTCAAATCCCGCACGCAATCCCTCCGCTGCACAGCAATTACTGCGGAAGAGGCACGCGAGACGCGACAGAGCGCG
Organism: Lolium multiflorum; assembly: GCA_030979885.1. Taxonomy (NCBI): domain Eukaryota; kingdom Viridiplantae; phylum Streptophyta; class Magnoliopsida; order Poales; family Poaceae; genus Lolium; species Lolium multiflorum. Next base: position 19,069,226 of record CM061748.1, read on the forward strand.
CGCGCAGCCGAAGCGTCTTCGCTCAACCAAAACAAAAGGTGGGCTGCTGACCTGGCGCGCGCTTCGTGAGTCCGTGACCGACTCGAATTCCCGCGGGAAGCAAATCTCCGCGCGGGGAATGGTTCTGCCCGCCCTGCAGGTGCCCCGTTTGCGACTCTGGCGAGTTTGAGCCCGCCCCCGACGAGTTCACCGACAACACAGTGATCTGCTGCGATCAGTGCGAACGAGAGTGTAAGTACATTCATTCCAGCTCAAATTATACTGACAAAAATCTACCACTACTACTGTCACCATGAGTCTTAAGTAATAAGTACATTTATTTCATCGCAAATTATACCAACAATCTACTTCTAATATTATATAACATGCTTGCTCATCTGCGTTAATCTTATCACAGATCACGTCAGCTGCATCAGGAGCAGAGGTGACCAGCTCGAGTGCTGCCCGGAAGGGCCATGGCTCTGCAGCCAGAAATGTTCAGACATATTCCAGCGTCTGCAAGGGCTCGTTGGCAGACCAATTCCTACCTCAGTGGAGGGCCTGTCGTTCACACTCTTCAGATCATCCAAGCTCCCCGGGGAGGAGGCCATGGCCGCCGAAGAGCACGGGAAGCTGCGTATGGCGTTCGACGTGCTCCATGAGTGCTTCGTCACCCTCATCGAGCCGCAGACGCAGAGCGACCTCAGCCACGACATCGTTTTCAACAGAGAGTAAGCATTATATATCTCTTTTCCGGCATCTGATCTACTTTGGAGAACAAGAATGGCCCGCTGACAGTCTTGTGGATGGTGGTGCAGATCGTGCCTGAGGCGGCTGAATTTCCGGGGATTCTACGTGGTGGGCATCGAGAAAGGCGGCGAGCTGATAACCGCGGGCACTCTGAGGTACTACTCCTCCCACTGCTTGATCACTTAACTTTTTGCCTTGCAAATGGTTGAACATCAAAATCATCCTTGCTGTACGTTTTTGCTGTGCAGAGTGTATGGCGACAAGGTTGCAGAGCTGCCGCTTGTTGGGACCCGGTTCGCGCATCGCCGGCAAGGAATGTGCCACCTTCTGATGAACAATCTCGAGAAGGTACGTCTGAAGGCTATATAGATCTGTGTTCTGCTTGCTTGCTCCGGACATTGTCTTTCCCTGATCAGATCACTGAACTGAGCATTAATGTTGGTTATTGGTGTGCTTGCAGTTGCTTGGTGAGTTGGGGGTGGAGAGGCTTGTGCTGCCTGCAGTGCCTGAGCTTCTGCAGACGTGGACGGAATCCTTTGGCTTTCAAGTGATGAGCCAGTCTGACAAGCTGGAGATTGCAGAGCACACCATCCTGTGCTTTCAAGGAACCACAATGTGCCACAAGTTCATCAACAAGGCGGTGGCCCCACGAAGATGAAACATCCTTCTTCCCTGTAGAAATCAAGCAGACAAGTTCAGAGTTGAGATTTCATCGGTCATCCTGCTCATATTTGTGAGGGTAAACTAACATACTGGCTGAACATTTGTTTGTATGCACGATGATTCCATTCATGATGTAGGATGTTAATAAAAATGGAAAAGTATATTTTGTTTTGTCCCATGACAATTGAAGTAATTTGGAACGCTGAAATGAAATTGGTAGCACCAATAAAATTATCTGCTGAAAAACAGAGTATGGACAACAAGGAACCAGACCCCAAAGAAATTTATTCCGATAAACAAAAGATATTCCATCCGGATGATGATGATAAATAACATCAAGTTGACAACAAAGAATATAACAAAGGCAATTCATGCTCGTAAAAGCTTCATCTACATAGGCTCTAGCAAAAATAGGATGCTGTCGAAAAACATACGATGCTTCCTGGTCTTCAGTTCCATGGAACTAATTCATGCTCCAGTAGATTAACAAGGAGTTAATCTGCTATGTCATGCAAAAAACTTGACATTGCTGTTCCAATTGATTTTCTTTGCGTAAAGGCAATTCTAAGAACAACACAGTGTCACTGAATCTCAAGTTGTCTCAGGCTATAAAGGTTGTAAATTAATCGGGCTATGAATGCAACGATGTTGGAAAGCTTGGGTTCCATCCAACCTCAATTCGTTATGCATAAACATAAAAGGTAGATTATTAAAGGTACTACAGTATCTATCAATACTATCTTGAGAAAATAGATTAATCACATGTTACGCAGGTATTGCACCCTTATTAAATGTATTATCACCTTAGGGCATCTCTAACGGGGCGACGCAAACCGAACGACCAAATTGTCCGCGTGAGTCCGTTTGCATCGCACGGCGGACGCGAAAAAGACCGTTTTTGTCCGCGCGTCCGTTTGCACCTGGGGGTGCCTCCAGCGACCCGACGCATTTCCGCGTCGGCATGAATTAGGATGTTTGAAAACAACAAAATAAAGTGTTTCAACGAAGTCATAGTTATTACATCCAAATTTTAAAAATCTAAATGAAAATAAGATAGTATTCCTCTTCACATAACCATGATCACATCTTCACATAACCATGATCATCATATGAATGAAAAGCTTCAAGAATATGACCTCTTCAAGATGATCCATTTTGAACTTGCACTTTATTTCTTATTTCTTCATTGTGCTGATTTCTTGAAGATACACATAAGAGCACACTCCTTCTTCTTCAAAACATACTCACAATAGGATCCACTCTCACATGACCAATCTTTGGATCACTCCATGAACATCTTGGTCATCACTTGATCTTCTTCACTTTCTTCTTATTTCAACCTTGAGGGCAACATAGGGTCCAAGCATTGTCTATGGATAAATCCTACAAGTAAAACCACACGTGGGGGCTACATGCATTTTCAAAACAGACTACACCCATATCTACCCCTCGACGATGGCGAGGGACGGATTCAGGACAATCGTAAGAAGTGAGGGGTCTCGACGTACCGCTTGTCAGGATGCCGCGGGACATGGGGCTTGCCAGGCCGCAAGAGTAAGACACTCGAGCATGAGGAGCACTGAAGGGGATTAACCTCCTTCGGAGGCCACCAGGTGATGCTGGTAGTGGCCAGAACCGCCACTGCCGGCAAGGGAGGGACAAGTAGGTGGGGCTAGGTCGGAGGAGATGGGGTGCCTCGGTGTCGATGTGAGATTTTTTGCTTCTGTTTACACTAGGTTATGCAGAAATTCTGGTTAATTTATATGCCTAGGCGCCACCCATGTGATAGTAATCCCTGAAATTTGTTTGAAATAGTAAATTTAGCAGCTCATGGAAATTATTACGCTTCCACATGTCATAACTTGTCATGTTAGTTTAACAATTTTCTCTTATCAGCCAAACAAAGAATATGACCCTGATATTTGTTTTCACTAATAATTTGTTTCCCTCTACGTCATAGTATAAAAGGTGTGGCAGGATCCCGCCAAAATCCACTTGTAGTTCCTTTTACTTGAGACCTTAGTGGAGTATGTTTTTACAACGTAAGGGCTGAATTGTTGTCAAAGATCATGATCACAAGTGAAAATCATAAGTCAAAGCCTCAAATGAGAGTACGTATACAAGATGATTTTTTGATGAAAGATACAACCTGACGACTGCTAGTAGTAAGTTTTCAAAGGAGGGAAATAATGTGTGCATTGTCGCTGATCCAGATGTTTTTCGTTTAATTTAATCAGATGATCCTGACATGCACATGCCCATCTCTGTTACAAAATCCGTCCTTGCCAGGCACGAGCACGACGACGATCCCATCCCATACAGTTCAGTTCGTTGACTGCTAGACTTGCTCCAGCTCCAGCAGAGGCAATGGCTGCCCATCCTTACTCGCCGGCAAGCCTGGACCTCCCGGGCTATGTGCCGCAGCGCCTCTCCCAGCTCGAGATCCTCGGGCCCTACCTCGGCACCTCTCTCTTCGTTCTCCTCGCCGTCTGGCTCCTCTCCGGTAAACAGCTCCCGAATCCCGACCCGGCCCTACATCTCATCGGTCATCAGCTCACGCCTTTGGTTCGCAGGGAGATGCAGCAGACTGTCGAAGGTCGACAGGCTGCTCATGTGCTGGTGGGCGTTCACCGGACTGACCCACCTCGTCGTCGAGGGGTCCTTCGTCTTCACCCCTGATTTCTTCTCCAAAGAGAACCCAAGTTACTTCGACGAAGCCAGTAAGTTCATTTCCATGCTCGTCTCCCATTTCCCTTCCCAACAACACCACTGTTTTCATTGTCCAATTAGTTCAGCTCAGAGTCCAGATGGAGTTTTTGATGGCCTCGCTGAACCCGTTTCTTTCGTGTTGTGCAGTGAAGGAGTACAGCAAGGGTGACTCCAGGTACGTTGGGAGGGACACCGCCACCGTCACCCTCGAAGCGATCACGGTTCTGTTGGAAGGCCCTGGATCGCTGCTTGCAGTGTACGTCTCCTCGTCTTGTTTATGATCCCTGCTTGCGTAGCAGTAGTACTAATATGTGGACTGCACTTTCAGTGTTTCAGACTTTGTGTCCGTGGGGTCAAGTTATTGTTGCTCTGTAGCTAGTACTTTGTTAGTGATTCTGCCATGGTCCTAAGCCTCAATCATAGTATTTCTGTAATTTATTATAAACACCTTTTTTTCAGTAATACTGAACATGGCACTTCCAAAAAATTTGTGGGGTCAAGTTATTGTTGTCTAGTAAGCTTTTGTTAGTGAAGCTCATTCAAAACACAGTTATGCAAGAGTCTTAAGACATCTGCATCACTCAGATTTCAGACTTGATTATAAACACCTTTCTTTTACGAAGATGTGAGGCCCTGATCTCCATGGGAAATCATCATTGGGTACCCTTTGAATTAAGAAATCTCATAATTTGAGGTCGACTAATGGAAGTACACATCTGATGTGAAGTCCGACCAATAGATGCTTGGGCAGAGCATATGTTTAGATCGTAGGTTTATGCTCAGATCCGCAAGTAGTGTGGCCCTCCTGTATTAAACCTAGTGTTGTGTTTACATGATAGGAAGGAAAGATAATGCGATGCCCACAAATTACAGAATTCATGAATACATGGAGGCTGTTTTCATGTGTTTCCTTGTCGGTAGTTTTGATGGCTCTAGAATAAACAACCATCTTCATGATTTCAGTACTCTACTGAATCTAGGCAAGATATTACAGTCATACACAAATAACATATTCTAACAGAAATCGGGTGTGATTAGTCCCAATAGTGCTTATAAAATTCGTGCATATAACCTGTAAGGTCCATCAACTTAGTGTTGCTATTAATTTTCAAAACATTAATATTTGTATGATTCTACAGACTGATGTTCTTCTCAGTCGGTATTTATGGTTGTACAAAACTACACTAGCCAGATGCTTGATGGTTACATGCATAATTGCATAAACAAACAATTCGGTACCTTCAATGTCTTTAGTTTGTCCCAAATATAAACGATTCAACCACAAAGAATAGCAAGACATGCATAATTGCTCTGCTGCGGGAGGCGACTTGACAGGAGCAAATGTACCCATCTTTGTGTAGCCCGACCCATGCATCAAGCTCGCCGTCGAAGTAGCCTTGGCCTTGGAAAGGCAGCACCCATTCCCCACACCATTTCCACTCACAATGCTCGGTGTCAAAGGAGAAGGTACCCTTGGGAAGATGCCGATAGTTCCTGTCGTGCGCAGAAATGAATATGGTGTGTCCGTCAGGGTGCATCGCGTAGGAGGTAATGTCATCATCCATGGCAAATGGTGGTGGTGAGGGCAAGCTTTTCCAGGACCAAGCCATGGCTGGCCTTGGAGACTCCTCATCATTCCCAGTGGGTGCCCACGACATGGCCTCAAAGGAGTGCTGCTCGCTGCCATGGCAAGAATGCAATGCATAGAGCACATCCCCAGCAACCACAGAGATGTCAATGCCATCAAGCAGTGGAGCCGGTAGGCTTGGGCCGATGGCGAGTCCCGCTGTCCTGGTATCGTATACAAAGGTGGGTGTCTGTCCGCAACGCGGATTGGTGGCGATGAAAATGTTGTTGCCAAAGGCAGTGAAGTTCATGCCGAGATAATGTACTGGCGCCGCAAACCGAAGGACGGCAGGGTCAGGGAACCCGACCTGAAGGTCGGTGCAGGTGTCTTGCAAGGTGTCGGCATCGATCTTGTGGATGCTGAAGCCCTTGTCCCAATCATCCAGCGCTAGATAGAGGTGCTTCTTCGGCACAACCCGCGGCCTCTTGCCGGTGCACTCGCCATTGAGTTGCGATTGATGACGCTTAGACATTGTCTCCAAATCCAATCAATCTGCCGGCCCTCGCTGTGTATCTAAAGTGATTCAATTTCTGATTTTGATTGCGAGAAAGGCAACGAAACGATAACGTGAGGGCCGGTACAAGAATCGATATCTAATCTGGCAATGAAGCGCGAGATCATTGAATCCCTCCCCGTGTTTATAGAGTGGGCGTGGGGCTGACGAGAACTAGATTGAACTCCGAAACCGGCTTGGTTTGCAGATAGAAAGGGAAGTGCAGGGTACCTGGAATCCGAGTCGAAGAAGACCCTACATGGGGGAACGCAGCTCCCGCTCTTCTTCTTGTCGCAGGCGGCCGCCTCTCCTTTCTCCCTGCATTTTTCCCTCTCCGTTGCGGGGGCGGTGCTGCCGGCGGAACTAGCCGTTATAACATCACTTACACCGTAGTGTCCACCGACGTCGCTTCATCCTGCCTGCCGGATCTGCGTGAAGATCTGGCCTTCGCCCTCGACTCCTGCAACTGGTCTACCATCGGGACCTAGGAGTTCGACCCGCGCCAACAATCCGGTTACCTAGACGATGTCGACTTCTTCAACCGGGAGCGCGGTGTCGGCCTCGATGACGAGGAGGAGGATGAGGAGGACGCCTTGGCGGAGCAGGAACTCCAACCACCGAAACTCACGGAGGAGGAGATGATCGAAATGGGCATCACCCTGAGCGACCAGTGAGATGGCCTGACCCCCAACCGTTAACTGAAAGTTCTACCCTTAATTCCTTCGATATGTTATTCCCTTTTTTCATTCAACATAAATTGAGACTTTAACTAACACAAATTCGTATTTTAGAAGCTAACAGGTGTGACCATCAATTAACTGACTCTAGTAAATATGGTACACATGTACTCGGATTGGGGAAGAATTACCTATGAAGTATGAACTGAACTACAAAACACCATCCAAGGAAGATATCAGGGAAGGGCGATGTCGTCCCATGGGAAGGAAGATATCCAGGCAGTGAGAAGATGGAGGTGACCCGCTGCTCCCCCTCGCAGGCTACCTTTTAACAAGTCTACTAGCATAAATCTGTGGATGGAAAACAGGAGCTACATGGATCTATCCTGGTTTGGAGCAGGCTACGGAAATACATCTGTGGATGGAACCAAGAAAAGAAAAAGAGATTAAGGCATGGTTCAGTATGTAAGATGGTTACCTACGGGATTGAGATGCTATCCAGCCAGCGATCGAATCGCTGCACGCCGCCGGCTAACACATCGGCGTCGGCCACCAATTCTCCATATGATAGATCAAACGCACCCACGTCTTCAAATATCCATCTCGCCAAGTACCGTTGCGCGCCGCCGCCCGCTGGCCCGCCAATCGGCCATGGCGATCGATCTCCTCTCCTCTCCTCGACAAAGTCAAAGTCTAAGTCATAGTCACACGCGCTTTCCGCACGCGGTGGGTGGCAATGGACTTGTACTTGTAGACTTGGTTTGGGGCTTCTGCAAAGGTTCAAAATTTTGGAGAGAAGCGAGCGGGAAGAACCCTGCTTATTTCGTTTGTCCCTTGATCTCCTTATTAATTGGTTTGGAGAAGAAATGGAGTGCTGAGATCTGTCACGCCACGGATCACTGACGTGGCAACCATCCAGGATCTTGTTTGTGGGTTGGCAATTCATTGAATCACCTATTTACTGTGGACGGCCAGCTCGATTCTCCGGGCGTAGTTATGGAATGTGCTTCCCTACGTATTCTCTCCGTGGCATGTAGCCCAAGGGAAAGCCCGTGCTTTACGGTAGCTCCAGAATTGACGGTTCGTTTTGATTCGTTGGACATGATCGACTTGCTTCTTCAAAATTAAATGGAGGATTCCATGCTATACGTAGTACTTGAAAACGTTTTGCTTTAGGCAGGTCCATATGGGCTATGGTTACTAGCTAGCCTCCTCCTCCTCCATAATATTCTATATTTCGCTAACTAATAAAGGAAATTCGTACTCATTGAGTGGTACAGCAAAAATACTTGACTGTAGATTATTTTTTTACTTTAGAGGCACAACAATTCTCTCTACAGCAAAACTGGACCTTGAGCTGCTGATTTTACGAGGTCGATCCTAATGCTCGCCGTCATACTCTCCCGCATCACCATTGCAAACGGCTGCTACAGCTGCGGAGAAGTCCACGTACACGTGAAGCAAGCAATTATTCTTCAGCTTCGCACTTGAGCTACCTTTATCCCGATATTCATTATACGAGGACACCAATTGTGGTGTTCAACCGCAACTGAGCAAGTACCTACCGGCAACTTATAATTAATAATTGCCAAGGCACAAGTTAAGCTAATAAATTAATTAAACACCAATCAGTAAGAGCGCTAAAAAAATTGGCATCAACTTCGTTGATTTTGCTGACATTTGGACCTAAAATCTTGACTAGTATAATTAAAGAGAAGTGCAAATTTTATGAATAATGAAGATTTCAAAGAAAATAGTATTGGACTTTTGGATTCTTACAACTAGACTCAATTTTACACGGCTTGAAACAATATCACTACATAAACACAAGCAGCACCAGCGGCTCCAGATCGGCAGGGTCACGCCTGAACGAAGAAGCCATAGGCGAGCATAGCCGGTCAGCGACGGAGACTGAGCAGCACTGCATAGCCAGTCGGCGAGACCAACCGGAGTTGTGTGCCATCTAGACACCAAGCCACCAGGCCACCCTCCCTCTACTGGACCAAGTGAACCTGCACATAACAAAAAAAATACTTGGAAATCGATATGCAGAGGAATCATCATGTCACTGTAATTACAACTTTACAGCTATGGCACATAGCCATAAAAGTGCAAATTTATTAAATATTTGCCATGCCCAATATAGGGAAAAGGTTGCTCTCAGTTTATATATGTTTGAATTATGTTTCTAGATTAGAACGAGTAAAGCATGCAAATTCTGTAGTAAATAACATCAAGAAAATCTGCAACGCCATATTCACTTCAGCATTGCAGCAACACTGGTACCAAACATTCACTTAGCAACTTGCACCTACTTAATATGACTACCTGCTAAGACACTTCTCAACTTGCTTGTGGCCCTTACTAGTTTAAAGAGAACACATTTTTATGCTGGGAAAGTCAAGTTTCTTCATGGACTTGCTATAAAATGGATAAAAATGAAGTGAAACAATAGAATACAATGACTGCAGTCCAAGAAAAGAAGATTACCTCATTTTCAGCTGTATCGAAGCCACCAGTTATCAGCAGTAGAATTTGTATTGTCCACATTTTCAGTAGGTACATGACTTCTCAAACTATTGCTTGCCCTATTACCAAAAAGTAAAAGAAAGGGTTTCACAAAATTCTCTATGCTTCTGTGATGAACTATACAATGAATAAATAATAACACAACCATAGCTAATTATGTATAATAATCAGGTAACCATTTCTACGCCACACATTTACTGGATTCAGCTTTTAACATGTCATGAACAAGCAAAACTGCAACCCTCATGCACTAATACAACATAAAATACACCACACAAAGGAGCAAGAAACAAAGCAGCACATCATTACAGGATTAGCAATTCTACAAGCTAACAACAGACAATAGAACAGTTAAAAAAATACTAGAGTATTCATCAAAGAGAACCAAAAAAAGGTTCACGCGTTTTTATGTTCAACATAATGCCAAAATAGCAATTGCACATTAAATTCCTGTTCTGCAAATGACTACGAGAGTATGGAGTCAAAAATAATTCCGATGATATTTTCATGACCAATGTATTCTCTTCCTACTAAGGTAAACAAATATCTAGTTCTAGGAGGATGAGGGCGAAGAGGATGGAGGCATGGGAGAGTTTCTTGCCTCTTTCATTGTGGAAGGAGGTGACCCACAGAAGGTCATCTTCGTTCCAGGAGAGGTTGAACTCGACCATCTTCAAGCATGGTTGGCGCTGCTCCTCCTTGGCCGTGGGGCACGCTAAAGACCGTGCCTATCAGCAAAGAGAAAAACTATTTAGTTTGAATAGTTAAAATCGTCAACTCGGTCTAGTGCTTAGTAACTATAAAAAACACGACATTCATCATCTCGAAACAGCCATAAAAAATAGTGTAGCTTTATTGATGGGTTTACGGATAAAAAATGGGGTGCAAGAAAACAATATGGCAATATCAATGAAGCATCATCCAAGTGATAGATCGATAACACCATCCAAGCAATGAGGTGCATATTGACGGAGGTCATGTAAATCCATCAATGTATATAGGGGCATCGGTAGAGCATTTCCAATGTAAATATCAAATCACTAACAGATGGCAAAGGACCACATTCAAGGTATATCAACTGCAGCAGGATCTATTTCAACCTTCAACACCGCCTAAAGTATTATGCATATTGGAAATTTTATTATACAATTTGTATTTACACTCGTGAACTTCCATGGTAGAGATTGTTTCGTTTGCTTCTTACTACACCCTTTTTTTGGCTAGTCATGCAAATACAACCATATGTTGACAATGTGCACAGTAGATAGTAAGCGATATGTTGCTCATTGCATTAGTTATTTCTAAATATCACTTCCATGCTGGAATGTCATCATGCAAACGGACTGTCCCAGACATGACCACACCAACGCCAACCCTGTGAAGATATGGGCATCGTTTGGCTATATATGCGCATTCCATTTCAAGTTATATAAAAGTTACGCAATGAACAATGAGCAATGCATGCATATCACGCCCATCTGCTGCCCTGACTCATGGATAATCACTAATTTTGTTCAGCGCATACTCACATCAGAGAAGCATCTAAGGTTATCAAAGACCAAGCATGGGTAGAAGAAAGCATGTCTGCCTGATCCGGCGGCCAACCCACCCTCCAGGCCACATCAGGAGCATACTGATCCAGTTTCGCTACCTTAGAAACATGAGAGAACTAAGGACTCGTAATAGGACCATAAATAAGATGAAAAAAGACTTGATGTGGTTGCAGTACCTTACCATATTGAAGACTTCAAGCCTAATTCAGGGTCACTTTCTTTTCCTCAATTCTATGCATCCATTCTTGGTCCTCTTCTTGGTTGCAACATAAAAAGGTTTTCTGGTAAGAAACTGCAAGCAAGAAGAACCTTATTAGAAAACATGCAAGTACATACATGCATGCCTTGCATATACATATGAAAAATGCTATAAAAGAAAGACCTTATTTCAAGAAGTCTATCACTACTATCGCACGGAGCGGTGAACTCGCCGACATCTCACGGACTGCTTTGTACCCTCGCCGGCGACACCAAAGGTGGTTCTGTAAGGTAATCAACAATATGACAATATCAGGTTATCAATTACAAGATTTGAGAACCTGACAATAAATCACAGGGAAAGAATAGTACCATATTCATTGCAATATTACTAGTCCCTCCGAACCATAGTTTCGTGGTTTTTGTTCAAATTTGATCAAAGTTGAACTAAAACCACAACACTTAAGACGGATTGGAGTAGATGATTTAAATTTGCAGCAAGATCAAAGGGTCCTCAGTAACTTATAGATAAGCTCAATTATAGTTTATTTATTTCCAGGCTACGGTGGTTTTCAATGTGAAACCAACTAGGCAAATTCAATCCCAGCACCTTCTTAGGAAATCCGAACTCAGCAAAGCCCAGGTTAAGATGGGAACAAAACATTACTCATTCACCTAGATTCACATGGGAATTTGGTTATGTTGTGACCAAGAGATCATATACAAACCAGTAGAGGGTACTAAATAGGTTCTAATTTAGGAAATTTACTTTAATTTTGGTTCACGTATGTCCCAACTATAAAATGAAAACCTATTATCTGAAAAACAAGGCACCTTCCTATTTATCGGGCAGTATCTAATAGGTTCCTGGCTTCTGGAACCCTATTGGTGGTGGCCAAGTCAGCTGACAACATAATCTTTCCAAAACCCCAAGTAAATGATCATTCATCTTTGACTATTTGGACATTGCTATATAAAATAAAGAAGGTTTTGTTGGCCACTTGATTTTCACTCAAAACAGTAAGATAGTCGTCCATATTTTAACATTGTTGCATAAATCGTAATTATAAAGGCTAACCTAATAACAACAAACTTAATGTAACTTTTCTACTGAGGTATTAAAATCCAGCTGATTAAACTAGTAGGAAGGAACTCAATATTTAGCGAATCTAAGGAAACAAGAAAAAGTAATTAGCATAAGTGTTGCATACCAAAGAAACATTACTCAGATTGAGATAGCCAACACTAAAAAACCTAGTATGCCTAAGAAATTTCACTTCAGATAATAAAGAGACTCGGAATGACGAAAGTAACCATAATAGAAGGCCGTGAGCAACATATAACAGATCACAAGCAACAACAATTGGTCCCACCATGGTGGTGTCACAAGTGTGACCGTGTACACAACTGTACCAATGAAAATTGCCCAAACAAACCTAAGGCAGAGACCTCAATCTATATCTCTTTACATGAAAAAGAAGACTTTCAACGGCAAAGGTACAAAACAGACAATGATACTATGACCAAACTTTGAAAAACCGCAGATTCAACTGGAAGAGTAATTCTTCGATAAAGATGAACATCATGAAGTGATTTGCATAGTTAGCAGGGGCAGAAGAAAATAACAGACATGTCACATATTCCAACGAATCGCAGGGGCATGAAGTGATGCTAATTTAAAAAATTGTATATGTGACACTCAAGGTAGTTACACCGCAAGGGCATGCATGGGGCACAAGAATGCAAGCGATGTACAATAGGTCTGAACAAGTCAACAAGGCAGTACTAAACAAATTTGAGACATATATCATCGGAACAAGCTAACATGCATATTACTTAACAACAAATCCATTATGTATTACCTTATATAACAGAAAAACAACAAATTAAGATGCTCAATATTGTGATTCGATAGTAGCAACTTAAAATATTGGCTACGAGAAAATAGAATGGCAAAAATAGTTTTGCAAGAGATCATCCGCGTTGCCCAACCGAATGGGCAATAGAGACAGCATAAAATGTAATATGTAGCAAAATGAACTTCCGAACACAGGCAATAAAAGCAGCAAAACATGTTACATCCTAGTTGGGCATGTGAAGACAAGTTCTGAACCACAATGACTAGAGGAAAAGATAGTCACTACCAATCAATTAGAAATATACAGTAGTACATCATTGATCTAGCTTACAACTCAGGAATAATATAATCTAAAGAATTAATTAGTATCATCATCTCACAATTGAGATGATAAATGCCTGCAAAGATGAGAAGCATAGATAGTTACCAAATTACTATCATCATCTCACCATCAAAATCTTAAGTGGTGCAATTAAATCTGCTATAGCATTTTTGTTACACAAACTACGGACCAAATCAATCTGACCCGGATTTAGCACAAGACAAACATCACATACAACAGCATCATCTTCGCATCAACGACAAAAATAGACAAAAAATATGAGAGCACAACTTTGGTGGCTACCTTCTAGTACGAGTGGACGTAGTTCTGGGTGACCTCCTGAACCTGACGCACATCCTAAACGTCACCACCTCCGCTTATCCTCATTGTCACAGTTAACTTGCAGCAAAGTAAAACAATAATATGTGTTTGACAAAGAAGGTAGAATTGAACTGTGACGATGAGTCAAAAAATCACCATTATCACAAATTATCAAATAACGATTACTAAGAAGTTTCACTCTGATGAGTCTCCTCAATGAAATGATAAATGCATGCAAATATGAGAAGCACAGATAGGCACCAAATTAATATTATCATCCATTTGTGCAATCTAAAGTGGTACTATCAAATTTTTTATCACATTTTTGTTACGGGGACTACATACCAAAGAAATCGCCCGAATTTAGCACAACAAAAACATCACGTACAACAACATCATGTTAATTTGCACTGATGACATAGCAGCTAAATTAAAAGATTGAGTAATAAGAAATAGCCATATGCTAAAAAAATTGGATGAACTGATATAGATGATTTCATGATCAACTTCGCTTCCAATAATAAGATTATGAACATATCCCATTCATCCTTGTGATAACCACTTGACAAATAACTACTTAGTGATCGTTACACTATCAACTTGTACTATTATACTATCAACTTGTAAATTCACCTTGTGATAACCACTGTACAAATAAGATTTAATGAACTATACTTCCTAGAAGGCATGTAGCAAACTCTACCTTTCCAATAAAATGAAACGCAAAGATTCCTTTGTGTTTTCTCGAAAAAAAAATAACATAGCTATCGTACCCATAGTTGCAGAATGCAATATTCAATAAAATAGAAATATGCTACCCAACCATTTGAGACGAATAATCAACCAGAGAAAACAAGATTATGTCCCCAGTACAAGTTAATACCTGTGGCTGACACTACCAAAAAAACCATGTGGTCGGGGAAACCCCATATTTATTTAGAAGACATGTCACATAATCAACATCAAAACAAGGTAAGAGAGATGGCAGGAAGGAAATCAAACAAACAGAGTTTCTTGTTAATGCATCGTTGCATAATATTTCCTGCTTCCGAACATGCACGTACCATGTCAATGTCGCCGTTCCTTTGACTCCATATACCCACACAAACAAATGAACCGAATAAGACTCCCACTTCTTGCCTACTGGGTGGTTCTGGATCTAGAACGGGGAGGAGAAAACAATATTTATATAACCAACATTACAAGATACGGTGGTCAGTACCAGGTAGAACAATTTAAAAATATCTATCTATAAACTGCATGCTGCCAAATGAAACAAGTATCCTTGCATATGTGCGCACATCCCAATAGGGAAAAGGAAACATTGTTTTGCACGTATAAGATGGAGGACGGGAGAGCTTACCGGCAGGAGCTTGTTGGGTCGAGACGGCTTAGAGAGCTCACCAGCAGGAGCTTGTTGCGCAACACAAGCTCGGAGACGTGCCGCCGGCAGCAGGATCTCAGATACGTGGCCGACAACAGCAGGAGCTCAGAGATATTGCCATCGCCAGCCTCTCAGGGAGGTGGGTGGTCACCGGAAGACGTCCTTCAGTAGCCTTGATCAGACGACCACCAATCCATCGTCTCTTCCTCCTTGCCTCCCTGCCGCCATTCGTGCGGCGTAGCCTGCTGGCTGCGGGCGTCACCGACAAACTCGATTCTCGATCTCACTTGAAGGATAGTCATGCAATAATTAAGAAAGAAGTCCTGCACGTTCTTAGTAAAAATGAGCACTAGCACCCCCACAAAATTAAACCATGTAAATAAAGCATACAAAACATAAACATTAGTTCAACAACATACATACAGGGGTCCCTAAGTTTTGATAATTCCGGACACACTTATATTAAAATAATACAAACTCCGGTGTACTTTTGTTGCTTGCAGTTGCAGTATCACCATAGTCAGGGATTAGAAAAGGTATGTACTGCCATAATGCAACTAGAGCAGTGTATCCGCATTCCAGTTTTAGGCCTGTGTTCTTTCATTAGAATGGATGCTTCTTGATCTGCAGTGAGCAAATGTTCAAAAACAATTACAAACAATTACAAACAACCTTAAAAGAACCTGCATCTTACTGCCAGGATCACTAGGTTTGGCAACTAGCAGTCTAAGATCTGCATGTCTACATCTTATTTCAGAATTAGTGTCTAATCGTTTCTCTTCTCAGGATAGCATCGATTGGTAGGTGCAATAGTTAACTAATAGTCAAATACCTTGAACGCAATAAATGTGTTATGTGACAACCTGTTTTCTCAAGATAATACCTAACTTAATACCTTTCAATTTCATGCATAAGGAATTAGATTGGATGCAGCCCAAGCTTTCCAATATCGTCGGAGCTCCCTCCTCTTGGAACTGCCTTCAAGCAAAGAAAAACAGCTAGAAAGGACAAAGTGTCCATTGTCATGTCAAGTTATTCGCATGCTATAGCAGATAAATTTAAAATAAGTAACTTCTTTATAATGGACTTGCTCATAAATTAGTTCCAAAAAACAGTAGACAGGAAGCATCCTCTCTTGCAAGTTGCAACATTCTTTCTGTATTTCTTGTTCACCATTTGAGACCATTCATTCTCCAACTGAAAGATGGATGGATTTACAGTTCCACCTAAAATTATTTGACTTGTATAGTATCCAAGAAATGGTGGAGTCAAGATTAAATGAAATGCAACTAGATATCCTTGCTTTTGACATTGTAGTCGCATGGAGATGAAATATATTTGTATATTTGGGTATGCAAGATCAAATATTTCTGCTAACATAACATGCTGGTGGTAAGATCCCTATTCCTTTAGGTGCATAAGTATTTCATGTATGGAAGAATAGTATATTTAGTAGTATTTTTTGGTATGTGGAAATCCTTCCTCTATCATCCACTTTCAGTATGATGGAAAATTTATATGTAGCGTTCAACTTTGGAACTTCTGCATAACATCATTACTTCATTAACAATTTTAGTTTCTACCTCCAACCAGCATATTCAATGGTTTATACCTGTGACTGTTAGACAAAACCCTTTTATTTCATTCTTGTATTAGTTGGCCCTTCTGTTCATACAATCGCTTAATAATAGCCTGGCAGTCCGTCTCCACAATGAAATGTTGAAAGCCTCGTTCCATAGCTTAATGCCATCTTGACAGGCTAAAGCCTCTGTGAATAAAATAAAATAGTATTTTATTTTAGCCCACCACAGTAAAGCTTCCATTGAAATTCTATTACCAAAACCTGTTCCATCAGCCCATTCTCATATGAGTTAGAGCCATCAGTATTTATTTTAAGCATATTGTCAACTGTTTCATTATTTTTATCACAGCGGGAGAAGCATTCCTTAACAGTGAGGAACCTCATGGCCGTCACTGCCATGACAAAGTTTTTTTTTTCTGTTAGTCCTAGTTGTAACCTAGAGGAGTGTGTTGTTATAACTTATAGCTGTGGTTCTTACCAATCCCTGACTATGGTGATACTGCAACTGCAAGCAACAAAAGTACACCGCAAGCAACTGCTTTACGGTGATTGGTAAGCATCGATAGGTCACCGGAGTTGACTCTTTTGAAGTTGTCACGGCACTAGGGGCAGGATTGCGACCTCGAGCGCCTGCAACCAACCAGGACAAAACATGGTTCAATTATTGCAAAAATATCTTTGTAGCGTAGTTCAGTTACATTATAATTGCTCACGTAGCAGATAACACTCTTCTATTTGAAAATTTATGAACATATTCAGTGGGTTCATCTTCAAAAAAGAAATTGAAAAAGTCTTTTTTTAGGAACTACCAATTGATAAGTAGTTGTGTGCATTGCTTCTGGGCATGCACTTAATAAAAAAGTACCCAATAAACATTTTGTTATCCTGGCAGAAGCTAAAATCGTATTATTTTTTACAGTTCAAAATCTCCTAAAGGTAACTACCTGTACATAGTGAACTAATCTTCTACTTTATTGAGAAGGAACTGAACTTTCTAAGTTTCTGATGCCCATTGACAGTAGGTTGCAAGGAGGATCATGCCATGTACTCGAATCAAGCATAAAAATGGTAAGAAAATGCAGGGGTTGCGGCATATTTGCAGAGCCTCACTACATCCATGGGGTACAATAAATAAAAAAGGTGACACTAGGTTAGTGCACATCTCTATCAAATTTCAATAAAAAAGGCTCCACTTAATGTGTAGCCCTTACAACAAAACTGATAAGTAATAATCTCAATCTTCCTGGAGAGAAATCTGCTGATCCTGGAGAGAACTCGAGGGGAGCTAATGTGGATTGCTTGGCGGTGACTGTGGAACACTAGTTGAGTAGGTGATAGTGGTCTCTGTTCTGTTTTGGTTCCTGCCTTATGCATTTGTCTGTAGCTTGGTTTGTTTGGTGTTCGTTGAGGTGTCTCGGCTGGTGTCAAACTGATAGAAGCTGGATGATGCTACATGGAATGGGGTGGGGAGGCTTTTCTGGAGAAAAAAAGTTACCAGTAATTGCAGAGGTTGCCACACATTTGAAGAGCTTCAATGTATTAATAACCAGGTAAAGTGCTTATATTAGGTGACACTAGCTTACGTAGTGCATAGGCCTTTGTACCAAAACATTTCACTTAGTAACACCAAAACGAAGTCCTAACAAAGCTACCTTTGAACTTGCATTGAAGAAAACTTGTCTTGCTCTGGTTGAACAAGGCATAGAGAAATAAAAATTCTCTGATTGAACAAGGCATGCAGAATTTACAAAAAATTACGACAGAGGATACAGTTCTGACCATTGACAGTAGCACTTCATGCACAACCTTCATGTTCAGCTCCATGTAGATCCCACACTCCTATTCGATCTCCCACTTATCTCAGAGGCCAGCCTCTTTGTCTCCCCTCCACGTCTCTCCTCTTGTACCTCTCCTTGCACATCGCCATCTTCCTTCTGCCCTTGGTTGTCGTCTTCGCTCATTCCCGTTGTGCAGTTGTGACAACAGTTTTGGTTAGTATATCCATCAATTCTGAAGTTCAAAAACCAAGCACCTGTCCGTCAATACATAATTATCAAGTCCAAAAATCCATTCATTCGGTTGAGCTGTGTAAGGAATGGTAGTACGAGAGATTTTACCGTAGAGTTGTTCCCTAATTCAGGCATTCCCCTTGTGTGGCATGGTGCTGGTTATGTCCACATAAACCTGCAGCCACGGCCAATAAATTAGATGTCGAGGATGGGTTTTGCACTTTTGCAAGAATACAAGCTAACAAGCAAAAAGAGCACGGACGAGTACACCATCAATTCTGAGCTGAAATAGTAACCATGTAGGAGCACAAAACCTTGTAAATTAGGATCCTGTCCTGAGTAGGGTCGAGCTGGCCTGCTAGGCTACCGTCGGGAAGTTCACGGCGGGGCTGTAGTACATGTGCATCTGCTGGAAGTCCTCGTCGTAGTCCCTGGAGCAGTCCGACGGCCTGCAGGCTGCAGTGCAGACGACGAATTTGCCATCCCCTGACGCGGCGTCAAAACAAGAACACACAGAGCAGCCGCATCGGAAGAAATTAACTGGGGAATAGTATTCTGGGGAGAGGAGGGCTCACAGGGTGTTGCGTGTTGGATATCTCTGGCAGCAGTAGGCCGGGGCGCCGGCGGCAGCCGCAGCTCCGTGAAGGTGACAACCAACTACTCCTCCTTGCGTCTCTGCAGCGAGGTCCACGAAGCCGTGGAGGAGGTCCTGCTCCTCCAGCGCCGGACGATGCTGCTGCTTGTGCGGTTGTTGTGCCATCGCACACGACTTACATCATGGCAGGGAGTGAGGGATCGAGGCGGAGGGGCATAGATAAGCTAGGTGACGGGAGGCGCCATGGTGGCGGGTGGGGGTTCTTTACGCCGGCCTCTAGGGTTTGGACTTTGGAGGATGTGTGGGGAATCATGGGGAGGCGGGTGGGTGGGAGTCGGCGAGGTAATTTCTGCGTAAACTTCGTCAATCACTCTTGCAATCTCATTTTGGCTGCAGCCCGCAGACTCCGCCGTAATTCCTCCAAACGCTTCCTCTGTCACGAATTAATGACGCTTTAATCGCATTTCCTTTTCTCGTGCCCCAATCAGTTCTGTTAATGGGGCATGCATCGGTAGTTTCCCATATAGATTTTAGAGCATTAATATAATAATTAACAGCCATAAAGAGCGGATTTGTGGATACCAAATGGTTGTCACGCAAAAGGACAGAAATGCCAGCACTTTCACGTTGACAAAGCTGTTTGAATCAAACATTTTTTCCCATGCATGCAAGCTGTACTATATGAGATGACATGATCTGCATATGGTTCTATACTCCTAATAAATAAACTCTTTTTTTTCTTGGGGTTAGAATATAAACAAACTTAAGAGAACAAAATCGGCTACCACTGGCGCCACTCAAAGCGTGCCGGCGCTTGGAGCGGCCCATAAACCGAACGGCATCTCCGTGGAGAGGGGGTCGAACAGGTAGTGCCGAGAATGTTTGCCGCATGTGAAAAGTCACGTGGGGTTGGCCTGGCAGGGATAAAGCCCGCGGTCAAAGGCTCAAAGCGGTTGGCTCCTTCGTCTCCCTGACACGATAGATTGCCAAGCAAGATGGTGTGTCCCCCGACATCGGAGTAAATGGCGAGCACCATCTCAGCTAACAACTCGTCCTTGTACTCGCCTCATAACCCCTCATCGCCACCTAAGGCATGTATGGCAGCCCCAACAACTTCTATGGTGGCCGTGACTAGTGGAGGGGCCGCAGCGTCGACGTCGTGCTGGCCCAGCTCGGCTACATGCCCGGATAGCCCTTGTAGTAGATGCCACAATGGCCGCACTACATAAAGGAATCACCGTCCGTCTGCCGCTCAAGGATGCACGCGGCAGCACCAGCGACATTGGTCTTGTCTTCTTCATCGCGTGAGAGCTTCCGCCCGATCAAGCTGGAGCTAGGTTCGCCGCCCCGTCAAGAATGAGTCAGGGTCACCACAACGCCAATATGGGAGTGGCATCATCTTCCGCCCTGTCAAGAAGGAGTTTTCACCTCCTCAAGGCCGTCCCTCCTTCCATTGTCGCAATGTGAAGGAGCGGAAGCCGTCACCACCACCATCGGAGGTGGAGATGAAGGTGGTCGAGTACCTCTTGGGGTTGGCGATGGCCCGTGCCCCTAACAACCTAGAGAAAAAGCGTAGGACTCCCCAAGGCGATGGCGCTGTCCATGAACATCGTTTCGTGCGCCGCCAACGAGTTTGTCGGGTGGTGGTCGGTGCAGGACATTGGCGTTTTCGTCGATATACCCCTCCTAGGAGGGGTACAACGACGACGAATGGGCAGACATTGGCCCCATCCTGGACTGGAGCTTGTAGTACCATGTGAAGTGTACCATGGCTTCTAGGACCATATGCGTGTTAGAAGTTGCATCTGTTGAATTGAATTGGGAGTTTCACACTATATAAGTCTAAAATATTTCTGCGGTACCCCCCCCTCCCTCATGCAGATCCCGCAATGTTTACACCCTAGCTTCTCGTCGGACGTGGGCATTCCATGTGACTTTCATCTTTGTTCGTGTTAGAATATATCATATGAACATACCCAAATAAAAATTACGCCAAGTTCTAAGAAAAATGAGTCAATTGCCTCTAAGTGGAAGTTTCGCATTAGGTTGAAGACCTTTTTGGACTATAGTCATGATTGGGAAGCAGGCGCTATTGCTATTGTATTTCTGTTTGTCAAGCAAGCGCAATTTCAAAAGGTGTGCATTGTCTTTTATTCTCTATATATACCACTCTTATATAAAACACTCTTATGCACCAAAATAGTTGCATTAAACATGCCATTTCATGTGACATCTCATCATCACGTTTTACCGGGTTTTTCCCCACATAAAGCTATTACCCATCATTTCATGTGATGTCTCGTCATGGTAGTGCCGTGCTAGGATTGCGAGTTCCCGAAGTTCTATCCATTAGTGTTATTTTCACGAGCCTTAACTTGTACATACGAGTTTCGGTCAAGGCGATCCCCGGAGCGTTGGAAAGCTCCCCAAAGTGTATGTGACTCCTACTTTTCACGATCTTTTTTTGATTTGACTGTTCTTTGTCGGATGTCATGGCGGGGCCGAAATATGTTGGCAGGTGGTTGTGATGCTTATGCATGAATGTTAGGAATCCCTCCCGGTTGACCTCCTCGTTCGAGCTTTAGGACAATTTATCCTTAGCGGAGTAATTGTGATTCTTCTGCATCGAGATTGGGCATCGTCAAGTCCCCCGGGATCCCAGACCGGTTGTCGACGTGGATCTCTTCAACCATGGGCTCGCACGATTACTGGAGCGTGTTGTCAACGATGACGCCAATCTTTTTTTTTTAACAGGGAAGGGCCCCGAAGGACCCAGAAGCTGCATTATATTTCAGCGGTGGCTACACATTTTACAAAGAGGACCTGAAGGAGATATAAAGTTACAGACCAGCCCTCAACTTTTACAACCAAGACCCTCGGAAAAAATATAGAAAAGCAATCGGGTCCCTTGCCACCTTCCTCGCGTCGATTCCTCCAGTTGCGGCCAACAGTTGCATCGCTGGGGACGAAACCACTTGGGATGCAACCACCTAAGAGCGCCGCACTTCTGGAGTTGAAGGGACTCCACTTTGGCACGCCGGCCAGGAGGTTGTTGATGAGTTGACGCCAGCATACGATCCGAAGATCAGCTGGAAACGCGAGAGCTCGGAGCAGCCGCCATTCGGCCATAGGAGTCGACGGCAGGACGCCCAGAGGTCATCGATGAAGCGCCGCCGAGGATGAGATCCAAAAGATAGAAGCAGCCGATCTTCCCCATCGCGTAGACCTTCCAGCAGCTGCCGTCCATCCCCTTCCCCCTCCATCTCCTTGATGGCGAAAAGAAGAGGCTAGAGCCACATATCTGAGGAGATCCACACGGAGCATAGAAGCGGGCTTATTGAGAGAAGAGCCCCGGCCAGATTCGACCCCTCTCTTCGTCCACCACGGACGTCGGAGAAGGAATCGAATCCACCGCGTCTCAGCGCTGCTCGCCGGCGCCAAGATCAAGCTCAGAAGCGGAAGATCTCCGAAACTCCACAAGGGTAAAACCAACCTAGATCTAAACCTAATACTAGTACTACTCTGTACAGCCCGCACCACGCATCCACCTCGTCGCCGACCAGCATCGCCGTCGGAGAAGAGAGAGGAGCGGGCCGGGGCCGCCCTACAGCGACTCTCAACTGGGGCGGAGAGAACGAGAGAGAGGGAGAGAGAGGGGGGGGATGAGCGGTGTTCCACGATGACCGCCAATCTTGATAGTGGCAAAGTCGTGCCAACCGGATGGCCGGAGGCGAGGCGTGGTGTGATTACGTGAATGCTCAAATGCACCATGTATGTTGCGTGTACGTGATGATTTAGCCCGTAACCTCTCCATGCATGTACGATCTTGTGAGTATCTGTGGAAAAACCACACGTAAATGCATGCGCTATACACGGATGCGAGCGGCAAACAAAAAAATCAAGGAAATGAGCGGGAGCAGCTATAACCGCGGAAGAAAATAAATAGATGGAGACAATAAAAAAACCTGCTTTTTTTTTGTTTTGACAATCAATAAAGAACCAACTAAATGAGAAAGTCCTTCAAAAAAAAAAAACTAAATGAGAAAGAATAAAAGAACGAAAGAAAAAAACAAGGCCTACTAATAACCAGACCAAACGCCCCCCATTCTCCTCTCCCCCGACTCGATTCCCTCACCCACCCAAACTAACGCGGCCGCCGTTCCTCCGTTCGCCGGCCACGGCGCCGCCCCATCTTCCCCCCTGCCCCAGACCTCCTCCCATCCGCCGTACCCAACTCCCTGTGACCCAGTTCCGGAAGCTCCCGAGCCCCTTCGCATCAGATCGACAGGCGTCGCCCAAGACTCGCCGCCGGGAGGAACGGCGCCGCTCAGACCATGGCGACGCGGCCGGCTGGCTCGCTGGCGCCGGCGTGCATCCATGCGCGCGGATCCATCGAACTGGCCGGACCGGGTCCCGCAGCTTGGCCAAGATTCGTTGGGTGTTGTTCCACGCCGTGGATGTGTCGCCGGCCAGCAGGATACGCCGGCAGAGGCGACCCGAGCAACTGTCGACCGCCGGCCGCGACACGCTGCAAGGAGGGCGTTTCCTTGGAGGGGGGTAAGGTAACGGCGGTGGTGTTGGGTGCTCTCCGCCCGGGCCGCCCTCGCTCACGGGAGTCCTCCGCCGCTGAGGTTCTCGACGGCCGGCGTCTCTGCAGG
Organism: Lolium multiflorum; assembly: GCA_030979885.1. Classification (NCBI taxonomy): domain Eukaryota; kingdom Viridiplantae; phylum Streptophyta; class Magnoliopsida; order Poales; family Poaceae; genus Lolium; species Lolium multiflorum. Next base: position 19,093,133 of record CM061748.1, read on the forward strand.
AGGCGTCCTCCTCGTCCAGGAGGTCGTCCCCAAGCACCACCGGCCGGTGCTACCTCGACGCTGCCCTCGTTCAGGACTATGGCGCATCCAAAGGTCGAATTTTTTTGGGCTTTGTTCTTCTGCGTTATGCCTCCATTAGAGTTCTCTTTAGCACTAGTCTGAATTAGAGTCCTGTCGGTGTTAGGCTTAGTTAGCAGCCGCGGCTTAATCATAATTAAGCCTGCATTAGAGTCCACTGAATCATTATGTATGCATGATGAAAGGGACGAGTGAACATCATATGAGAGATAAATTTCCTGGATTGGCATTTTAGATTCATGCTACTGCCAGCAACATATGCGAATCTGTTTTCATTTCCGTGATGCAAATTAACTGGTCATGGGATTCATAAGGAAAAAAGACCAAGAGAAGTTGTAGCCTGAAAATTGAATATGCCATGCTCAACTTTAATTAAAGGGCAGCAACCTTCTTTTTGCATTTCGAGAATGGACCATGAAACAGTTCGTTGGCATAATTTGTGTATTCATCTTTGAGTTTATTTGATTGCTGAGATACACATTTTATTTTGTAACCTTTCATGTTTTTCTTGCATGTATTCAGGGGAATACTGTCGAAGTTGGTAGAGCCCACTTCGGCACTCCTTTTCACTTATTACAGTGATACTTGTTAGTTTTTTTTTATTCTTCCAAGACATTGTTCTGGTTTTCTGGATTTATCACCATTGTGATGGCATATTGGCATGACTATTGTTTTGGGCTGTACAAAACTTGTACAGTAGCTTCTTATGTTCCTGCTGATATGTCTTGCTGCTCATTTTAAAAGTTGTAAGGATGAGGCTGGGTTGGACGCGTCCACGGTGTGCATGAGGTGAAGCTGCTCGCCCCCAAGGCACACTGTCTACGAACTCGTCGACATTGGCACCGAAAGGTCGAAATTCTTTGTTTTGTCGCGCTCAAATCGGTTGATGCCATGGCATTCTATACAGTTTTGTGCTGCGTGTTGTCTCTAAAGGCGAGCAGATTGTTCGATTTTGATGCTTGATTTGTGCTTTGAAAAGAGGTCCCAATCAGCAGGTTACTGCTGGTTTTTGGGCGGAACAAAAAATCTTATTTGTGTTTTTTGGAGCTATTACTTCGCGCGGTACAACTCGGGTTATTAATACCAGCAGTATTCTTCTGTCCAACTGAGAAGAGCGACATTATTTATGGTGGTTTTTGTCTCGGCTGGGCTGTGGGCAGAATGTTGGCTAGATTGCTGATGCTTTACATAGGAAGAAATGTGTTTCTAGTCTGGGCTTCGTTAGGTTGGCTTACTGATTGATGTTGCTGATCTGAAATAGATGTCCAAAGTGTCATCTTTTAGCTCTTTTCCATAGATGACTTGCTGATTTTCTGGAGTAAAATCAGTGTTTGCTTTTTGTTGGGCTGACCATGCTTTGTTCTTGCTGAAGGATAACTGACGAGGAGGACAAAACGGCGACAGCGGTTGGTTTCGTGTTGGACTCAATGTAGTTATGTAAGATTCTGGTTCCTCATTTATGCGATTTCTTAGCCTTGTGTACATAGATGATGGTGTAGCATCTGTACATGCTCATAGCTGGTTTGGATTCTCCAGATTTTTGTCCGAGTAAATAAATAGTAGTGTCTTGCGTTACTTGAAGGATTATCCACGCTAAGAAATTCAACCGGGGCTTTTATTCTCCAGATTTGTTTCTACATTTTGAAATGGACATGAAACGGTTTCCTTGGCATAGTATGTGTATTCATCTTTGAGATTATTTGATTGTTGAGATGCACATTTTATTTTGTACCTTTCATGTTTTGATACTTGTTCTTTGCATGTATTGAGGGGAAGAATGTCGCAGTTGGTAGAGACCACTTTGGCACTTCTCGTTGACGTATTAGAGTGATATACTTGTTAGTTTTTTTTTATATATTTTTCCACGAGACTTATGGTTTTCTGGATTTATCATCATTGTGATAGCATGACTATTGTTTGGGCTGTACAAAACTTGTACGGTAGCTTCTTATGTTCGTGCTGATTATGGTCTGGTAATGACTAAGGTTCATGGGTAATTTACCGTACATGATATTAAGGATTTTCAAATTGTACTGATATGTGTTGCTCCACATTTTCAAATTTGTAATGATGAGGCTGGGTTGGACGCGTCTACTTGGTGTGCATGAGATGAAGCTGCTCGCCCGCAAGGCCCACCACGGCGACCTGATCGCCGGCGTCTAGGAACTCATGGACATTTGCACCCAAAGGTCGAAATTCTTTCTTTTGTCGCGCTCAAAACAGTTGCTATCATGCCATTCTATGCAGTTTGTGCGTGTTGTCTGCAAAGACTAGCAGATTGTTCGATTTTTGATGCTACATTTGTGTTTTTTTTATAAAGCGGTCCCACTCAGCCGGTTAGTGTTGGGTTTTCTTGTTTATTTTTCATGGAGTAAGAGCATTTCCACCTGGCCCCCTCCATAGCGGCCTTGATAGCGATTTGGGGGCCGGGAGCAAAAATAGGCTCATACTAGCGCGCCCAAACGGCGTCGGCTAGTTTTCAAATCCAATAGAAGCGCCGGAAACCCCGTGCTGGTCCCTTGGCCTAGGACGGTGGGTTTTCGAATCCAATAGAAGCGTCGGTAGCCCCGTGCTGGTCCCTTGGCCTAGGACGGTGCGCCTTGCGGAACGACGATTTTCGTGGGTGGGGGCGTATTGTCAGTGAGAGTACGTGGTGGTTCGCATCGAAAACGATGTGGGGTGGTTGGTCATCGGCGTTAATGGCCTTCCGCGCGGAAACCCAAATGACAATGGTGGCTACTGGCCCTCGCGGCGTCCACCTACCCACGTGCCTTCAATGCGCGTTCGCCGCCTCCCTTAAAAACTCCAGCGGCGCGCACTTCTCTTTGTTCCCCGCTGTCCAACCCTAGGCGCCGCTGTCGAACCACCGCGTAAACCTCCCACGCACCCCATCGACGATGGCGCACAACGACCAGGTCGGCGGCAGCGGCGGCGGCATGCTACACTCGTTGCAGCTTGGCCTCGACGAGGCCGACGTACTATACTGGCACCACATCCCCGTGCCAGTACAAATTGCCGCACGGCTGGCATGTCTCCAACAGCAGCTTCGCCGTGCCGCCACCGCCAGCAGACGCGGGCCCTTGCCAGGGAACGGCGGAGCCTGATGATGCCGGAGGAGAGGAGCTTGCCGGACAATGCTCTCGACAACCCGTCCTGGGCACTGCGTTTCAAAGACGAGCGCGCCGTCGAGCTCGCGCGGACGGCCAACCGCTCGAGCGGCCGCTTTAACACCGTCGACCGTCGTGTTTGGTGGTACGGCCGTGACGCCGACAACACGCTCCGCCAGTACGACTTCTTCCATCGCGTCTGCGGCGACAGGCAGCGGGACCCGGTGTACTTCCCGCAGACGGTGTGCATGGCGTCGGCGCCGACACTGCAGAGGGCGCTGAAAAGGACCACGGCGTGGCGGAAGCTCGCGCACCGGATCGTCGTCTACTGTCGCGCACACGCGCCCGCGCCTCCTTCCGGATGTGTTGTCATCCACGATGAGGCGAGGCGCACGTCCTCTGTTCCGGCCCGTCGGACGACAGGGTCGGGCGGCCACCCGCGCGTCAAGGAGGAGGACGCCGCTGCCTGGCCACCACTTTCGCCGGTGAAAAAGAAGTGGTGGGAGAAGGAGGTCGAGGCGCATGCGGCGCTCTGTGGCGACGACGACGACCACGACCAGGAGTTACCCGCCCTACAGTTGATGGCTAGCCGCTCCGTCGACGAAGACTACCGGCATATTACGTTGGACCCGCGGCAGGCGGCGGCGTGCCGGTGTGGGAGCAGCATCTCTAAATGGATATGGTCTATTTGGTGACGCACACGGAACTTAAATTTGCTTTTATGTGTAGAAGATAGAAGTGGATTGGCTGGTTGGATACCGAACGGCAGCAGTCAAGTCATGCACTGCACTGGGAGGTGTCGGTAATAGTAGTAGTAGGATTAATTAGGTGCCCCGAGCAGATGTATATCTCTGCTTTTCTTGTTTGGAGGCGGCGAAGAACAAAGGAAGCATCGAGCGTGCAAAGGGTCAATCATTGGGGACGGCGTGGTGTAGAATCCGCAGCGAGCAAAGGAAATTATTAGGGAAAAAAAAAGGAGGTTCCAGCAAAATCATGCGGCAGTCATAAAGGGGCGTGCGCGTTCCCAAGGACTCGACTCAATCAAGCGAACAAAACCCGCCCGCACGCACGCGCGCACCGGACTGGAGTCCTGGCGCGGCGACTCAAATCCCGCACGCAATCCCTCCGCTGCACAGCAATTACTGCGGAAGAGGCACGCGAGACGCTCCGAAGCGTCTTCGCTCAACCAAAACAAAAGGTGGCCTGCTGACCTGGCGCGCGCTTCGTGAGTCCGTGACCGACTCGAATTCCCGCGGGAAGCAAATCTCCACGGTTGCGTCGGCCTGGATGCCACCCCGCAGGGGGAATGGTTCTGCCCGCCCTGCAGGTGCGCCATTTGCGAGTTTGAGCCCGCACCCAACGAGTTCACCGACAACACAGTGATCTGCTGCGACCAGTGCGAACGAGAGTGTAAGTACATTCATTCCAGCTCAAATTATACTCACAATCTACCACTACTCCTGTCACTTTGAGTCTTAAGTAATAAGTACATTTATTTCATCCCAAATTATACTTCTAATATTATATACATGCTTGCTCATCTGCATTAATCTTATCACAGATCACGTCAGCTGCATCAGGAGCAGAGGTGACCAGCTCGAGTGCTGCCCGGAAGGGCCATGGCTCTGCAGCCAGAAATGTTCAGACATATTCCAGCGTCTGCAAGGGCTCGTTGGCAGACCAATTCCTACCTCAGTGGAGGGCCTGTCGTTCACACTCTTCAGATCATCCAAGCTCCCCGGGGAGGAGGCCATGGCCGCCGAAGAGCACGGGAAGCTGCGTATGGCGTTCGACGTGCTCCATGAGTGCTTCGTCACCCTCATCGAGCCGCAGACGCAGAGCGACCTCAGCCACGACATCGTTTTCAACAGAGAGTAAGCATTATATATCTCTTTTCCGGCATCTGATCTACTTTGGAGAACAAGAATGGCCCGCTGACAGTCTTGTGGATGGTGGTGCAGATCGTGCCTGAGGCGGCTGAATTTCCGGGGATTCTACGTGGTGGGCATCGAGAAAGGCGGCGAGCTGATAACCGCGGGCACTCTGAGGTACTACTCCTCCCACTGCTTGATCACTTAACTTTTTGCCTTGCAAATGGTTGAACATCAAAATCATCCTTGCTGTACGTTTTTGCTGTGCAGAGTGTATGGCGACAAGGTTGCAGAGCTGCCGCTTGTTGGGACCCGGTTCGCGCATCGCCGGCAAGGAATGTGCCACCTTCTGATGAACAATCTCGAGAAGGTACGTCTGAAGGCTATATAGATCTGTGTTCTGCTTGCTTGCTCCGGACATTGTCTTTCCCTGATCAGATCACTGAACTGAGCATTAATGTTGGTTATTGGTGTGCTTGCAGTTGCTTGGTGAGTTGGGGGTGGAGAGGCTTGTGCTGCCTGCAGTGCCTGAGCTTCTGCAGACGTGGACGGAATCCTTTGGCTTTCAAGTGATGAGCCAGTCTGACAAGCTGGAGATTGCAGAGCACACCATCCTGTGCTTTCAAGGAACCACAATGTGCCACAAGTTCATCAACAAGGCGGTGGCCCCACGAAGATGAAACATCCTTCTTCCCTGTAGAAATCAAGCAGACAAGTTCAGAGTTGAGATTTCATCGGTCATCCTGCTCATATTTGTGAGGGTAAACTAACATACTGGCTGAACATTTGTTTGTATGCACGATGATTCCATTCATGATGTAGGATGTTAATAAAAATGGAAAAGTATATTTTGTTTTGTCCCATGACAATTGAAGTAATTTGGAACGCTGAAATGAAATTGGTAGCACCAATAAAATTATCTGCTGAAAAACAGAGTATGGACAACAAGGAACCAGACCCCAAAGAAATTTATTCCGATAAACAAAAGATATTCCATCCGGATGATGATGATAAATAACATCAAGTTGACAACAAAGAATATAACAAAGGCAATTCATGCTCGTAAAAGCTTCATCTACATAGGCTCTAGCAAAAATAGGATGCTGTCGAAAAACATACGATGCTTCCTGGTCTTCAGTTCCATGGAACTAATTCATGCTCCAGTAGATTAACAAGGAGTTAATCTGCTATGTCATGCAAAAAACTTGACATTGCTGTTCCAATTGATTTTCTTTGCGTAAAGGCAATTCTAAGAACAACACAGTGTCACTGAATCTCAAGTTGTCTCAGGCTATAAAGGTTGTAAATTAATCGGGCTATGAATGCAACGATGTTGGAAAGCTTGGGTTCCATCCAACCTCAATTCGTTATGCATAAACATAAAAGGTAGATTATTAAAGGTACTACAGTATCTATCAATACTATCTTGAGAAAATAGATTAATCACATGTTACGCAGGTATTGCACCCTTATTAAATGTATTATCACCTTAGGGCATCTCTAACGGGGCGACGCAAACCGAACGACCAAATTGTCCGCGTGAGTCCGTTTGCATCGCACGGCGGACGCGAAAAAGACCGTTTTTGTCCGCGCGTCCGTTTGCACCTGGGGGTGCCTCCAGCGACCCGACGCATTTCCGCGTCGGCATGAATTAGGATGTTTGAAAACAACAAAATAAAGTGTTTCAACGAAGTCATAGTTATTACATCCAAATTTTAAAAATCTAAATGAAAATAAGATAGTATTCCTCTTCACATAACCATGATCACATCTTCACATAACCATGATCATCATATGAATGAAAAGCTTCAAGAATATGACCTCTTCAAGATGATCCATTTTGAACTTGCACTTTATTTCTTATTTCTTCATTGTGCTGATTTCTTGAAGATACACATAAGAGCACACTCCTTCTTCTTCAAAACATACTCACAATAGGATCCACTCTCACATGACCAATCTTTGGATCACTCCATGAACATCTTGGTCATCACTTGATCTTCTTCACTTTCTTCTTATTTCAACCTTGAGGGCAACATAGGGTCCAAGCATTGTCTATGGATAAATCCTACAAGTAAAACCACACGTGGGGGCTACATGCATTTTCAAAACAGACTACACCCATATCTACCCCTCGACGATGGCGAGGGACGGATTCAGGACAATCGTAAGAAGTGAGGGGTCTCGACGTACCGCTTGTCAGGATGCCGCGGGACATGGGGCTTGCCAGGCCGCAAGAGTAAGACACTCGAGCATGAGGAGCACTGAAGGGGATTAACCTCCTTCGGAGGCCACCAGGTGATGCTGGTAGTGGCCAGAACCGCCACTGCCGGCAAGGGAGGGACAAGTAGGTGGGGCTAGGTCGGAGGAGATGGGGTGCCTCGGTGTCGATGTGAGATTTTTTGCTTCTGTTTACACTAGGTTATGCAGAAATTCTGGTTAATTTATATGCCTAGGCGCCACCCATGTGATAGTAATCCCTGAAATTTGTTTGAAATAGTAAATTTAGCAGCTCATGGAAATTATTACGCTTCCACATGTCATAACTTGTCATGTTAGTTTAACAATTTTCTCTTATCAGCCAAACAAAGAATATGACCCTGATATTTGTTTTCACTAATAATTTGTTTCCCTCTACGTCATAGTATAAAAGGTGTGGCAGGATCCCGCCAAAATCCACTTGTAGTTCCTTTTACTTGAGACCTTAGTGGAGTATGTTTTTACAACGTAAGGGCTGAATTGTTGTCAAAGATCATGATCACAAGTGAAAATCATAAGTCAAAGCCTCAAATGAGAGTACGTATACAAGATGATTTTTTGATGAAAGATACAACCTGACGACTGCTAGTAGTAAGTTTTCAAAGGAGGGAAATAATGTGTGCATTGTCGCTGATCCAGATGTTTTTCGTTTAATTTAATCAGATGATCCTGACATGCACATGCCCATCTCTGTTACAAAATCCGTCCTTGCCAGGCACGAGCACGACGACGATCCCATCCCATACAGTTCAGTTCGTTGACTGCTAGACTTGCTCCAGCTCCAGCAGAGGCAATGGCTGCCCATCCTTACTCGCCGGCAAGCCTGGACCTCCCGGGCTATGTGCCGCAGCGCCTCTCCCAGCTCGAGATCCTCGGGCCCTACCTCGGCACCTCTCTCTTCGTTCTCCTCGCCGTCTGGCTCCTCTCCGGTAAACAGCTCCCGAATCCCGACCCGGCCCTACATCTCATCGGTCATCAGCTCACGCCTTTGGTTCGCAGGGAGATGCAGCAGACTGTCGAAGGTCGACAGGCTGCTCATGTGCTGGTGGGCGTTCACCGGACTGACCCACCTCGTCGTCGAGGGGTCCTTCGTCTTCACCCCTGATTTCTTCTCCAAAGAGAACCCAAGTTACTTCGACGAAGCCAGTAAGTTCATTTCCATGCTCGTCTCCCATTTCCCTTCCCAACAACACCACTGTTTTCATTGTCCAATTAGTTCAGCTCAGAGTCCAGATGGAGTTTTTGATGGCCTCGCTGAACCCGTTTCTTTCGTGTTGTGCAGTGAAGGAGTACAGCAAGGGTGACTCCAGGTACGTTGGGAGGGACACCGCCACCGTCACCCTCGAAGCGATCACGGTTCTGTTGGAAGGCCCTGGATCGCTGCTTGCAGTGTACGTCTCCTCGTCTTGTTTATGATCCCTGCTTGCGTAGCAGTAGTACTAATATGTGGACTGCACTTTCAGTGTTTCAGACTTTGTGTCCGTGGGGTCAAGTTATTGTTGCTCTGTAGCTAGTACTTTGTTAGTGATTCTGCCATGGTCCTAAGCCTCAATCATAGTATTTCTGTAATTTATTATAAACACCTTTTTTTCAGTAATACTGAACATGGCACTTCCAAAAAATTTGTGGGGTCAAGTTATTGTTGTCTAGTAAGCTTTTGTTAGTGAAGCTCATTCAAAACACAGTTATGCAAGAGTCTTAAGACATCTGCATCACTCAGATTTCAGACTTGATTATAAACACCTTTCTTTTACGAAGATGTGAGGCCCTGATCTCCATGGGAAATCATCATTGGGTACCCTTTGAATTAAGAAATCTCATAATTTGAGGTCGACTAATGGAAGTACACATCTGATGTGAAGTCCGACCAATAGATGCTTGGGCAGAGCATATGTTTAGATCGTAGGTTTATGCTCAGATCCGCAAGTAGTGTGGCCCTCCTGTATTAAACCTAGTGTTGTGTTTACATGATAGGAAGGAAAGATAATGCGATGCCCACAAATTACAGAATTCATGAATACATGGAGGCTGTTTTCATGTGTTTCCTTGTCGGTAGTTTTGATGGCTCTAGAATAAACAACCATCTTCATGATTTCAGTACTCTACTGAATCTAGGCAAGATATTACAGTCATACACAAATAACATATTCTAACAGAAATCGGGTGTGATTAGTCCCAATAGTGCTTATAAAATTCGTGCATATAACCTGTAAGGTCCATCAACTTAGTGTTGCTATTAATTTTCAAAACATTAATATTTGTATGATTCTACAGACTGATGTTCTTCTCAGTCGGTATTTATGGTTGTACAAAACTACACTAGCCAGATGCTTGATGGTTACATGCATAATTGCATAAACAAACAATTCGGTACCTTCAATGTCTTTAGTTTGTCCCAAATATAAACGATTCAACCACAAAGAATAGCAAGACAAGGCAGTGGCACTATTTCTAGTGAACTTGTTCCAAAGGCATGCTTACATTTTGATGTGAACAAATTACAAATGGCAAGGCTTACTTTCTTCTTGTCGAAGGAAAGCCCATAACGAAGCTGATACAAAAAGACAGTTTGTATGAAATGTTCATCGACAACTGCTGTAATTTTGCATCTCAAAAAAAAAATGCTGTAATTTTTTTTTTGATTTGGATTTTAATGATATTGCTCTTACCACAAGTTTCCTGCTTGCAGCTATGCTATTGCATCCCAGAAGTCATATAGCCATATCCTCCAGTTCACCGTGTGTCTGGGCCAGCTCTATGGATGCATTGTCTACTTTTCTACCGCCTATTTGGATGGCTTCAACTTCTGGGCCAGTCCATTCTACTTCTGGGCATACTTTGTTGGAGCGAACAGTTCATGGGTTGTGATACCGTTGCTTATCGCCAGAAGGAGCTGGAAGAAGATCTGCGCTGCGATTCATCAAACGGAGAAGGTGAAGACTAAGTAGTGCCAGCAATAGACTGAGTTTTGGCTGCAACCAGGACACACTGCGCAACTTTGCTCACGACATTAAATTTGGTGTGTTTTTTCTATACGACTCCTTGCGTTTTAGTTTGGTAATTTATGATGACACGTTACACACCAAGAAAACCTGAGACTGGAGAGCAAACAAATCGATTTTTCAAGGGATAAAACTAAATCCTTTTCCTTTTTTCCATCATCCGAATTCCTTGTACTGTATGCTGCTAAATTCGAATCTCAAAATAAGAATCCGCCCCATAGCGCACTTGTTTTACATACACTAGTAGAAAACCTCTCATCCATCTAAGCCATTGGTACCGGTTCCCTTACGAACCAGTACCAATGGGGTCATCTGCACCGGTTCAAGGGTTCTGGCGGGCGAGAAGTTCTGGTACCGGTTCGTGAGGAGCTTTCGTACGTGTTAGGAACCGGTACGAAAGGTCTTCGGCCAAAATTCAGATGCGTGGTGGGGCCCGGGCTGGACCTTTGGTACGGTTCGTAACACGAACCGGTACCAAAGGGTACCATATCAAATCGCCCAGCCCCCCGAGCCCCCTGGCTATCATTTTCTCTTCTTCCTCACACTCTAAATTTTTCTCCACCTCTCACACTCCAATAATCTTCATTTTTCTCCACCATTTTAACAAGATTAACGGCACCCATCTATTTAAGGGTTAGCAATATCATCCTTCCTTCCGGCGTTCCTAATTTTGCTCATTTCTTTGGTAGTTTTAACTCGTACTATTTTGTAGTGCAAGCAAGGTGTTCGATGAAATGCCTAAGTTAGTGATTTTATTTTTTTTATATGCAATTTGAGCTGAAATTATGGTATGTTTTGTAGGTTTTAATTAGTATCATCCCCGTCCTTACCGCCGTCGATCGCCAGCGTCGTCCCCTAGCCGGCACGGTACCACCTCGGTGAGCCCCTCTTCTTTTTTATAAAAACAATTAGTTTTATGTGATGAACTTGAATATTAATTAATTAAGTTGGTCACTCATATATCCATGATGTTGTGTACTTAATGATTTTTGATATACATATAAAATGCAGATGAGTCGACAATGGATGTACGGTGACCGGTGCCATCCCGAGTTCATTAATGGCATGCATTATTTTCTCAGCGTGGCTGAGGCAAACAGGTGATCGAATGGTTTCATGTATTGTCCATGTAGTTCATGTAAGAATATGAAGGATTTCTCTACCTCAAAGACCCTTCACGTCCACCTGCTGGAGAACGGTTTCATGCCCAGCTATAATTGTTGGACCAAACACGGAGAAAGAGGGGTTATATTGGAAGACAACGAAGAAGAAGAGGATAGTGACAACTATCCCTTATTCACTCGGTGGTAGTAGAATGGGGGAAGACGAAGCTGAAGAAGAGCCCATTTTCGATGAGCCGATTTTTGATGACCCGGATGACGATTTGGGTCGGGCCATTCTTGATGCGAAGATGAACTGCGGAAATGAAAAGGAGAGGTTGAAGTTGGAGAAAATGTTAGAGGATCACAACAAACTGTTGTACCCAATTGAGAATGGTCAGAAAAAGCTGGCTACCACGCTGAATTGCTATGGAAGGCAGAGAATGGTACTGACAAGAGATTTGAAAAGTTGCTGAAAATAATAAAGAAGATGCTTCAGGGGAGAACGTATTGCCCTCTACTACGTACGAAGCAAAGAAGGTTGTCTGCCCTCTAGGATTAGAGGTGCGAAGATACATGCATGCATCAATGACTGCATCCTCTACCGCGGGGAGTACGAGAATTTGAATGCATGCCCGTATGTGTGCATTGAGGTATAAGATCGGGCAAGATGACCCTGGCGATGTTGAGGGAGTGCACCCCCAGGAAGAGGGTTCCTGAAGGTGATGTGGTATGCTCCTATAATACCACGGTTGAAACGTTTGTTCTAGAACAAAGAGCATGCCAAGTTGTTGCGATGGCACAAAGAGGACCGTAAGAAAGATTTGATGCTGAGACACCCCGCTGACGGGTCGCAGTGGAGAAAAATCGACAAAGAGTTCAAGTCATTTTCAGATGACGCAAGGAACTTAAGATTTGGTCTAAGTACAGATGGCTTTAATCCTTTCGGGAGCAGAGCTCCAGTCATAGCACATGGCCGGTGACTCTATGTATCTATAACCTTCCTCCTTGGTTGTGCATGAAGCGGAAGTTCATTATGATGCCAGTGCTCATCCAGGGCCCGAAGCAACCCGGCAACGACATTGATGTGTACATGAGGCCATTGGTTGAAGAACTTTTAGAGTTGTGGCGTGACGAAGGTGTGTGGGATGAGCACGAACAAAAGGAATTTAACCTACGAGCGTTGTTATTTGTAACCATCAATGATTGGCCTGCTCTTGGTAACATTTTAGGACAGTCAAACAAGGGATACAATGCATGCACACACTGTTTAGGTGAGACTGACAGTAATTATTTGGAAAACAAGAATGTGTACCTCGGGCATCGTCGATTTCTTCCAAAACAACATCACGTAAGAAAGAGAGAAAAGAATTTCGGAGGTGAGGCAGATAACCGAACGAAGCCTACCCGCCCTAATGGGGAAGTTATATATGATATGGTCAAGGATTTAAAAGTGATCTTTGGAAAGGGTCGGCGGACAATCTGTTCCATGATGTTGACGGACACGTACCCATGTGGAAGAAGAAGTCGATATTTTGGGAGCTACCATACTGGAAATTCTTAGAGGTTCACTGCAATCGACGTGATGCACGTGACGAAATTTTTGCATGAACCTGCTAAACTTCTTGGGCGTGTATGGGAAGACAAAAGATACACCGGATGCACGGCAGGACCAGCAAAGTATCCACGAAGGAAACAACTTGAATCCAGAGAAGTATCAAGGTCCGTACACTCTTACCAAAGAGGAGAAGGAGATCTTTTTTGAAGTCTGAGTAGCATCAAGGTCCCGTCTGGCTTCTCGTCGAATATAAAGGGAATAATAAACATGTCGAGAGAAAAAGTTTCAAAACCTAAAGTCTCATGACTGCCACGTGATTATGACACAATTACTTCCGGTTGCATTGAGGGGGCTTCGGAAAATGTTCGAGTACCCATTGTGAAGCTATGTGCGTTCCTCAATGCAATTTCTCGGAAGGTGATCGATCCACTTACTCTACAAAATTTACAGAAGGATGTGGTCCAATGTCTAGTCAGCTTCGAGTTGGTGTTCCCATCCTTCTTTAATATTATGACACATCTCCTAGTTCACCGAAGAGATTGGCGTTCTCGGTCTGTATTTCTACACAACATGTTCCCCTTTGAGAGATTCATGGGAGTCTTAAAAATACGTTCATAACCGTGCTAGGCCAGAAGGAAGCATCTCCAAGGGCTATGGAACAGAGGAGGTCATTGAGTTTTGTGTTGACTTTATTCGACCTTAAGCCGATCGGTGTTCCGAATCGCGCTATGAGGGGAGACTGCGTGGAAAAGGCACGCTAGGAAAGAAATCAACAACGTGTATGGACGGACATTCTTTCGTCAAGCACACTACAGTTCTACATAATTCCATCTTGGTGGCTCCGTACAAAGAAGAACACAAGGATATCTTACGCTCTAAATACCGGAGCAACATGAAGATTGGATTGTTGGAGAACACATGAAGACTTTCGGCGGTTGGTTGCAAACACGTCTCATGAATGTCACCGATGACGAGCAGCTGTACTTGTTGGCCAAGCAACCATCTTTGACTATATCGACTTTTCAAGGGTACGAGATTAATGGGAACACATTTTACACGTTCGCCCAAGACAAAAAGAGCACCAACCAAAACAGTGGTGTCCGCTTTGATGCAGAAGATGGCAATGGGAACAAGGTCACATATTATGGGTACATAGAGGAGATATGGGAACTTGACTATGGACCTAATTTCAAGATCCCTTTGTTCCGGTGCAAATGGTTCAACCTGAAAGACGGGGTACAGGTAGACCCGCAGTACGGAATGACTACAGTGGATTTCAAGAATCTAGGGTACGACACCGAACCATTCGTCCTAGCCAGTGAAGTGGCTCAGGTTTTTTATGTGAAGGAAATGTCTAGCAAACCAAAAAAAGAAAAGAAAGGCAAGAAGACACATCATACGATGAGCCAAAGCGGCACATAGTTCTTTCAGGAAAAAGAAACATCGTGGGAGTAGAGGACAAGACAAACATGTTAGAAGATTATAATAAGTTTGATGATATTCCACCCTTCAAGGTAAAAATTGACCCAAGCATCATCTTAAATAATGAAGATTGTCCATGGTTGCATCGCAAGAAGAAAGGGAAACAGACGAAGAAAACTCAGAAGACTAGCTAGATATACGGATCATAACTTGTGTATCTCAATATGGAAATCACTTTTGTGTAATGATGTTACTGTATGTAAGATATTAACAATGGAGATGGTTGGATTGTTTTACTAGTTAAGTAGCTTTCACGGGCTTGCGGGAAATTTTCGAGGCGGAACTTCCGAATATGCCATATATAGGGCATATGTGCACCAAGGGCATATTCGAGAAGTTCCGCCACGGAGATTTCCCAACCCTTTCCCAACATTGTTAGAGGAGATGGAGTCTTTCACGTGCTTGCAAATGAGCGGAACTTCCGAAGATGCCATAGGCGTGTGCACCAAGGGCATCTTCGAGAAGTGAGATTTCCCAACCCTTTCCCCAACATTGTTAGAGGAGATGGAGTCTTTCACGGGCTTGCAGGGAAATTTTTCGGGCCGAAGATGCCATAGGGCGTGTGCACCAAGGGCATCTTCGACAAGTTCCGCCCGGGAGATTTCCGGCCATGTTGGCTTGTTGAGCTGCCTGCCATGGCGTATCGATGCTCCTTTTATAGGCACGGCGCCGCTTCTACATTCTCTTCTTCCTCCGACAGGGCGTCGTGCGCTACATGCTTTATCTCATCGAGCAGGGGCGTCCTTATCCTTCCCGGCTTTAGTAGGTTGCACCCACCAGGTACTAAATGTTACACGCGTCCTTATCCCACCGACGGTTTTGTTACATGACAGAAAACCACCTTTAGTACCGGTTGCACCCACCAGCCGGTACTAAAGGTTTGCGCGTCATTGCGTTCCCGCCTACTTTCTTCCCGCGCTTTCCACGGTTCCCGCCTCTGTCTTCTCCCGCCTCCGTCATCCCGCCTATATATATGTAGGCTTGGCCTCCATTTACATATCACATCTAGACTCATATCTGCAAACCTCATCATTCTCTCTCATGGCTTCCATCGTATCTCTAACCCCCGGAGGCGCGCCTGAACTACTCCCGCCCGCCACTCAAGTCCCGACCGGGGTTCTTGAGCGTCGGAGGCGTACCGGTCCCTCCCTCTAGGTGTGGCGCGCGAGATGGCCATCACGAACTACTACTACTTTGAGCTCACGCAAGAGCAGCGGAGGAATCCCCAGTGGCATCCCGACTACAGCCCGACTTGGGAAAGCTTCTTCATCAATCGGCGTGAGAGGCGCTTGCTAGGCGGGAGGAGGGCGGCTCGTCTCCTTCGAACTTCAACGAGGCCGGCCGTCGGCTGTGGTGGCGCGGCGGACTCTCCAGGGTGTCATGGCCTACCGTGGCCCCGCTGCGCTACCCTCAGTCCCAGCCACGCGTGCTCTCCCGCCGGGTTCGACTACGCGACCCCGATGCCGCGCGATGATGACGGCGACTACGACGACTACAGTGGCGACTACTATAGGGCTAGGCACGAGTATGACTGAATGACTCCAACAGTCAAATCTGGCACTCTATCTTAATTTTTAGTTTAGCTATGTACTTTTATTTCGAGTTCAATCGTAATAAAATTTTATTTCCGCCATTTCTTTCCCGCATTTTTTCTCCCGTGCGGCGTCATGGTGGGAAAGTTTCCCGCGCGACGTCGTACGTGGCGGGAGTAAAGAATAGAAATAGAAAATATATAGAAAAGAAATAAAAATAAATATAAAAAAGGTTATAGAACAGAAATGAAAAGAAAACACATGGAAAAAATAAAAACAAATAGAAAAGAAAAGAAATAGAAAATAAAAGAAAAGAAACACAAAAGAAAAGAAAAAGAAAATAAAAGAAACACAAAAGAAAAGAAAAAGACACAAAAGAAAGAAGAAACATAAAAGAAAAAAGAAATAGAAATAAATATAAAAAAGGTTATGGAAAAGAAATAGAAAATAAAACAAATGGAAAAATAAAAAGAAATAGAAAAGAAAAAAGAAACAGAAAAGAAAAGAAAACAGAAAAGAGAAAAGAAATAGAATAGAAACAGCAAAAGAAAAGAAAACAGTAAAGGAAAAAAGAAAATAAAACCTTTGGTACCGAACCAAAGGCTCCTCCCCTGTATTACACTTAGCGCGCGCACGAAAATCCCCAAATTGACATCAAACGCCACAGAGAGAGAAGCCGCGCCACCGTCCGCAGCCACGCCGCGCCGCCATCCGAGCCACGCCGCGCCGCCGTCCGCAGCTACGCCGTCGCCGTCGTCGTCCGCCGCGCTCCGCAGGTTTCCGCCGCCCTCCCCTTCTCTTCCGTCCCCCGCCGCACGCCCTGCCGCAGTCCGTGTCCGGCGCGGCCGCGGCCACGCGCACCGCGCACCGGCCCAGATGATGTAGACGCCCACGCCCCGCCGCAGACGCCCACGCCGGCGACGCCAAGTCACGGTCTGCGGCGGCGTCGACACCACCCTTAGGGTGTTCGAGGAAATGCCGCTCCAGGCCCAGCCGCCTTGTTTGACGTCGTCGTGGCGCCGGCGGGCGTGGAGGGCGGGCGCAGTGTCGTCGGAGTAGGGGAGGTCAGCGAGGAGGGAGGAGGAGGAGGGGGAGGAGGTGGAGGCGGTGGCCGGGGAGTAGTGGTCGGGCATGGAGTAGTGCAGCGCGCGCGCGATGGCGGCGTCGGTGTAGTAGGCCTGCGAGGAGGTGTTCGGGAGGAAGGACGCCAGGTGCGGCGCGAGGCAGGACATGGCGTCCATGGGGCGAGGCGGGTCAGATGGCGCCGCCGGGAGCAACTTGGCGACGCTCCTCCCCGTGACCGGCATGCCTGGATGCAACCCTGCCCCTCACGCATCGGCTTAAACCAAAACCCTTTTTTATTTCTTTTTGTTGTTTCTAAAAATTTGAAATCTGGATACTTTTCAAAGTATTTAAAACTACACTTTGCACAAACTTTATATCTTTTTGCATCAGAAAAACATGAGGATTTCAAATATCGTCATGCCATGCATCATTGACATCATCTCTGGTTCGGCCAAATTAAAATTGCAACAAGAACTAAATGCTATGTGAGGGTGT
Organism: Lolium multiflorum; assembly: GCA_030979885.1. NCBI lineage: Eukaryota > Viridiplantae > Streptophyta > Magnoliopsida > Poales > Poaceae > Lolium > Lolium multiflorum. Next base: position 19,110,682 of record CM061748.1, read on the forward strand.
TCCACTATTTCTTGCTATATTCGAACACCCCACTTAATTTTGCTATGTATGAAACCCTTGCACACTCTTCTAATCTGTTATATGATCATTACATGAGGAATGAAATACAATTGCTTTCTTAATTTTGTAGTGACATTGAGGTATGGAGGACGGCACCTTCGTCCGAGATGAGGAGGGGGAAGAAGCGGTGCAGAAATTGATCTATGAGAGTGCCCGTGGTCCGGAACAAGTTGGAGTTGACAACGAGTTCCAAGACTTTCTGAATGATTTCGGCGAGGGACTTGAGTCTGAACAAATTAGAAGAGACAACGAAGTGTCCATCACAAACACCGGGAGGTGTATATCTATGTATCAATTAGTCTATGTTCATCCCTAGATGCATTCATTTATTTGTATTGCACTTATTAACGAATAATTTTTCTTTTAGCCTTCTGGATCATCGAGCAAGTCTGTTAGATCAAAACGAGGCCCGACGCGGGTGCTAAAGGGCGAGGGCAGGTTAGCCCTCACGACATTCAAGGCTAATGGTGAACCAGAGCATCCAAAGAGCACTGCCGCAAATTTACAAGTCAATCCGGAGTTCTTGTTAGGGACCATGTATCGATCAGCATTCAAGAGTGGCATAAGCTGAAGAACGCGGAGAGTGGTGCTAGTTATGTCAACGACACGCTGAAACAATTTCTTTGGGACACGCTATGACAATGTTCAGCCTACCGGAAGACATGACGGAAGGCCAGAAGGATAAAGTCAAGGAATGGACATGGAAGAAGATGGCCATACAATTCCAGACTTGGAAGAAAAATTTATGGGACAAATATAAGGAAGAAGATCCAGTATTCGATGATAATCTAGTGATGATAAAAGATCACTGGCCCGCATTTAAGAGGTATAAGCAATCGTCTACTTTTGTGTCCCGATCGAAGAAAATACCGAAAATGCTTCAAAGAAGAAACTTCCGCATCATTTGGGGTCGTGGCTACAAGAGTGCCATTCCGAAGTGGACAGAGTTTGAAAATAAACTGATGAATGGAGGAATCACTCCACAGACATGGGACTGGCCCGAACGGTCCAAGTTCTGGTTGTTCGCTCATGGGGCAGGGTTGGACCCAAAGACAGGGTTGATCGTTGCGCAGGGAAAATGGAAGGAAAAAATTGAGGATATCGTACCGAAGCTTGTAGATGCAATTAACAAGGTCAGAAAGGGAGAGTACATTCCCGATAGAGAGAAGTGAGCCACTCACGGGAATCCTGAACACGTTGGACGGGTACGAGCTCGCCCAGGTCTCACCATGAAGGAAGCGTTCCCGGAGTCCGCTGACATTTATAGAAGCCGTTCGCGAAAAGAAGAAGGGCGCCGACGAGTTAGCAGAATTGAGGACTAGGGTGGAGGCGCTTGAGAAAATCAGAGGGCACCGATCAGCTGTTTCTACAGGATGCACAAGCCGATGCTGCCCCATCTCAGCGAAGAAGCAGTGTTGGTTGCTCGCATCTTGACGGATGTGGAGGAAGCTACCCCGTGGATTATATCACGGAGAAGACAGATTGCGAGCTACATATGTTATTCAGGACCGCGTGTACCCAAGTGAAGATGGAGCAATGCACCATCATATGCCCATTCCACCTGGTTGTCTTCGTGTCGGGGTGGATGAAGTTGTTCCGGGTTTTGAAACAGTGGAGCTTGATATTCCTAGAGGTGAAGATGAGAGGACACTAGCCGATGTCAAGCACGGTTTCGCCCTATGGCTGAAGAAGTACATCGTCCTTTTGCAAAGGCCACCGACTCATACACATGAGCAGCAAATGCCATCGACTCCTTCTGGTAGCAGTCCTCGTGAGCAGCCAAGTCCACACCTACGAGAGGGACCCCAGCGTGAGTCCACCATCTCGAGATCCTCCGCTAAGACAGCGTCCGTTAAGCGGAACGGTACGCGCCTAGGAAGAGATCTAGAAAGGAGAAACCACAACCGCCCATTGAGAAGTTACCTTGGGAAAAAAGTGTCGAGGAAAACAGGGAAGCCGTTGAGGCCGAGTTGAAATTTTTTTTGCACCGAAAGTGCCAGAGATACCTTTCGAGAAGACACTAGATCCGGTGAAAGTTGTGCGTACCGTTGAGAATCTATATGACCCTGTACCATCGCCGCCATCTGACTATAGGCGTTCTATTGAAAGGTTGCATGACAAGATGATCGAGGCGACAAAACCCGTTAAATCGGGTATCAGGGAGATAAAAGGGATACACCAAGTCTACCAGCTCGGACAACAACCCGTTTAATCGGTCGACCCTCTCAAGGTGTTTGACGGGAAGCCCGTTCAAAGTTCTCGACAAGACACAACTGATTACGCCTTCGCTGAACGAGCATATCAATTTGTTCAAGGGAAAGATTTGGTCGAGAATCTCAGGAAGCTACCAACACGTATGCGTAACTTGCATTCGTGGTACCTTAATGCCTCAAAGGAAGGGATCGAGACTATCATGGTGCGAGTTAGGGAAGAGCACTACTTCCAGGAATACTGTGTGAACGTTGACTTCAACGAGCTTTTCCAGTTATACAATCTCCGGGCCCTCGACAAATCTATCATCAGTTCCTATTGTCTGTAAGTGATTTATTTAATTTGAGAAGTCTTTAGCTCAGCTCGTTCATTGTCTGCAGATTATAATCCTTTGTGCGCTATATTATGCAGATCGAAGATACTCGAATGCAAAAGGGACGAAATCACGGACATTGGGTTCATTGACCCGCACACAATGCATGTTAAAACCATAGAAGATCTCATCTATAACAAGGATACACCGGAGACTTTGCTAAGGTTTTTGAAGCGACAACGTGACAAAAAGCTAATAATTTGGCCTTACAACTTCCAGTGAGTCTTACTGTCTTATAACACATTATATTTTGCTCACCGTATGTCAAAATTTTAACTAATGACTTATATATATGACACTACATATTTAAACGTGCGTAGGTTTCACTTTATTCTTCTCGTCATCAATATGAAAATTGGAGAAGTTGAAGTCTTTGACTCACTAAGCAAAGAACCGGAACTATACTTGTCTTGTTATTTAATGCTCAAAAGTTAATTTTAATTGTTATCGGTTTGTTTTGTTAATTTCCTGCTATGAACTAATTGATAACTCTTTTATGCATTTTCTTTTGTCGGGCAGCGTATGGGCAACTTTCATCAAGGAAGATAAGTCCCATGAATGGCCACAGAGGATGCGATGGAAGGCGAAAGTAAGTAGTACTACCTAGGTCCACACACCTTTAATTATCATACTTGACTATTGTTTGATTGACTTATATTCTTGTAAAGAAATGCCCGCAACAACCACAAGGGACTGATCTCTATGGATTCTACATTTGCGAGTACATCCACAGAATTGTCAGCGAGAGAATGAATAATGCAAGAAATAAAGAGGTACGAAAACAATATTCACAAATTTGTTTTCTTATCATAAGTTGTGCTGAGTTTCAGTAATAGTTGTTTCATTGTGGTTTGAATATATATATATACACACACACATATCTCATGTACTCATTTGTATCTTATTCTTTTATAGTTGGCAACAAAGCGGAACAAGCTCTCAATCGATGACCGCTTCATAGCAATAGGCGAGGAATTGGCGGGATTCTTCCTTCGGGACGTCATACCACCATTCGCAGAGTTCCACTATGAATGAAGATGTACATGCTACATATATAGTTCACTCGAAGAGTACCACTATGCTACATGTAATAGACATATATAGAGTACGCCTCGGAGAGTAACACTATGCATGAAGATCGATCTTCATGCATAGTGCTTCCTAATTTGCGATCTTATGCAATTACATGTGTGTTATATTATATGCACCAACTTGCTATGCATCATCTTGATCTTCATGTACTACCTAAACCCAAACGCGTTTCTGGTGCATCGACGCGATATGAAACAAACCGATATCCCTAAACCCCTCCAAAAACCCTAAAACTTCAATTCTCTGCGGCGAGATTCGGCAAATTCCCTGCCGCGGGTGGGAACTTTTGGTACGGTTCGTATTACCAACCGTACCAAAGCTCCTTGGCCCGAGCTCTCCTGGTGGCCCACGTGGAGGCGCCTTTTATACCGGTTCGTAAGCAACCGGTACGAAAGGGGGGGGGGCCTTTAGTGCCGGATAATTTATACCGGTTGCTCAACCGGTACGAATGCCCCTCTGGAACCGGTATTGATGAGAGGTTTTCTACTAGTGATAGTACTCTCTCTGATCAATAATAATTGAGTACCATCAAGACGCTTACCAGTTTATAGTATGGTTCAAAGTTTGCAGATATATCCTGATCATGCGGATTAACTAAAATGCACCTGTCCCAGCAGATAAAGGGACGAGTGGCATATATGTGTGACTCAAGCTAGCTAGTGCCGGTGAAAAAGTTAACTTAGCTAAGCCAGATATTCGACCACTTGCTAGTTTAGTGCCACATTCATATGATTGGCCAGCCGTCGCCCGCGGCAATGCATGCAGACCTATATGTAGCGTTTGTACGCGCCAGTGCATGCTCGTTCGCCCGCTCATATATATGGATGGATGGAGCAACTTTCCAGCTACAGTCCTTTGTTATCCATAGTGTCATCTTCCTTATCGCTGGAGTGACCACAACATCAAAGTGGCGTGTGCTGACAAGCTGAGAGCCTCACCTCCGGGTAAGACAACGTCAACACACGCCTCCTTGATGTTGTCGTCTCTTTTCCGCCGATGAAAAGGATCAAGTACTTCAAAAATCTCAAAAGTGCATAAAGGTGACACATGAGCTGGCAATCCAGTACTTGCCGAGGGACCCATCCATCGACATGAATTAGGGTTATCTGCGATCCGCTGCCCCATGCAATACTAGTGTTTTTTTACGAATTATAGTGACTGCCCCAAATGTGTTGGTTTTATGCAATTATCTCGAAATAATGACATGTACGAGTTGCCCGTGGAATATAAAATGTAGCTATAGCTTCATCCTATAGGAAATCGATTACCCAAGACAAGTCCTTAATTTGAGGAGGTATCCTTCGTTGGCGAAGGTGGAAGTTCGAATGTTTTTCAGCTCGATGGTCAGATTACCGGACCAAACATCCTATCCTCATACATTGGTCGCTAGTAACTCGTTATGTATGGTTTTGATACTGATAATCTGAAGGAGGTTTCTGACCACTTGCTGGTATCTTTGGGGGGTGCGTCGGCATCGAACTCATGAGGGGATGGTCCTACCCTTAAACATATGTAAGTTCTCAATTCTCTCCATAGTGGCTAATGCTGCGAAGGTTTAAGGAAAATAAGTTAATACAACAGAGGTGTGATAGAAGAGACCGACTGTGAGACATATCAAGCGAAATGTGGATGCATCCTTCCATGAAGACCCGAAGGCAAGAGCAACTGCGGCTGTGCTTCGGGATTATAAAGGTGAATTTGTTGCAGTTGTTGTTTCGTATCTCCCTAATGTTGCATCAGTTGTGTAATGGCCGAAGTGCTGGCAATGAGGGAAGGCCTAGATCTAGCTATACAAATGGGTTGCAACAGAATCATGGTGGAGTCGGATTTGAGGGAGGTTATTGATGCGTGTTCAGGCACGGAGGAGTGGTGGAGTGAACTAGCAGCTATCTACGCGGACTGTGTCGACAAGGTCGTCTCAATAGGGAGTGTTTCTTTTAATCAAGTGTCGAGGGAAGCAAATCAAATGGCTCACGTTTTAGCAAATGTTTTTCGACGATGCTTTCTTGTAATTGGGTTGATAAACCCTTAGTTTTATTATGGACAAGCTCCTAAACGATGTAATTTTTGTTAATGATTAATAAAATCAACATCAGAGTTCTACTGTTTCCCTCAAAAAAAATCGTTATGTATTGTTTGTGTGTGGATCCTCCTAGCTGATGCCTGCACTGTAAACAATTAATATTTCCATTGATCAGTAAACCCCGGCACTCTACCGTGCTTTCTTTCCTCCCGAGCCTTCACGCGTGAACATGACGACAAGACCGGGGCGGCAGGGTGCAGAAAATATCCTGCTGCCGGCGGCCAAGGTGGAGTAATTTGTTGTAGTTTTTTTTTTGGCATATTTATGAAGGAAATTGCTAGCACGAATAAATTTTCTGCTGAATAATATATTAGTAGTATGTAGCTCAACAAGGTACCAGACCTGGAGAAAGTTACTCCAATGAACAATAGCTATTCCCTCCAGATGATGATACATAACATCAAAATATCAAATTGACAGCAATGCAGCACATCAAGCCATATGACATCAACATCCAATTTTGTATTTTTTGAAAGTGGGGGCAAAAGATTTGCCACCATTCATTAATTAAGGAGAAAGTGTCTTGACAAGAATAAGTTTCGGACCAAATGAAAAAAAAGGATTACTCTCCCGTTATTACAAAAGTCAAGCACTTTGCTCCCGCGGCTACCCAAAGTTTAGCCTCCATTTTAATGATGTCAAGGAGGATGGTAGGGGGGGAGGTGTGGAGTGGAGTTGTGGTTGAAGACTCTACCATTTCGCTCCTTCCAAATGGTCCAAGTAACGAGCATGGTTAGGGAGGCCATAGTCTTCCGAGTAGCCATTGCGTCCTTTAACACCTTCGCCCACCATTGCATAAGGGTGAGATCGTCCGTCCATTCATGGGTGCGAATGGAGGGGATGTCAAACCAACACTTCACTAAACCCCAAAGGAGTTTGGAGTAGCAGCAATGAGAGAAGAGGTGAGCCGCCGTTTCTTAAATTTGCTTGCATAGCGGGCACAAACCGTAATTTGTCCTACGCCTCCTCTCGAGACGGTCAGTCGTCCAAATCCTATTTTGAAGAGCCAGCCAACCAAAGAACTTACTTTTGTTGGGAGGGGGGGGGTCTTCCACACAAGCTTGTTCATGTTGGTAGTCAAGGCGCCGAAGAATTGCACATTGTAAGCCGCGGTAGAGGAGTATTCTCCGTTTGAAGTGGTGTTCCAAGTGATGGTATCGTCAATGTGCTCAACGAGTTGGATTCGTTGGAGAAGCGTCCAAAGGCGGATGTACTCATGTATGTGTTCGGCGGTGAGGTTTGTGTCCATCCTAATTTTTGTCACCCAAGCGTTGGCAAGCAAAGCTTGATTGACTTTCCATTTCTTTCTTGTGGATGCCTCATAGATGAGCAGGGCAATCAACACCCAAATTTGTCCGTAAGAGAAACAAACAAAATTAAGTGTGAACGTATGTTCCATAAGATCGATTATTCCAATATAGAAAGTGTATTGATTTTATCATAACCCAAAAGTTTTCAGAAAAATCTGATCCTAAGGAGATTATCCAAGAATATATATGCCTACCTGCAGCTATTGCTTCGAAAACTCAAAAAAAAACACGTTGCGACGAGGCTTCAACAGAGCACCAAGGACCGATCATTACGAGCAGCAACAACAGAAATTGCAAAGAACACCATATGTCGTAAGTAAGAAAACAATACCTTCACAGATGGACTAGAGCTGAAACTCGTAAAAGGCCAAACCAAGCAAGTAACCAGAGCAGAAGATTCAGCAGGATAAAGAAGTCTAATCACCACCACAAACAGTTAATTTCATCAAGAGAACTTCATTCACTCAAAAGGAGGAAGAGGCAGCTACAATGTCAAAAGCAAGGATAGTTTCATAATATTAAGTCTTGGCTCCACCAGATTTGAGGTGAGTGTCTAACTCCTTCAGTTCTTCAGTTAAGAGACTGGTTTATTCTAGAGGTTGAACAATAAACAGTGAAAGAATATTGGAACTTGAAAAAATAGAGAAAGTTGGTCTTCAGCTCCTTAAACTAATTTATTGTAGTGTACATTACAAAAAAAAGTTATTGCCTGTAGATACAGCAAGAATAAGATAGAACTATTGACTGTAAGTCACGTCCCACAATAAAAGGTTGTACATTAATCTCTTATGGATGCAACAATACTGGAAAGCTTGGGTTCTACCAACAATACTGGAAACGTACTAAAAAGTTGTACTAGCTTTGTACTAAATTATAATTTCTTCTAAATGCAAATGTGGTTCTACCAATTGGTGTACAAAAATAATTGCTCAGGTTCATAAAATTGCCAAGAGAAGCGGGCCTTTTCGTTCTTTATAGTGCCACATATCACAATTTACATTACTGGAACATAGTTTGCATAAAACATGTCAAACAGGTTTACATCCAGAACACTACTGGAGAAAACGATTGGAGATGCTTAGACACTACGTAGGAGTTGGTGTGGTGGCGCGTGGTTTGCAGTAGTCCCTTACGATCATACTTAAGGCCAAACGTGCTCATCTGGAGCACACAACCATCACGGTCACCGAAGGCGTGCTTAAACTCCACTCCCTCGCGTTGCAAAAACTCCACAAGGCAAAAGTTGTTGTTGCCCATGTACGCGAGAGTGGCCCTTGCCGATTTCAGTCGCCTCTCCGGGACCTTGAAGAACAACTTCTCCCTGACCATCTTCCACTCCGGCTCCTCGGTACTTGTGTTGCTGCGGGAGGGGACTTGACAGGAGCAAATGTACCCATCCTTACGAAGCCCAACCCATGCATCAAGCTCGCTGTCGAAGTAACCTTGGCCTTGGAAAGGCAGCGCCCATTCCCCATGGCACCTCCACTCAGAATGCTTGGTATCGAAGGAGAAGGTGCCACTGGGAAGATATGGATAGCGCCTCTCGAGCGCCGACAAAAAAATAGTGTGCCCATCCGGGTGAAGCGCGTAGGAAGTAAATTGATCCTCCATGTCAAATGGTGGCGGTGAGGGCATGCTTTTCCAGGACCATCTCATGGTTGGACTAGGACACCACGGCTCATCGTTCTCCAATGGTGCCGACGACATGGCCTGGAAAAAGTGCTGCTCGTTGATATGGCGCCGTGTCAAAGCGTAGAGTGTACCACCAGCAGCCACAGCGATGGTGTCACAGGCAAGCAGTGAAAGCCGTAGGCGAGGGCCAATGGTGAGTCCTGCTGTCTCGGTGTCGTAGAGGAGGGCGGGAGTCTGTAGACAACGAGGGTTGGTGGCGATGAGGATGCTGCTGCCCAGGGCGGTGAAGCCCATGTGAAGACCATGTACTGGTGCCGGTAACCGGAGGACAGCCTTGCCAGGGAACCCAACCTGCAGGCCGGCACAGGTGTCTTGCAAAGTCTCAGCATCAATCTTGTAGATGCTGAAGCCCTCGTCCCAATCATCCAGCACAACATAGAGGTGCTTCTTCGGCACAAGCCGCGGCCTTCTTACGGCGCGGTCGCCGTCGAGTTGCCAGTGCTGACGCTTAGACATTGCCTCCAAATTCAATCAGTATGCTTTTCCTGGTTGTGTATCTAAAGAGATACAATTTCTGATTTTGATTGCGACGAGGGAAACGAAACGAAACGAGGATCTTAGGGCCGCTAATCTCTCAATGAGGTGAGAGTCTTCGAGTCCCTCTCCTAGTTTATATGGCGAGCCGGCGGCCGAACTAATGGAATCCGGAGACCGGCTCGGTTTGCAGATCCTGGAATCCGAGTCGGAGCTGAACCACCATGGGGAACACCCTACAGGAGAGCCAGAGAGAAATAGGGTTGGGGGTGATGCGCTGATCTGAGCGTGAAATCAGGAGGGGGGTCAAGAAAAATGGGTCACCTGGTCGCCGGAGCTGCCGAGCCGTGGTCGCCGGAGTCGCCGGAGCCTCTCTGGCTCTCTCTCTCTCTTGGGCGGGGTCGGTTCAGTTTTTTTTACTTTTCGGCAAAACGCGGCGGCGATTTACACAAAAATAACCCTTTTAGGCAAGAATAGCACAAAATGACCCTCCAGCCAAATTATTTGACGTCTCTAACCCTTTTGTGTGGCTCCCTTCGCAAGGGCGCCACACTCTACTGTGTGGCTCCCTTCGAAGGGGCCCCACACCCTTCTGTGTGGCTTCCTTCGCAAGGGCGCCACACATTCTGTCATACGTGGCAGCTCGAGCTTGTCTACCGACAATGTGTGCCGTCGCTCCCATGGGCGCCACATAGATAGGTGTGACGCCCTTCGCAAGGGCGCCACACAAAAGGGTTAGAGGCGTGAAATAGTTTGCCCGGAAGGTCATTTTGTGCGTTTTTTTCAACAAAGGGTTATTTTTGTGCAAATCACCAAACGCGGCATCGCTTTGGCATGGGGTGGTGTTTTGGCACATGGGAGGAGTATATGGTGATGGTCCCTTTATTTTGAAATATATGTTGTTACACTTATTTTAAAATTTTAAAAACTGAAACAAAAAATTCGCACGTAAATCTTTACGTGCTACACGTTTATGAAGTCATTTCATGAAAAATCGACTTGTCGTGTAACGTGAGTAAAAAGACAAAATTCAATGGTAAAAATCAGGTTTTTTAGAAAAATAATTTTTCTCTTTTTCAGACTGACCATAAAAAATATTGGTTTCTCGTGAAACTTGACGAACACACGAATATTTTGAGATGTACATGTAGAATTTTTTATAATTTTTTTTTAACATTTTAAAATATAAGAGCATCTCCAGTCGCGTCCCCCAAACGATGTCCGGACAAAGCGCCGGATTAGTCGTTTGGGGGACGTCCGGACAAAATTTTCGTTTGGAAAAGGTCCCTTTTCTAGCCACGTCCCCCAAACGCGACCTCCAAACAAAAAGTAAGTGTAAAAGTTGTGTCCGGCGTCCCCGGTAGAGACTCTATACACAGGGGATGGGCTAGGGACGCCGGACAACATTTGGAGCACGTCCGGACCGAAGCGGCCTTTGGGGCACGCGACTGGGTCGTTTTTTTGCGCCCCAAATCCCTTTGGGGGACGCTTTGGGGGACGCGACTGGAGATGCTCTAATTTGTTGGCAGTGGGAGCATATGCATCCGAAACAGAATTAAATTTCCGAGCATGTGGATCATGTAAAAAAAGAAGTGCAGCATGGGCCATGGGGATGCTTGACTTGCGGTTATCTACTGAGGAAATTTCTAGCGGCTACTCTCGAGTTGTTTTTGTGACGCAATTTATATCTAGTTGTGTTATCACCAGAATCTGACCGAGCCAGAGGTGGGCCGCGATCAAGATGGACTTGAAGATATACATATAGAAGAGATATGTGAATCGGCCTTATTTACCAAGTTTGGGCTAGCTAGCCCGTGTATCTTAGTTTAGAAATTAGAGTTTGTCTCGTGTACGGTTTAGTGCACGCCCACATTAGAAAGTCCCTGGACTATAAATATGTACCTAGGGTTTACGGAATAAACAACAACCAACGTTCAACACAAACCAATCTCGGCGCATCGCCAACTCCTTCGTCTCGAGGGTTCTTCCGGTGCCGCCTAGATCGCTCGCGATCTAGGGCAAGCCTGCCTAGTTGTTCATGCGTTGCTGCTGAAGCCTTTTTGATGGCGAGCAACGTAGTTATCATAGATGTGTTAGGGTTAGCATTGTTCCTAGTATCATATGCTGTCGTAGTGCGACCCTGCGCATCTAGCCGTCCCGTACCTCATCATGGGTGCGGGGGCACCCCGCTTGATCGTTATTTGGTAGATCTGATCCGTTACGGTCGCTCCTTGATTCATCAAGGATTAGTTTAATATCTGCAATAGTTAGGCCTTACAAAGGGTTGGAGGATCCAGGCATGCAGGGTGTAGTTTGCTGCCCCTAGAGGACGTTCCGAGGATCAACCTAGTGTTGGTTTTTAGGCCTTGTCTAGGGCTGGCTTACGTTTACCGTGCGTGAGCGCGAGGCCCAATCGTGAGTAGGATGATCCGATTATGCGGTGAAAACCCCAGATCGTCGTGGATCTCATACGCTTTATCTTGATCAAGCAGGACCACCATACATTCGGCCACCTTGGACGAATCATGGGTGGATCGGCTCCATGAGCCGATTCACAGGACAACCTGAGAGCCGATCGAGGCTCGTATTTAACGTGTACGTGTGTGCCCTGCAGGAAACTAAGCGAGGCATCATCCACACCTTCCCGACCAGGTATAGGTCGGTGGCACGCCCTTGCAACCCGCATCGGCGCGCGACCAGGAGGCTTTGCGGGCCGTCTCTCGAGGGGGGCCAGCCGCAGCCCTAGACGTTCCCGGCTCTACGGTGTTGACCGTCACGCCCGCCGGTGGGTTTCGACGTCAACACATTCTGGCACGCCCGGTGGGACGATCTTCAACGACAACCACCTCGCCATCCACATCAGAGATGGCGGAAGAAACTCCGGTTACCTACGAGGAGCTCACTGGCGAGCTCAAGAAGAAGCACGACGAGATCAAGTCTGCCCTCGACCCCGACCTAATCGGCTCTTTCCACGGACCCGCTCCCACGGCATCGATGGAAGGGGTTCACACGGCGCGCTTGATGGAGTGGACCTATCCACCCCGTCAGAACGCACCAGGTCGCTGCGTCAGGAGATAAACTTCATGGTGGCTCATTCGCTGCACCGCCATTCGAGAGCCTGGTGAACACGTTGGAGCGTGTCGCGCTGCGCGTGATCCAGGAGATCATGAGCCATCGGTACTCTCCGTCAGGACCAGCCCTAGGGACTCACCAAGGGAAGCGCTGCTCCATTCCCGTCCACCACTGCCATTCGCGTTGGCAGCGCCCGAAGCGCCGAACTCATCGGCTTTTGTCGTCTATAAGATTGGTGGTGACCCCGGTGACTACCAGTTCTACAGGACGCGCCCAAGGAGATCCCGCACGGATACGCATGTGCATACGTGCCGACTGCAGCACCTGGGCACCCTCGAACCAGGTTGCTATAGCAGGGACTGGGGCAACGGGAGGAACGTCGGAGGCAGACCCAGAAGCAAACGTGGCTAGCTAAGTACGCCACCCCGACAAAGCTCCCGAGCTCTCAGAACCAGAGAAACAAGCATGGCTGGTTAAGTACGCCACTCGACGAATCTTCAGGGTTCGGCACTGCAGCCATCACCGCGGATCAAATTTGTACGATCCTGAAAGATCAGTTCGGCATGATGCCGAAAAGAAAGCGATCGGCTATACCAAGCCGTACCCCAACGAGTACGAATTGATCCCGCTACCACCCAAATATCGGCTCCCGGACTTCACAAAGTTCAGCGGATCAGATGGCTCCAGCTCCATCGAGCATGTGAGCCGATATTTGGCACAGCTGGGCATGATCTCAGCGTCAGACGAGCTGCGCGTGAGGTACTTCTCACAGTCCCTCACAGGATCGGCTTTCGGATGGTACACGTCGCTGCCACCGAACTCAATCCAGACTTGGCAGTGGAAGAACGGTTCCATGAGCAATATCACTCGGAGGCTTCCGAGGCCGGCATTGCCGATCTAGCTCAAGTACGAAGCGCGGAGAAACGGTGTCGAATACATCCATCGCTTCAGGACCGCTAGGAACCGATGCTATTCGGTTCACGTAAGCGAAAAAGAAGCCGAATTGGCGGTGGTGGGTCTATCATCATCGATCAAGGAAGTGGCCTCCCAGGCGGACTATCCTTCATTAGCACACATGGTGCAGAAGTTGTCAGCATATGAACAACGCCACCCGGATATCTACCAAGATAAATTCAAGCGCGTGGTTACCATGGTTGACGCAGGCGAAGATGAAGGTCCTACGGGAGAGCGAGAGGTCGCAGTAGCTGAGTGGACTCGAGCTGCAGGCCCAGTAACCTGCAAATGGGTAAAGCCACCAGGGCCTCCAAGAGGGTTCGACTTCGACGTGGAAAACCGAGCAGATTTTCGACCTCTTACTCGCGGAGAAGCACATAAAGGTACCCGAAGGCCACAAGTTTCCTACGGTGCAAGAGCTGAACGGAAAGCCATACTGCAAGTGGCATAACACGTTCACCCACACCACCAAGCGTCAGCAGATCCAAGCGGCGATAGAAAATGGGCGACTAATTTTTAACCAGTATGCCATGAAGGTCGACACACACCCCTTCCCCGCCGTCAACATGGTGGAGTTTACCCACCTTGGAGGGTGCCAGCCTGATTTCTCAGCCAACATCAGCATGGTAGAGCTTGGACACCGCTCTGAGAAGGACGGGATGAGGACAGCTGCTCTCAGAGCAAGGACACTGAGGGGGCCACTCCATGCGATCGGCTCCGTCAAGATGGCAAGCGCTACGTCACAGAGGGGAAGTGAAGAACATAAGATACCAGCGACCCCTCTCCGATCACCTCCTCAACAAGTATGTTAGTCGATATGACCAACGCCGGCGATACAACGACAATGATGAAAGAGGTCGTCTGACCAGAAACGACGGAAGACATCGCCGGCATAATCATGATGAGGAGCGGCAGGAGCGCCACGGCAGGGAGCAGACGATACGGACAGGCATTGGCACTGCCCCTTCTTCAGACACTGCTGGGATTCAGGAATGAGCCGATTACCAACAATCGGCAACTGCCCAGCAACCGGAAGAAGAAGGAGACAGCCAACGTATCCGTGTTCGAGCGCTTAGGGCCTCTCCCACCGCAAAACAGACGTGCTGAGACCCCTCCGTTGGAAGATCTCGAGGATTCAGAAGACGAAGGGGAACACGAAGAAGACAGGTGCACCGTCCAAGGTGGTGCCCTGACGGTCTCAGCCATTCACAAAAGCGGGTTCAGCGATTGCGCGGTGGAGGAAGCCGAAAGGATGTACTTGCATACGGAGAGGCGCGACCTGATCGGCGAAAGTCCAGAGGACCCTGGATGAGGAGGGACTGGATACGTCTCCAACGTATCGATAATTTCTTATGTTCCATGCTACTTTATTGATGATACCTACATGTTTTATGCACATTATATGTCATATTTATGCATTTTCTGGAACTAACCTATTAACAAGATGCCGAAGAGCCAGTTGTGCTTTTTTTGGTTTCAGAAATCCTAGTAAAGAAATATTCTCGGAATTGGACGAAACTTTCGCCCGGGGTCACGAAGCTTCCGAAGACCGAAGACCTAACGAAGTGGGGCCACGAGGCAGCCAGGGTGGCCGGCGCGCCTAGGTCTTGGCCGCGCGGCCCTGCCCCCTGGGCCCCTCGTGTGGCCCTCGCGTTGACCTTCCGCCTACTTAAAGCTCCCGTCGCATGAGAGCCACGATACGGAAAACCTTACAGACGCGCCGCCGCGAATCCCATCTCGGGGGATTCAGATCGCCTCCGGCACCCTGCCGGAGAGGGTTCATCTCCCGGAGGACTCTTCATCGCCATGATCTCCGGAGTGATGAGTGAGTAGTTCACCCTGGACCATGGGTCCATAGCAGTAGCTAGATGGTCGTCTTCTCCTTGTTGTGCTTCATTGTTAGATCTTGTGAGCTGCCTAACATGATCAAGATCATCTATATGTAATTCTATATGTTGTGTTTGTCGGGATCCGATGGATAGAGAGTACTATGATTATGGTGATTATCAATCTATTGTTCATGTGTTGTTTATGATCTTGCATGCTCTCCGTTATTAGTAGAGGCTCTGGCCAAGTTTTTACTCTTAACTCCAAGAGGGAGTAATTATGCTCGATAGTGGGTTCATGCCTTCATTGATACCTGGGACAGTGACAGAAAGTTCTAAGGTTGTGATGTGCTGTTGCCACTAGGGATAAAACATTGATGCTATGTCTAAGGATGTAGTTGTTGATTACATTACGCACAATACTTAATGCAATTGTCTGTTGCTTTGCAACTTAATACTGGAGGGTTCGGACGATAACCTGAAGGTGGACTTTTTAGGCATAGATGCAGTTGGATGGCGGTCTATGTACTTTGTCGTAATGCCCAATTAAATCTCACTATATTTACCATGTCATGTATATGCATTATTATGCCTTTCTCTATTTGTCAATTGCCCACTGTAATTTGTTCACCCAACATGCTTTTATCTTATGGGAGAGACACCTCTAGTGAACCGTGGACCCCGGTCCTATTCTTTCCATAGCATACAATCTACTTGTTTTACTTTTCTTTGCAAACATCTTCCACTCGATACGTTTAATCCTTTGTTACAGCAGCCGGTGAGATTGACAACCTCACTTTGTTGGGGCAAAGTACTTTGGTTGTGTTGTGCAGGTTCCTAGTTGGCGCCGGAATCCCTGTGTTGCGCCGCATCACATTTCGCGACCATCAACCTTCAACGTGCTTCTTGGCTCCTACTGGTTCGATTAAACCTTGGTTTCATACTGAGGAAACTTGCTTCTATACGCATCATACCTTCCACTTGGGGTTCCCAACGGACGTGTGCATCTACGCGTATCAAGCTAAATTTCGCGCCGTTGCCGGGAGATCAAGACACGCTGCAGGGGAGTCTCCACTTCTCAATCTCTTTACTTTGTTTGTGTCTTGCTTTATTTTATTTACTACTTTGTTTGCTGCACTAAATCAAAACACAAAAAAATTAGTTGCTAGTTTTACTTTATTTGCTATCTTGTTTGCTATATCAAAAACACAAAAAATTAGTTACTCGCATTTACTTTATCTAGTTTGCTTTATTTACTGTTGCTAAAATGGCCAACCCTGAAAATACTAAGTTGTGTGACTTCACAAATGCAAATAATAATGATTTCCTATGCACACCTATTGCTCCACCTGCTACTACAGCAGAATTCTTTGAAATTAAACCTGCTTTACTAAATCTAGTCATGAGAGAACAATTTTCTGGTGCTAGTTCTGATGATGTTGCTGCCCATCTCAATAATTTTGTTGAACTTTGTGAAATGCAAAAGTATAAAGATGTAGATGGTGATATTATTAAATTGAAAGTGTTTCCTTTCTCATTAAGAGGAAGAGCTAAAGATTGGTTGCTATCTTTGCCTAAGAATAGTATTGATTCATGGACTAAATGCAAGGATGCTTTTATTAGTAGATATTATCCTCCCGCTAAAATTATTTCTTTGAGAAGTAGCATAATGAATTTTAAACAATTAGATACTGAACATGTTGCTCAAGCATGGGAGAGAATGAAAACTTTGGTAAAGAATTGCCCAACCCATGGACTGACTACTTGGATGATCATCCAAACCTTCTATGCAGGACTAAATTTTTCTTCGCGGAATTTATTGGATTCAGCTGCTGGAGGTACTTTTATGTCCATCACATTGGGGGCGGCTACAAAACTTCTTGATGATATGATGATAAATTACTCTGAATGGCACACGGAAAGAGCTCCACAAGGTAAGAAGGTAAATTCTGTTGAAGAAACCTCTTCCTTGAGTGATAAGATTGATGTGATTATGTCTATGCTTGTGAATGGTAGATCTAATGTTGATCCAAATAATGTTCCTTTAGCTTCATTGGTTGCTCAAGAAGAAAATGTTGATGTGAATTTCATTAAAAATAATAATTTCAACAACAATGCTTATAGGAACAACTCTGGTAATAACTATAGGCCATATCCTTCTACTAATGGTAATGGTTATGGTAATTCTTATGGGAATTCTTACAACAATAATAGAAGTGTACCCTCTGGTCTTGAAGCCATGCTTAAAGAATTTATTAGTACACAAACTGCTTTTAACAAATCTGTGAGGAAAAGCTTGATAAAATTGATACTATCGCTTCTAGAGTTGATAGGCTTGCCTCCGATGTTAATCTTTTAAAGTTGAAAGTTATGCCTAATAATGATCTTGATAATAAGATTACTACTACAGCAAATGCCATCCAAGTTAGAATTAATGAGAATATAAGATTAATGGCTGAGTTGCGTGCTAGGTGGGATAGAGAAAAAATGAAAAACTAGCTAAAGAGAATAATGTAGCTAAAGTTTGGACTATTACCACCACTAGTAATGCTAATTCCTCACATGTTGCTACACCTCCTACTATCAATGGTAATATAATTGGTGGTGGCAATGTTTCTACTCCTAGTGCAAAGCGTACAAAAGCCTGAAATTGCTAAAACTCTGAAACTGCTTGTGATAAAACTGCTGAAATTTTTTCCAACCTTGGGAATAATGATCCCATTTCTGTAGCTCATAATGATTTAGATTTTGATGATTGCCACATCTCTGAAGTTATAAAGTTCTTGCAAAAACTTGCTAAAAGTCCTAATGCTAGTGCTATAAATTTAGCCTTTACAAAACATATTACAAATGCTCTCATAAAAGCTAGAGAAGAGAAACTAAAACTTGAAACTTCTATTCCTAGAAAGTTAGAAGATGGTTGGGAGCCCATCATTAAAATGAAATTCAATGACTTTGAATGTAATGCCTTATGTGATCTTGGTGCAAGTATTTCTGTTATGCCTAAAAAGATTTATGATATGCTTGACTTGCCACCATTAAAGAATTGTTATTTGGATGTTAATCTCGCCGATAATGTTAAAAAGAAACCTTTGGGGAGGATTGATAATGTGCATATTACGGTTAACAATAACCTTGTCCCCGTTGATTTTGTTGTCTTGGATATCGAATGCAATGCATCTTGTCCAATTGTGTTGGGAAGACCTTTTCTTCGAACTTGGTGCTGTTATTGATATGAGGGAAGGTAATATTAAATATCAATTTCCTCTCAAGAAAGGTATGGAACACTTCCCTAGAAAGAGAATGAAGTTGCCTTTTGGTTCTATTATTAGAACAAGCTATGATGTTGATGCTTCTACTCTCGATGTTACTTGATTTGCACTTTCTGCGCCTAGCTGAAAGAAAAGCGCTTATGGGAGACAACCCATGTTTTTACCTACAGCAATTTTTTGTTTTATTGAGTCTTGGAAGTTGTTTACTACTGTAGCAACCTCTCCTTATCATGTTTTTGTGCCAAGTAAAGTTTCTATGTCAAAGTTGATGTTATATTTGGGATCGCTGCGCAGAAACAGCATTGCTGTCTGTCACGAATCTGGGCATAATTCTCTGTAGAAAATTCGAAAAAATCTGCCAATTTACGAGCGTGATCCTCAGATATGTACGCAACTTTCATTAGTTTTGAGTTTTTCCATTTGAGCAAGTCTGGTGCCATTTATAAATTCGTCTTTACGGACTGTTCTGTTTTTGACAGATTCTGCCTTTTATTTCGCATTGCCTCTTTTGCTATGTTGGATTTATTTCTTTGATCCATTAATGTCCAGTAGCATTATGCAATGTCCAGAAGTGAAAAGAATGATTGTGTCACCTCTGAATGTGTGAATTATTAATGATGCACTAACCCTCTAATGAGTTTGCTTGAAGTTTGGTGTGAAGGAAGTTTTCAAGGGTCAAGAGAGGAGAATGATATACTAAGATCAAGAGGAGTGAAAGCTCTAAGCTTGGGGATGCCCCGTGGTTCATCCCTGCATATTTTAAGAAGACTCAAGCGTCTAAGCTTGGGGATGCCCAAGGCATCCCTTCTTCATCGACAACATCATCGGTTCCTCCCGAAACTATATTTTTATTCACACATCTGGTGTTCTTTACTTGGAGCGTCGGTTTGTTTTCGTTTTTGTTTTTGTTTGAATAAGATGGATCCTAGCATTCACTTTGTGGGAGAGAGACACGCTCCGCTGTTGCATATGGACACATGTGTCCTTAGGCTTTACTCATAATGTTCAAGGCGAAGTTTCTTCTTCGTTAATTTGTTATATGGTTGGAATTGGAAAATGCTACATGTAGTAATTCTAAAAATGTCTTGGATAATGTGATACTTGGCAATTGTTGTGCTCATGTTTAAGCTCTTGCATCATATGCTTTGCACCCATTAATGAAGAAATACATAGAGCTTGCTAAAATTTGATTTGCATATTTGGTTTCTCTAAGGTCTAGATAATATCTAGTATTGAGTTTTGAACAACAAGGAAGACAGTGTAGAGTCTTATAATGTTTACAATATGTCTTTTATGTGAGTCTTGCTGCACTTGTTCATCCTTGAGTTTGCTTCAAATAACCTTGCTAGCCTAAACCTTGTATCGAGAGGGAATACTTCTCATGCATCCAAAATCCTTGAGCCAACTACTATGCCATTTGTGTCCACCATACCTACCTACTACATGGTATTTACCGCCATTCCAAAGTAAATTGCTTGAGTGCTACCTTTAAAATTCCATCATTTACCTTTGCAATATATAGCTCATGGGACAAAATAGCCTTAAAAACTATCGTAGTATTGAATATGTACTTATGCACTTTATATTTTATTAAGTTGCTGTTGTGCGATAACCATGCTTCTGGGGAACGCCATCAACTATTGTTGAATATCATGTGAGTTGCTATGCATGTCCGTCTTGTCTGAAGGTCTATCATTTTAGTGGTTGGAGCATGCAAAATTGTTAGAGAAGAACATTGGGCCGCTAACTAAAGCCATGAATCATGGTGGAAGTTTCAGTTTTGGACATATATCCTCAATCTCATATGAGAATAATAACTTTGCTACATGCTTATGCATTAAAGAGGAGTCCATTATCTGTTGTCCATGTTGTCCCGGTATGGATGTCTAAGTTGAGAATAATCAAAAGCGAGAAATCCGAAATGCGAGCATTCTCCTTGGACCTTTGTACAGGCGGCATGGAGGTACCCCTTTGTGACACTTGGTTGAAACATGGCATGCAAAGATCCGGTAGTCCAAGTTAAGTAGGACGAGGTGCGGGCACTATTAGTATACTATGCGTGAGGCTTGCAACTTGTAAGATATAATTTACATAACTCATATGCTTTATTACTACCGTTGACAAAATTGTTTCATGTTTTCAAAATAAAAGCTCTAGCACAAATACAGCAATCGATGCTTTCCTCTGAAGGACCATTCTTTTACTTTTATTGTTGAGTCGGTTTACCTATCTCCTTCCACCTTAAGAAGCAAACACTTGTGTGAACTGTGCATTGATTCCTACATACTTGCATATTGCACTTGTTATATTACTTTATGTTGACAATATCCATGAGATATACATGTTACAAGTTGAAAGTAACCGCTGAAACTTAATCTTCTTATGTGTTGCTTCAACACCTTTACTTTGATTTATTGCTTTACGAGTTAACTCTTATGCAAGACTTATTGATGCTTGTCTTGAAGTACTATTCATGAAAAGTCTTTGCTATATGATTCAGTTGTTTACTCATGTCATTACCATTGCTTTGATCGCTGCATTCATTACATATGTTTACAAATAGTATGATCAAGATTATGATGGCATGTCACTTCAGAAATTATCTTTGTTATCGTTTTACCTGCTCGGGACGAGCAGAACTAAGCTTGGGGATGCTGATACGTCTCCAACGTATCGATAATTTCTTATGTTCCATGCTACTTTATTGATGATACCTACATGTTTTATGCACATTATATGTCATATTTATGCATTTGGAACTAACCTATTAACAAGATGCCGAAGAGCCAGTTTCTTGTTTCTGCTGTTTTTGGTTTCGAAATCCTAGTAAAGAAATATTCTCGGAATTGGACGAAACTTTCGCCCAGGGGTCCTATTTTGCACGAAGCTTCCGGAAGACCGAAGACCTAACGAGTGGGGCCACGAGGCAGCCAGGGGTGGCCGGCGCGGCCTAGGTCTTGGCCGCGCGCCCTACCCCTGGGCCCCTCGTGTGGCCCCTCGCGTTGACCTTCCGCCTACTTAAAGCTCCGTCGCGAAACCCCAGTCCGAGAGCCACGATACGGAAAACCTTACAGAGACGCCGCCGAATCCCATCTCGGGGATTCGGAGATCGCCTCGGCACCCTGCCGGAGAGGGGATTCATCTCCGGAGGACTCTTCATCGCCATGATCGCCTCGGAGTGATGAGTGAGTAGTTCACCCCTGGACCATGGGTCCATAGCAGTAGCTAGATGGTCGTCTTCTCCTTGTTGTGCTTCATTGTTAGATCTTGTGAGCTGCCTAACATGATCAAGATCATCTATATGTAATTCTATATGTTGTGTTTGTCGGGATCCGATGGATAGAGAGTACTATGATTATGGTGATTATCAATCTATTGTTCATGTGTTGTTTATGATCTTGCATGCTCTCCGTTATTAGTAGAGGCTCTGGCCAAGTTTTTACTCTTAACTCCAAGAGGGAGTAATTATGCTCGATAGTGGGTTCATGCCTTCATTGATACCTGGGACAGTGACAGAAAGTTCTAAGGTTGTGATGTGCTGTTGCCACTAGGGATAAAACATTGATGCTATGTCTAAGGATGTAGTTGTTGATTACATTACGCACAATACTTAATGCAATTGTCTGTTGCTTTGCAACTTAATACTGGAGGGGGTTCGGACGATAACCTGAAGGTGGACTTTTTAGGCATAGATGCGGTTGGATGGCGGTCTATGTACTTTGTCGTAATGCCCAATTAAATCTCACTATATTTACCATGTCATGTATATGCATTATTATGCCTTTCTCTATTTGTCAATTGCCCGACTGTAATTTGTTCACCCAACATGCTTTTATCTTATGGGAGAGACACCTCTAGTGAACTGTGGACCCCGGTCCTATTCTTTCCATAGCATACAATCTACTTGTTTTACTGTTTTCTTTGCAAACATCTTCCACTCGATACGTTTAATCCTTTGTTACAGCAAGCCGGTGAGATTGACAACCTCACTTTCGTTGGGGCAAAGTACTTTGGTTGTGTTGTGCAGGTTCCTAGTTGGCGCCGGAATCCCTGGTGTTGCGCCGCATCACATTTCGCGACCATCAACCTTCAACGTGCTTCTTGGCTCCTACTGGTTCGATTAAACCTTGGTTTCATACTGAGGGAAACTTGCTTCTATACGCATCATACCTTCCACTTGGAGTTCCCAACGGACGTGTGCATCTACGCGTATCAAGCCGCAAAGAAAAGTGGCGCCCCAAGCAAAGAGAGCCGATGATGAAACATCGGCTGGCAACATGGTGTTCGTTCGTCCGGCGGAGTGTAGTACTCCACGATTACACAATGTACCCGACATGGACAACAGCAAGCGCACCAACGTGCTAAGGTCGGAGATTGGGCTGGTTTTGTCCCGGCCTGGCGAGTAGCAAGACTACGTCAATAAGCAACGTGGAGGCCGATTCCAGCAATCGGCCAAATTATCCTCACCATCTCTGAGATCAACGTTTGACCCAACACGGACTACCTGAAGAGCCGATACCATCAATTCTCTTGACAGAATCGGCTCGGGGGCACCTAGATGGATAAAACATGAGGATATGAGATAATATCAAGAGGGGGGCCGATACACAAATCGGCCTAAAATTTTTTAAATTTATAGCCGGTGCAAGGGCATCGACTTTAGAATTGAGAAATAGCCGATGCGCGGCCATCGACTCAAGAGGAATAACTGTTACGGTCAGAGGATCAATGAAGCACGATAGGGGATTTTAATGGAAGAACTCCTCAATGGAGTAATTTAAGGGCTCGGATCCTCTCTTCAAGGGCAGCCTGGACGTGCAGATCAGGACGGGGATGGATCGCATTAGATCCGCCAAAGGAAAGGAGCCGATCGACCAGCAGAGCGCTAGGAGCGGACGAAGAAGCTCGGGGGCAGCCCGCCTTGAAGGCTCTCTACAAGCCGATTTGTGTACAAATCGGCTGGCTCTGCATGATCAGGCCCAAGCTATTTCAGCTAAGTCACGCGCCCTCGTTTTGTTTTTGCCTTGGCCAAGACTCGGGGGACAGCAGGCCTGGTGGATGCTCTTTTACTCTGTTTAAAAGCCGGTTGGGGTACCATCGGCTGGTCCTTCATTGCAACCTTCTTCACAAATAATGAATATTGAAGAGCATTATTGGGTTTGGTTGGGAAAGTTCAAAGGTTTTCCTGAAGATCCTGCATCTTGCCAAATGTAGAAAATCATCAGTTGAAGAAGGGAAGGGCGTATTTTGAAGGACCGATGCGGTGCTATCGGCTCATTACGCATGGCGAAAGGGACGAATCAGGGTCAGCAGAAGGGGGAATCGGCTCAATGAGCTCTAAAGAAATCGGCAAAATCAAAGTGGGAAAAGTTCTTCATTAATAAGCGAAATTTCTTACATAAGGAGCTGATTACTCTCAAAAGGAAGTCTGGGGATACGTTGCCCCATCTGCTACTGGCCCTATTCTAGGGGTCCTATCTACGGGCCGTCAACGCCCTCGTCGTCGCCGGCGTCGCTGCTGTCACGCTGCTCCCGGCCTGCTCGTCGTCGCTGCTCCGGCGCCCGCCAACAGACCCTCGTCGTCCTCATCTTCATCATCGGCGGCGCCATCGTCGCTATCGACGTCGCTGAGGTTCCCAGCCGGAGGCAGTGCCGTTTGGCCGGCTCGTCGGAAGAGCTCTCGTCGTCGGCTTCCTCCTCCTCTCCCTCCCCTTCCTCCCCGGAAGAGGTGAAGTCACAGGAGAAGTTATCGTCGTCACTCTCCTCCTCCGGTTCCCCAACGGCGAGGAAGCGGAGGTCACTCTCTCCGTCGGTCAAGGATTTGTCATCCTCGGACCAGACGAAAGAGTCATGGTCCTCTTTGTCCCACTTCGTTGGGGCGAGGATATCGTATGCTGCCTGCGTGCCCCACGAGGGCGTCGACTCTCGGATAGGAGAGGACACGTAGGAAAGACCCGATGAGGAGGAAGAAGAGGAGGACGAAGACATGGTGGCAGAGGAGGGTTTTTTGGAGGCTAGTGCGAAGGGGATGAGGAAGATGACTGTTTGCTGCGGTTAAATAAAGGGAGCATAGTAAAATTCAATGCCACAGCAGTTCCCGAGGAGGTGGTGCCAGAACCGTCTAATCGCGGAGAAGTTGAGAAGGCAAGTTATCATGATGAAGGACTCTGCGACGTTTCTGCTCTGCCACGACATGACCCGACGAGAGGAGAGCATAATGATTTTGGAAATGTCATTTCCAAAACCAGGGGCATGTGTTATCACCAGAATTTGACCGAGCCAGAGGTGGGCCGCGATCAAGATGGACTTGAAGATATACATATAGAAGAGATATGTGAATCGGCCTTATTTACCAAGTTTGGGCTAGCTAGCCCGTGTATCTTAGTTTAGAAATTAGAGTTTGTCTCGTGTACGGTTTAGTGCACGCCCACATTAGAAAGTCCCCTGGACTATAAATATGTACCTAGGGTTTACGGAATAAACAACAACCAACGTTCAACACAAACCAATCTCGCGCATCGCCAACTCCTTCGTCTCGAGGGTTCTTCCGAAGCACCATGCTGCCTAGATCGCATCTCGCGATCTAGGCAGCACGAGCCTGCCTAGTTGTTCATGCGTTGCTCGTACTGAAGCCTTTTGATGGCGAGCAACGTAGTTATCATAGATGTGTTAGGGTTAGCATTGTTCCTAGTATCATTGGCTGTCGTAGTGCGACCCTTGCGCATCTAGCCGTCCTGTGCCTCATCATGGGTGCGGGGCACACCGCTTGATCGTTATTTGGTAGATCTGATCCGTTACGGTCGCTCCTTGATTCATCAAGGATTAGTTTAATATCTGCAATAGTTAGGCCTTACAAAGGGTTGGAGGATCCAGGCATGCGGGGTGTAGTTTGCCCCTAGACAGGACGTTCCGAGGATCAACCTAGTGTTGGTTTTTAGGCCTTGTCTAGGGCTGGCTTACGTTTACCGTGCGTGAGCGCGAGGCCCAATCGTGAGTAGGATGATCCGATTATGCGGTGAAAACCCCCGATCGTCGTGGATCTCATACGCTTTATCTTGATCAAGCAGGACCACCATACATTCGGCCACCTTGGACGAATCATGGGTGGATCGGCTCCATGAGCCGATTCACAGGACAACCTGAGCCCGATCGAGGCTCGTATTTAACGTGTACGTGTGTGCCCAGAAACTAAGCGAGGCATCATCCACACCTTCCCGACCGGGTATAGGTCGGGTGGCACGCTGCAACCCGCATCGGCGCGCGACCGGAGGCTTTGCGGGCCGTCGCTCCGAGGGATGGGGCCAGCCGCAGCCCTAGTCGTTCCGGCTCTACGGTGACCGTCACGCCGCGGTGGGTTTCTGACGTCAACAAGTTGCTTGACAAAAAGCATTGCTTATCCCGTGCTCACCCTGCTGGTTGCGCGATATCCAGCAGGCGGTTGACGAAGCAATCCCACATCGGGAGTATCTGGATGTATATTAGATCGTCACAGGCAACTGGAGTATCTACTTTGGTTGTGTATCTAGATATATATATTAGGTCTTAGATATATGTTATTTTCTGTGTCCTCTATATGAAGATCATGGCAGTTGTCATTCTAGTGCTTTTCTAAATGTATTTTTCAAGTAATTCAGGGATGTTACTTTTTTACTGGGTATTTCAGGAGGAGGTAGCCACTTCTTACGCACTCTTTTGATAACTACAATTTTTTTTCTTTTGGTAATCTTTTCTTTTTTGCTTCTAGCAAGTTCTAAGCTTAGGGTTTGTTTGTGCCATAGGAGACCTACCACCCATCTCATGGTTACATATTCCACAATTCAGCTTTGTGCAAGTTTTTGAGTCATATTTATGAAATTTTGAGACATATGCATGTGATTTTCTCACTGTTAACCGTTCGGCCTACAAATCAGCGCGTCGGTTGTGGTGCTTGAATTTTTCGATGCACGATTGGCCCGCCGGCCGTTTCGGCCCAGACCCCGACCAACCGTCTCTACCACTGATTCATTTCGGCACGGTCTACGAAACCCTTTCTGTGCGCTGTTTGGCCTGTCGGCTACCTTCTCGGTTCATTTCGGCTCAGGCGTCGGCCGGCCGTCTGCCGGTTTGGTTCGTCCTAGCGTCTGCCCCGTCGGTTTGCTCACCGAACTCCACTATCTCAAAATTTTATCAAATTAGCACTTGCTCAAATCTGATTCCTCTTTGGCTTCTTATGTTTGTGACATTACATTTACCTCATGCCATCCTCTACTTGCTTACTCACAGGTGCAGAGTATAGTATGAACACTTTATGAAGTGGCAAAGAAGTGAAGGTTTGATCCTACTGGATGCCGCACCAATAGTCGCATCCCGGGGGCAAGGCAGTTCAACAGGGTTCTAGTGCCAGTGGCAGAAAGCCCGCTACCAAGACCAAGACTGTGGGCAAGAAGAAGAAAGGAAAGGCTGATCTCGGATCGAGTGAAGAAGAGGATGTTCCCGAAGAAAATATATATACCGGCCTTGGCACAGCAAAGTGGAGAAAGTTGAGACCTCAGAACCCTTGCTGCTTTAAGGAACATACTTACAAGGGAGGGGACAAGTTTTTTTTGGACTGAACTGTAGTATGCTTTTTGGAAGGACTTCTATACGCCCATTTTAAGAATGGTACTATTGTGCTTCCCCAGGCTTTGAATGTCTCATACCACAACCTCTATGCAGCCACGGACTTCCGCTTCATTGATGAAGCGCTATAGAAGATGATTTTTTTGACCTTGTGAGCCTCAATGTGATATACAACCCTACGCTTGTCCACCAGTTTCATGACACCCCTTCTTCCATGAAGACCTAGCTCACACTATCACTTGGATGATCCCATTCTGCTTCCTTTGCGGGTTTTTTGTGAGGCCCTTAGATATGGTTAGGGCAGGGCCAAAGGTTTCAAGATTCATTCTGAGCCGCCTATGGTCATTGGTCAGATTGCTTTTGCTTATCCTCCTGAGCTTCCTCAGGACCCTCCGAGGATTTTTGGCATGTACTATTACTTGGATAAGCTCTTCCGGGAGAACCTCATTCAAAAGTCGGGGGATGAAGCTAGATGCCTCTACTATCACATTGACTTGTTGTACTATTGTCACCCAGATAACTTGAGGAAGATAAATTTTGGTTATGACTTTATCTTCAAGGAGTTGAAAAGGTCAGTTGAGAAGCCCATGACTCCAAACTATTGCCAGTACATTCAGCGCCTCATCAATCATATTGTGCTTGAAGATGAGATTCCTCGTGGACATCGCACCAAGATGCAATTGATCACCATGTCTCTTAGTGGTCAATATCTTGATGTTCCCGAGATGATGCCTAGATCTGAGGGAAGGACCAAGAACCGCCATGAACCTCACTATAACAGTGGTGTCTCTTGCTCTCGCAGTGGTCATCCTAGCAGCGGCTCCGGTTCCATTGCAGGAGCTGAAATATTTCTAAAGAGTCTATGTGATGTGTGCAAGGAGAACAACAATGTGAACCGCAATGCTCTAGAGTTTGCTCAGGACACTAGGAGGAGGCACAACGCCTTCCTCCAAGAGTGTGGTATAGTTGTTCCTCCTGAGGGCCCTGAGATGGATGAGGTGCCCCTGCCAACTTGTGAGGATGCCATGTTCCAAGGATACACCTTCACTTCCCATATATGGTCCTCCTTGCGCTCTTCACAACATGACTTCTGATGAGATTGCTCCTGAAGCTAGCTCGGGCTATCATGACTCAATGATCATGGGGGTGATGCCTCCGAAGATGAAGAGTCTGAAGGAGCTGCTCAGTGTCGCCGCGACCGGGACATGTTTCATGGGGTTTGAGCGCTAGTCGTACCTACTCCTTGTCCCTTTTTGTGTTTTGATGCCAAGGGGGAGAGTGTGTAGAGTCTATTAGTTTGACGGGTTCCTTGGCGGTATTTTCCTGGATTCTCCGTATGCACAAGCCTTGCTACTTTATCTCATTCTTATTGTCTTGTGCTACCATTTGCTATTTTATCCCGAACCATTTTATTTAAACTTGTATGATGGACAAGTTTTTATTAATTCCTATGTGAGACTTGGATATCTAGCTATGTTATGATATGCTTGTTATTTCTCTATGTTTAGACATCCATGCTTATAAATGTCTATGCCATGCTTGTCTCCTAAGATATTGAGGGAGCTTCTCATTTTCATAATTGATGCAATTTGCATTCAGACACAAATTCAACCAAGTGCATAAATTATAACTGATCTTGCTTAATATTTTATAAGGAAACAAGGTCTCTAAGATTATCATAATTTATTTTGAGACTCTAGCTCGGTTTGCCACCGTTAACCAAAAAGGGGGAGATTGAAATGGTATTTTATCCTTATCCGTTATTTTGGCTAATGATGACATGTTAGTGTGTGAACTAATGTTATCTCTAAGTGATATCACATGTTGTAATTTACAAGTGATGAAGGAAGATGGTTAGAGACCCCCCAAGACTCGTTCAAGAGAAGTGTCGATGTTTTTGTTTCCTTTTCTCTTAGTTTATGTTTGAGTCCTAGGAAACACCGCACTATTAAGAGGGGTTCCCTCAATGAGCTTAATGGGAATGTTGTCTACAACCTAAACACATTCTACCACACATATACCATCACACAAAAGAGAGGAGAGAAAGCATGCAAAGAAGGGTCGCTTCGAGTGTCTTCACCGGAACTGGCAAGGCCAGCCCCTGGGCCGTAATGACCAAACAGGCGCAAGGCGCCACATCGGTGCCCGCCGAAAGCCTATACTGGATGCCATTTCAGCTGCGAGCCGCTGGCCGACGGTTGTCCTGGCGTGAGGCTTGGCGCTGCCGACTTCCTGCGGTTTGATCCATTGTGACTTTTTCCAAAATGGCTAGTTTCTCCCCTAGCTATAAATACCCCTTTTCCAGCTTGAGAAGGTTAGGTCAACCATTCATATCATATCCTTGTGCTCTCTCTCACACACCATTTTTGAACACCATTTCTTGAGGATCTCCCATTCTACCCAACCAAAGTCAAAACCCTTTGGTAGAAAGCAAGAGGAAATCCCGATCTACGACCCCACCAAGCGAAACTTCATTCCCACTTGAGTTCATCGAGCAAGCTTGTTACTCTTGGGTTTGTGGGAAATCCTAGGAGGCTAGGGTCATCTAGAAGCATCTAGGTTGTAGATTTGCTCAAAGAAGAATTTTGTGAGGGTTTGGAGACTACCTTAAAGTCTACCATAAGTGAGTGGGCAATTACTTTGTGGGATAGGATCCAGAGAAGAAGGTGAGCCTTCGTGGCGTTGGGAAATCCTTCGTGGGATCCCACACCTCTCCGACGTGACGTACTTTCCTCCTAAGGATGGGAACATGGGAATGCATTTTCATCTCCGTGTGCTTCATTTATCTCTAACGATCTCTTGTGTTGTTTACATTTGAGATAGCATTCATGCTTGAAGTACCTTGTATCATCATATAGGTTGCTTCACCTAGTTTGCATTATGCACATTTAATATTCTGCAAAGCCTAAAACTGCAAGAGAATTCAAAAAAAAATTTGTAGAACCTATTCACCCGCTCTAGGTTACAATCTCTATCCTTTCATCTACACACATCGATGGAATGTTGGGAGTCAATACACACGAGTTTTCATTTGTTAGCGTTTGGGACGGGTAGAAGAAAACGAGACGGGCCCATTCAAGAAAATATCACGAAAAGGTTACACACGATTTCAAGTTATGCAATTGTTTGCGATGTTGGGCATGCATACCGACACTTACTATGGGTTGGGCTGTGTGGAAGTTTTCCGTGCGCGTACCTTCTCTAGGGTCCGCCATGACCATGCGCAGATGGTCGGGATTAGGAGGTCAACGATCTTTCACACCACACACGGAATATACCATTTGTGTGCCATGGGGGCCTTAAAAGGCCCAATATGTACTAGTGTAGGGTGTGAGGCTGATATATAAAGCCGTATCAATCATTGTAAAAGGAGGTCATGTTTTTTAGATTAACATGATGTGTTGTCTAGTGTAATATTACCGTTTCGAGGGACCTATCCAAAAACCTATATGATTGTGATTTCTTCATTGAAGAGTTGGCCGAGCGTGGCGTTGATCTATTTTTGGAAAACGTTTGCATGTTTCTGAGATTGAATGACTAGATCTTGATTTAATCGGGTATTTATTTTATTTATCCTGCTGATCACCATGAAAGATTGGGCCTAAAAACACGTTTGTATCATGATGATCCGTATCATCAACAAGATAGGAAATACAAAGGGTGCAAAGGATTGAGATTCCTATGAAGATGTGATCAAGATACTCAACCGAAAGACCCTCTTGATAGTGTAGCTACGTATCCTAAAACCTGGTCTCCCAACAAACACTGAGACCCGTAAAAGGAAAGGAACACCTAGCAAGAACATACATTTTCCTTGCGCATCCCGCTTGATTATAATGATTACGCTTCATGCTTCATTCAAGCCAGAATGCTTCACTTGTTCATTGTTGATTTGTGAAGACTCATAATTTTCTCCCCATACACCTATGAGATAGCTTCATTAAATCGCATATTCACTCTTCATCTTGGTAAACTTTGTATCTTTTAGATCTCTATCATAATACCTGGAGGTAGACAAAGAATTATCCATTTGATAGCATGCTCCAAGTCTTGGTCAACCGTGCCTCAACTCATGAGACATTATGACTTTGACGTAGAGCCATGACTTGAAATATTCTTTTATAAACAAACTCTCAAGATCTTGATCATATATCTCAAGGGAGAAAAGTAGTCATTTGAGAGATTCTGGTCGGGCAGTTCCGGAAGCAAGTCGGCACAACATGTGTGCACGTCAGATGTTCTGGTGCACCAACCGGTCAACTGTTCCACATGCTAGTTTAGAAAGATTTCGTATAGAACAAGTCGGTAACCAGAGAAAACCGGTGATGGCGCTGGTTGTTACGGTGTACCGATCAGTCAACCGGTCCACACGTTGGTTTGCAAAGATGGCATACCGACCAGTGAACCGAAGCAAACCGGTGACTGGCGCGGGTCTTTCCGGACGCGATTGAGCCAGACAGGGTCACTTACCGGAAATGGTACATCGTAGGGTTTCGGTAAAGGACGGTGCCACAACCAGTTGCAACAGGACCGACTGGCGGTGAACCTAGCGAGAACGGAACGCACGCCGGTTTCCCAGAAACCTCTAAAAATGCATTTTCTCCTTTAAGTTAAATTAAACATTGCTGGTCTTAACACATAAGCTTTGATTTCGACGGAAGAACTCCATCGTCATATATTCTTCTTGATCATATCATATTCATATCTTTAAATCGATGATCTCGATGCCATAACATAAGGTATATCTTTATCTTCATGGCATTCATACTTGAATCCAACACGTGGTCTTCAAACAATACCTACGGAATATTCTTTCATATAAATTCAAAGAAAATATTAGCCCATAAAGATTGTCATTAATTACCAAAAACCACACATAGAGGCAATACACCCATACACTTTTTTCGACAAAGAAAATATATTAATACCGTAAAGATACCAATTACACACAACCTCTACAACAACTAAATGTTCTAAAGACATTACGGTGCTGATGCGCGTAGATGTACACGTCCGTTGGGAATCCCAAGAGGAAGGTGTGATGCGCACGCAGCAAGTTTTCCTCGAAAGAGACCAAGGTTATCGAACCGAGGAGCCAAGAAGCAAGTGAAGGTTGTTGGTGGAGGAATGTAGTGCGGCGCAACACCGGTGAAACCGGCGCCAACGTGGAACCTGCACAACACAATCAAAGTACTTTGCCCCAACGTAACAGTGAGGTTGTCAATCTCACCGGCTTGCTGAAAACAAAGGATTAAGCGTATCGAGTGGAAGATGGTGTTTGTTTGCAAAGAACAGTAAAAGAAGTAGAATGTATTCAGATGTAAAAAATGGACCGGGTCCACAGTTCACTAGTGGTGTCTCTCCAATAAGATAACTAGCATGCTGGGTGAACAAATTACAGGTGAGCAATTGACAAATAAAGATTCAATACATATCAACGATGATTACTATGTGATTTAATCAGGCATTACGACAAAGTACATAGACCGCTATCCAGCATGCATCTATGCCTAAATAATCCACCTTCAGGTTATCATCCGAACCCCTTCCAGTATTAAGTTGCGAACAAAGATAATTGCATTAAGTATGGTGCGTAATGTAATCAACACAAATATCCTTAGACAAAGCATCAATGTTTTATCCCTAGTAGCAACACATCCACAAGCTTAGAACCTACTGTCACGATCCCAGATTCAATGGAGGCATGAACCCACTATCGAGCATAATTACTCCCTCTTGGAGTTACAAGTATCAACTTGGCCAGAGCCTCTACTAGCAACGGAGAGCATGCAAGAACATAAACAACACATATATGATAGATTGATAATCAACTTAACATAGTATTCTCTATTCATCGGATCTCACCAAACACAACATGTAGCATTACAAATAGATGATCTTGATCATGTTAGGCAGCTCACAAGATCTATAACAATGAACAAGCGGAGAAGACAACCATCTAGCTACTGCTATGGACCCATAGTCCAAGGATGAACTACTCACGCATCAATCCGGAGGCGGGCATGATGATGTAGAGCCCCTCGGCGATGATTCCCCTCTCCGGTGCGGAGGAGATCTCCGAATCCCCGAGATGGGATTCGCGGCGGCGGCCTCTCAGTAATGTTTTCCGTATCGTGGCTCTCGGTACAGGGAGTTTCGCGACGGAGGCTTTAAGTAGGCGGAAGGGTAGGTCAAAGGGCGTCACGGGGGGCCCACACACTAGGGCCGCGCGGCTAGGGCCTGGGCCGCGCCGCCCTGGTGTGTGGCCACCTCGTGGCCCCACTTCGTC
This sequence comes from Lolium multiflorum, assembly GCA_030979885.1. Taxonomy (NCBI): domain Eukaryota; kingdom Viridiplantae; phylum Streptophyta; class Magnoliopsida; order Poales; family Poaceae; genus Lolium; species Lolium multiflorum. The sequence goes on from CM061748.1 coordinate 19,143,988, forward strand.
TCTCTTCGGTCTTGGAAGCTTCGTGCAAAAATAGGACCCAGGCGTTGATTTCGTCCAATTAGAGAATATTTCCTTACTAGGATTTCTGAAACCAAAAACAAAAGGAACTGACACTTCGGCATCTTGTTAATAGGTTAGTGCCGGAAAATGTAAAATAATGCTGTAAAGTATGTATAAAACATTCAAGTATTGTAATAAAAGTAGCATGGAACATAAGAAATTATAGATACGTTTGCGACGTATCAAGCATCCCAAGCTTAGTTCCTACTCGTCCTCGAGTAGGTAAACGATAACACAAATAATTTCTGAAGTGACATGCTACCAACATAATCTTGATCAACATTATTGTAAAGCATATGAGATGAATGGAGTGATCTGAACAAAAGATTGCTAACAAAGATAATGACTAAGCAAATGAATCATATAGCAAAACTTTTCATGAATAGTACTTTCAAGACAAGTATCAATAAGACTTGCATAAGAGATAACTCATAAGCAATAAATTCATAGTAGAATGCATTGAAGCAACACAAAGGATGATTAAGTTTCAGCAATTGCTTTCAACTTGTAACATGTATATCTCATGGATATTTGTCAACATAGAGTAATATAACAGTGCAATAAGTAAACATGTAAGAATCAATGCACACAGTTAACACAAGTGTTTGCTTCTAAGATAGAAGGGAATGGGTAAACTGACTCAACAATAAAGTAAAAGATTGGCCCTTCGCAGAGGGAAGCATTGATTACTATTTTTGTGCTAGAGCTTTTTGTTTTGAAAACATAGAAACAATTTTGTCAACGGTAGTAATAATTCATATGTGCTATGCATAATACTTCCTACAAGTTGCATGCCTCATGCATAGAGTACCAATAGTGCTCGCACCTTGTCCTACTATCTCGGAAAACACGGATTCTCATCGCATAACATATGCTTCAACCAAGTGTCACAAAGGGGTACCTCTATGCCGCCTGTACAAGTGTCTAAGGAGAAAGCACGCATTGGATTTCTCGCTTTTGATTATTCTCAACTTAGACATCCATACCGGGACAACATAGACAGATAATGGACTCCTCTTTTAATGCTTAAGCATTCAACAATAGTTAATATTCTCATAAGAGATTGAGGTTGTATGTCCAAACTGAAACTTCCACCATGATACATGGCTTTAGTTAGCGGCCCAATGTTCTTCTCTAACATATGCATACTCAAACCATTTGATCATGAAATCCACTACTTCAGACAAGACGAACATGCATAGCATCTCACATGATATCCAACAAAGATAAAGTTGATGGCGTCCCCAGAAAACATGGTTACCGCTCAACAAGCAACTTATAAAACTTAAGACACATAACTACATATTCATCACCACAATAGTTTTTAAGCTATTTGTCCCATGAGCTATATATTGTAAAGGTAGAGGAATGAAATTTAAAGGTAGCACTCAAGTAATTTACTTTGGAATGGCAGAAAAATACCACATAATAGGTAGATATGGTGGACACAAATGGCATGGAGTTTGGCTCAAGGTATTTGGATGCACGAGAAGCATTTCCTCTCAGTACAAGGTTTGGGCTAGCAAGGTTGTTTGAAGCAAACACAAGTATGAACAGGTACAACAAAACTCACACAAGAACATATTGCAAGCATTATAAGGCTCTACACTGTCTTCCTTGTTGTTCAAACACTTTACCCGAAAATATCTAGACTTAGAGAGATCAATCATGCAAACCAAATTAAACAAGCTCTACAGTAGTTCTTCATTAATGGATTAAACTACATGATGCAAGAGCTTAAACATGATCTAAGAGAGCTCAAACAATTGCCAAATTGTCAAACCATATGCATCATTTTCCAATTCCAACCAAATAGCAATCTAACGAAGCAATAAGCTTTCGCCATGAACATTAAAGCACAATTAAGAACACAAGTGTTCCATATGAAAAAGCGGAGCGTAATATCTCCAATATAAGAATGGCGAGATCCAACTTTATTCAAAACAAAACAAAAATAAAAACAAACCGGCTCCAAGTAAAGAACATAAGAATGTGACGGAATGAAAATATAGTTTCACTAGAAGTGACCGATAATGTTGTCGATGAAGAAGGGGATGCCTTGGCATCCCCAAGCTTAAAGTCTTCTTAAAATATGCAGGGATGAACCACCGGGGCATCCCCAAGCTTAGACCTTTCACTCTTCTTGATCATAGTATATCATCCTCTTCTCTTGACCCTTGAAAACTTCCTTCACACAAACTTCAAGCAAACTCATGAGAGGGTTAGTGCTTAACCACAAATTCACATATTCAGAGGTGACACAATCATTCTTAACACTTCTGGACATTGCACAAAGCTTCTGAAAGTTAATGGAACAAATAAACTCATTCAACATAGCAAAAGCGGCAATGCGAAATAAAAGACAGAATCTGTCAAAAAGAGAACAGTCCGTAAAGATGCTTCTGGACTGGGCACTTAACTTGCTCAAATGGAAAAACTCAAAACTAATGAAAGTTGCGTACATATCTGAGGATCACGCTCGTAATTTTGCAGATTTTTTCGATTTTTACAGAGACTTGTGCCAGAATTCGTGACAGACAGCAATGCTGTTTCTGCAGCGATCCCAAATATAACATCAACTTTAACATAGAAACTTTACTTGGCACAAAAATGATAAGGAGAGGTTGCTACAGTAGTAAACAACTTCCAAGACTCAACAAAACAAAAATTGCTGTAGTAAAATAAACACATGGTTTATCTTCCAAGAAGTGCTTTTCTTTAACGCCTTTCAGCTAGGCGGAAGTGCAAATCAAGTAACATCAAGAGTTGAAGCATCAACATCATAGCTCGTTCTAATAATAGAATCAAAAGGCAACTTCATTCTCTTTCTAGGGAAGTGTTCCATACCTTTCTTGAGAGGAAATTGATATCTAATATTACCTTCCTTCATATCAATAACAGCACCAACGGTTCGAAGAAAAGGTCTTCCCAACACAATAGGGCAAGATGCATTGCATTCGATATCCAAGACAACAAAATCAACGGGGACAAGGTTATTGTTAACCGTAATGTGAACATTATCAATCCTCCCCAAAGGTTTCTTTTTAACATTATCAGCAAGATTAACATCCAAATAACAATTCTTCAATGGTGGCAAGTCAAGCATATCATAAATCTTTTTAGGCATAACGAAATACTTGCACCAAGATCACATAAAGCATTACACTCAAAGTCATTGAATTTCATTTTAATGATGGGCTCACAACCATCTTCTAACTTCCTAGGAATAGAAGCTTCAAGTTTTAATTTCTCTTCCCGAGCTTTAATGAGAGCATTTGTAATGTGTTTTGTAAAGGCTAAATTTATAGCACTAGCATTGGGACTTCTAGCAAGTTTTTGTAAGAACTTTATAACTTCAGTAATATGACAATCATCAAAGTCTAAACCATTATGTTCTACAGCAATGGAATCATTGTCACCAATATTTTGAAAAATTTCAGCAGTTTTATCACAAACAGGTTTCAGGCAATTTTGTGCGCTTTGCACTAGGAGTAGAAACATTGCCAACACCAATTATTTTACCATTAATAGTAGGAGGTGCAGCAACATGTGAAGAATCAACATTACTAGTGGTGGTAATAGTCCATACTTTAGCTACATTATTTTCTTTAGCAAGTTTTTCTTTTTCTTCTCTATCCCACCTAGCATGCAATTCAGCCAACAATCTAATATTATCATTAATTCTAACTTGGATGGCATTTGTTTTAGCAAACCTAGCATCTTCAACTTTCTCAGGCATGACTTTCAATTTTAAAAGATCAACATCAAGAGCAATACTATCAACCTTAGAAGCAAGAATATCAATTTTACCAAGCTTTTCTTCAACAGTTTTATTGAAAGCAGTTTGTGTACTAATAAATTCTTTAAGCATCACTTCAAGACCAGAGGGTACACTCTTATTATTATTGTAAGAATTACCATAAGAATTACCATAACCATTACTATTATTAGAAGGATATGGCCTAAAGTTGTTACCGTAATTATTCCTATAAGCATTGTTGTTGAAATTATTGCTCTTAATGAAATTCACATCAACATTTTCTTCTTGAGCAACCAATGAAGCTAAAGGAACATTATTAGGATCAATATGAGATATACCATTTGCAAGCATAGACATAATAACATCAATCTTATCACCCAAAGAACAGGTTTCTTCAACGAATTTACCTTCTTACCTTGAGGAGTTCTTTCAGTGTGCCATTCAGAGTAATTGATCATCATATCATCAAGTAATTTAGTTGCGGCGCCCAGAGTGATGGACATAAAAGTACCTCCAGCAGCTGAATCCAATAGGTTCCTTGAGGAAAAATTCAATCCTGCATAAAAGGTTTGGATGATCATCCAAGTAGTCAGTCCATGGGTTGGGCAATTCTTTACTAAAGATTTCATTCTCTCCCATGCTTGAGCAACATGTTCATTATCAAATTGTTTAAAATTCATTATGCTACTTCTCAAAGATATAATCTTAGCAGGAGGATAATATTTACTAATAAAAGCATCTTTGCATTTAGTCCATGAATCAATACTATTCTTAGGCAAAGATAGCAACCAATCTTTAGCTCTTCCTCTTAATGAGAAAGGAAACAATTTCAGTTTTATAATATCACCATGTATATCCTTATACTTTTGCATTTCACAAAGTTCAACAAAATTATTAAGATGGGCAGCAACATCATCAGTACTAACACCAGAAAATTGCTCTCTCATAACAAGATTCATAAAGCAGGTTTAATTTCATAGAATTCTGCTGTAGTAGCAGGTGGAGCAATAGGAGTACATATAAAATCATTATTATTTGTGCTAGTGAAGTCACACAACTTAGTATTCTCAGGAGTACCCATTATAACAGTAGTAAAGTAAACTAGGCAAATAAAGTAAAGACAAGTAACTAATTTTTTTGTGTTTTTGATATAGAGAACAAGACAATAAATAAAGTAAAGCTAGCAACTAATTTTTTTGTGTTTTGTTTAAGTGCAGCAAACAAAGTAGAAAATAAAATAAAGCAAGACAAAAAAAGTAAAGAGATTGGAAGTGGAGACTCCCTTGCGCGTGTCTTGATCTCCCGGCAACGGCGCCGGAAAAGAGCTTGATGCGCGTAGATGTACACGTCCGTTGGGAACCCCAAGAGAAAGGTGTGATACGCACATCGGCAAGTTTTCCCTCGAAAGAAACCAAGGTTATCGAACCGTAGGAGCCAAGAAGCACGTGAAGGTTGTTGGTGGAGGAATGTAGTGCGGCGCAACACCAGTGAAAGCGCCAACGTGGAACTGCACAACACAATCAAAGTACTTTGCCCCAACGTATGGTGAGGTTGTCAACCTCACCGGCCAAAAACAAAGCGTATCGAGTGGAAGATGGTGTTTGTTTGCAAAGAACATTAAAAGTAGAATGTATTCAGATGTAAAAAATGGACCGGGGTCCACAGTTCACTAGTGGTGTCTCTCAATAAGATAACTAGCATCTTGGGTGAACAAATTACGGGTGAGCAATTGACAAATAAAGATTCAATACATATCAACGATGATTACTATGTGATTTAATCAGGGCATTACGACAAAGTACATAGACCGCTATCCGGCATGCATCTATGCCTAAATAATCCACCTTCGGTTATCATCCGAACCCCTTCCAGTATTAAGTTGCGAACAACAGATAATTGCATTAAATATGGTGCGTAATGTAATCAACACAAATATCCTTAGACAAAGCATCAATGTTTTATCCCTAGTAGCAACAGCACATCCACAAGCTTAGAACCTACTGTCACGATCCCAGATTCAATGGAGGCATGAACCCACTATCGAGCATAATTACTCCCTCTTGGAGTTACAAGTATCAACTTGGCCAGAGCCTCTACTAGCAACGGAGAGCATGCAAGAACATAAACAACACATATATGATAGATTGATAATCAACTTAACATAGTATTCTCTATTCATCGGATCTCACCAAACACAACATGTAGCATTACAAATAGATGATCTTGATCATGTTAGGCAGCTCACAAGATCTATAACAATGAAAGCACAAGCGGAGAAGACAACCATCTAGCTACTGCTATGGACCCATAGTCCAGGATGAACTACTCACGCATCAATCCGGAGGCGGGCATGATGATGTAGAGCCCCTCCGGTGATGATTCCCTCTCCGCGGGGTGCGGACGATCTCTGAATCGCCGAGATGGGATTCGCGGCGGCGGCCTCTCGATGTTTTCCGTATCGTGGCTCTCGGTACGGGGGTTTCGCGACGGAGGCTTTAAGTAGGCGGAAGGGTAGGTCAAAGGGCGTCACGGGGGCCCACACACTAGGGCGCGCGGCCGGGGCTGGGCCGCGCCGCCTGTGTGTGGCCACCTCGTGGCCCCCTCTCCTCTTCGGTCTTACGGAAGCTTCGTGCAAAAATAGGACCCTGGGCGTTGATTTCGTCCAATTCGAGAATATTTCCTTACTAGGATTTCTGAAAACAAAAACAGGAACCGGCACTTCGGCATCTTGTTAATAGGTTAGTGGAAAATGTAAAATAATGTTGTAAAGTATGTATAAAACATTCAAGTATTATAATAAAAGTAGCATGGAACATAAGAAATTATAGATACGTTTGCGACGTATCGGTGCACAACCTTACTACAGACAGGGAAAAAAAAGAAGGAAAACAAAAGTCCCCAACAGTGATCAAAACCTTGTAGATGCAAAAAAAATCCACTACCAATACAACACCCAAAGTCGGTGCTCATAAAATAATGCATTTGAAAAGGCCATTGCCATGCACAATCACATCTTGGATTTTCACCCTAAAAGACATAACTATGTACTCCTCCTGACTTAGTCTGGCATTACCAGACCTTGGACGTTAGCCGCCATAAAATTCTCAACCATTGTCTTCTTCATGGAAATCGGAAACCGACAAGTCCCATGATGGCAACAACCAACGAAGTTTCGTGTCACCCCCTCCTGAAGCTGCATGGCCAGAAATATGGGTGCACATGAGCGAATCCCATCAAATCCAGCAATCTACAAACATCAGGCGCCAATGGAGATCGCCGCCAGCTTTTCAGGACTTGTCGTCGGCTAGATCAATGAGGTTCAACATCAAGCAGAACACCTTGGTGCGAGAAGAACCCTAGGACCTCTGTCGTTATTAAGCAGACCGTCAAGCCCCCACCCTGCCGCATGTTGGCTCCCAACAACAAACTGAAGATCTCAACAGGCACCGCCACCACCACCTGTACCACGCGGAGATGAGGGGCAAAGTCGTACATAGTCCCTCGAGCTAGGCGTTGTGCCGCGCTTGCGGCCACAATGATCGCCAAGGTTGCCAAAGAAGTCTGGGGCCGCCCTCGGATTCCATCTCCGTCGGACGAGCCACATCGTCCAAGGCCGCCGCGAAGCTCTGGCCGGATATCCCACCACGCGAGGAGGAGGCCCCCTCCACCGCCAGTCATACTCGAAGATGAGAACCCACAACAACCGTCTGATGGGAGGGGTTTGCCCACCGGCTTACTCTGATGGCGGCGAAGATATTCGGGGGAGGATGGGTTAGGGCAACGACGGTTAGGGTTTCGTCCGAGCCGCCCTTGAGAGCGACGCGAGCTAGGGGTAGAATCATGAGTATATAGGAACTTTGCATCACCGTTGCCGCCATACATGCAAGATCCGGCGTTGCTCACCTCGTGACATTGATCTTGTTCCAGTATCCTCCTCAGACGCCCGCTGCGTCCGAGATGTCGCCCCGGTCGTCGGCCGGCCATGCCATGCCGCCTACCACCGGTGGCGGATAGCCCGGCAGAGGAAGTCGTCAGGAGGAAAAAAAAATTCCAGCTCGGTATGCTGAAAGTTTATTTTGGACTTTTTCCTTTTGTATAGGCTCCCCGATAGTCAAATCACGTGCTGTTGCTGAATTGCATTAAGTCCGGAGCCAACCACGTGGCTGCTTCTGGAATGGATCAAAATTGCCACTGACCACGTCGACCATCTAGTGCAAGTGGGCAGTGGCGGCGGTAAAGCTTTTTTCCTCCAATAGCAGAGTAGAACGAAACTTCCACGAAGCTTCCTTCTATAAGCGTCGCTCTCAGCTATGAGTTCTGCACTTCTGCGGCACTTGCAGTTGCAGAGCTATCCACAACGTTCGCTATGCCTCCTCTTGAGTTCGACTCTACCATAGTCCTCTCTCTCGCCTTCCTGGTGTCCTGCCTCGTCGTCGTCATAAGCTTCTGGTCAGGCCGCAAGAACGGCCTCCCGCCGTCGCCTCGGTCGCTGCCCATCATCGGCAACCTGCACCAGCTCCGCGGCGGCCACCACCACCGGACGCTGGAGGTTCTCGCGCAGCGCCACGGCCCCCTCTTTTACCTCCGCCTCGGCTCCGTGCCGGCAATCGTGGTCTCCTCGGCGTCCGTGGCAGAGGCCGTGTTCAAGACCCAGGACCACGTCTTCTGCAGCCGGCCACCGCACTACACCGCCCTCGGCACGCTCTATGGCTGCCGGGACATCGCCTTCAGCCCCTACGGCGACCAGTGGCGCCAGTCACGGCGCATCGCCGTCGTGCACCTCCTCAGCACCAAGCGAGTCGACTCCTTCCGCGCGCTACGGCTGCAGGAAGTCGCGGGGTTCGTGCAGCAGATCCGTGCCGCGTGTGGCGCCGGGGAGGACAGAGGAGTCGTCAACGTGAGCGAGCTCACCGTCAGCCTAACCAACACCGTGGTATCGAAGGCGGCCTTCGGGAGCAAGCTCGGCGGCGTGGAGCCGGCGATAATCCGCGACATGATGAAGGAGCTCACTGAGGTGCTCGATTTATTCGCCGTGAGTGACCTGTTCCCGCGACTGCGGTGGTTGGACTGGGCGACGGGGCTCGACGCAAGGGTGAAGAAGACGGCGGCTAAGCTCGATGGTATTCTCGAAGGCGCGATCACAGAGCACGAGAGCAGCCTAGGAGACGGCGACGGTGAGGTTCGAGACCTCATGGACGACTTGCTGTCGATCCTCAACGATGGCGATCGGGGGTTCAAGCTGGACCGGATTGACATCAAGGCACTCATTTTGGTACGTTTTCTATAACAAAAGCAGTTTTCTATTCATGAGAAACACAATGAGAGTTCTTCTTTTTTTACTGTAACCATGTGAGAGTTGACGACCGACGTGCAATTGCAACAGAATAAGAAAACTCTATAGATTTCATGGCTAGCTATCAGTAGTTGGCTAAGAAATTCGTTGACACACACCCAGGTATTACAGAATTTGTAGATAGCGTCTCGGCCATCCATGTTCACAAGTTTCTTATCTTTCTTTGTATTGGCAGGACATGTTCCTAGCAGGCGTCGACACGACCTACAAGACGATAGAATGGACGATGGCCCAGCTTGTTAAGAATCCAAGAGAACTGGCGAAGGTGCAATCGGAGGTGAGACAGATTGTTGGCGGTACAGATGAAGAAGTCATTGAAGTGGACGTGGAGAAGATGAGCCTCCTACACGCCGCCATTAGAGAAGGATTGCGACTAACGCCTACCATCATCGAACGTGAAACGATCCAGGACACCCGGCTACTTGGCTATCATATTCCAGCAAAGACAAGAGTCCTGATCAATGCGTGGGCGATCGGCAGGGATGCTGAGTTGTGGGAGAATGCCGAGGAGTTCCGTCCGGAGAGGTTCCTAGGCAAGGCCATCGACTACACCGGCAAGGACACCAAGTTCATACCGTTCGGCGCAGGGAGGAGGGGATGCCCTGGCGTCGGCTTTGCGATGCGCCTCGTAGAGCTTACGCTGGCCAACATGATGTACCATTTCGATTGGGAGCTGCCGGACGGGCAAGATCTAGAGTCATTTGAGGTCATCGAGGCTGATGGGTTGTCACTTGGCCTTGAGTCTGCCTTGCTCCTTTGTGTAAAACCTTGTAAGAAGGCAAGGACCGTTGTGGAGTAGTTGTTAATTAATTCTCCTATATATAATCATATTATTAGGTATATGCAAGAAACAATGAGACAGGAATATCATCACAAGTTCTTGAAGGACTTGTGTCATTGTGTGGTGATACTGACTTTCATTTGGGAAAGCATACCTGCTGTAGGGAGATCCAGAGGGATTTTGGTGTGTGTCAATAAACAAAATTGTGGTGTTTTGGACTGTAGTTGTGGGAGAATACTTTGTAAGACTTCTAGTTGACACTAGGGAAGAGAATTTAACTTGGAACTTGGTAGTCGTATACGGGGATGCTCAACATGATGGCAAGGCCAAATTCTTGGTTGAATTGGTCCATGTCATCAAAGACTCCCAATATCCCCTACTAATTGCCGGTGATTTCAACATGACTATAAGAGGTCGGACAAAAACAAACCATGCGGATACAATAGATGGAGCCCTACCTTCGAATTGCTAGATAGGATTCTAGTCTCTCCTACCTGGGAAGAACATTATCCATTGGTGTGTGTGACAACTGTTGCTTGTGGACTTTGTGATCACACTCCTTTGTTGACCAAAACTAGGAACAAAGACCCATACCTGCAGTTTTTTGCTTTGAAAATTGCTGGTAGGGGAGAGTTGGGTTCAAATATTTGTTAACAAGGTTGTGGCAGTAAACTTATGTAGGCAGGACGAATTTAGATAGATGGCAGGAAAGGTGGAGAGGAGTGAGAAAAAATTGAAAGGGTGGAATAGAAATATTGAAGGTGAATACAAGAGGGAAAAGAAGGACCTTATTGAACAACTAGATTTTCTAAGAAAAAAGGCTGAAGAGAATGGTTTGAATGCTATTGAAAGAGCATCTCAAGTTTATTTCCATAAGCTATTTAGGAAAATAGTAAAAGAGGAGGAAACTAAATGGATACAGAGAGCCAAAGAAATAGAGTTGCTAGATGGGACAATAATTCTAAATATTACCATTCTAAAGCAAATGGTAGGAAAAGGAAAACTAACATCATTAGGTTGAATCAGGAGGAAGGGGAACTCGAAGGACGAGCCAATTTTATTGAATACATAGCAAACTTCTATAAGAACCTTTTTTGGAAAACCTACTGCATCTAGTATCCACTTGGATCCTGCTGGTGCTAGTAGGATTTGTAATGAGGAAACTAAGTTCTTAGTTCAGAAATTTTCCATGGGGTAGTTAGAGGTAGCGATTTTTGGGATGGCAACAAACAAATTTGCAGGGTCAGATGGCTTCAATGCAGATTTTGATCAGAAAAAATTGGGAATTAGTTAAGGATAACCTCTTTTCATTATTAGAATATTTTCATGATGGTAATTTGGGTATTGCCGGACTGAATTATAGGATTATTGCACTAATTCCGATAGGGAAGAAAGGAGATAAAATTCGAAAATATAGACCGATTTGTCTCCTAATGTGACGGTTAAAATCTTTACCAAAGTTTTGCTTAACATATTTTCTCTTGTTATTGACGGAATAATTGGTCCAACACAAACGGATTTCTTGAAAGGGAGATACATAATGGAGGGGGTGTGTATCCTCTATGAGGTGCTCAATTAGATTCACAACAAAAAGAAACCAAGGATGCTTTTTAAAATTGACTTTGAAAAAAGTGTTTGATAAAATCAAATGGCATTTCCTAGTCCAAGTGATGTAAATGAAAGGGTTTCCTAGGGTGGGGGTGACTAGGGGGGGAGTTGGTATTATAACCAATGAAGAAATGGACCCTTTCGTCAACACTCATCAATGCCTGAGGCAAGGAGACCCTCCTCTCGCCCATTCTTTTGATATGATTTCGATGTTTTTGCAATTTTTATTCAACGAGCACAAGATGATGGATTGGTTACTGACTTGTCATCAGATCTTGTAGATAAAGGGGTATCCATCTTGACATATGTAGATGATACCATCCTTTTATTTAAAAATTATCTACACCAAGCTAGGAACATTAAAATCATTTTGTGCTTGTTTGAACAGATGTGAGGCTTAAAAATATTTTTTCATAAGAGCGATGTCTACTGTATTGGACATGCAAAAGATAATTCTGCACCTTTTGAGGAGATTCTAACATGCAATGTGGGGAACTTACCAATGAGGTACTTGGGCCTGCTTGTAGATGAAAAAAGACTAATACTTGGTGATTTGAGACAGCCAGAAGAAAGTATGGGGTCTAAATTAGGAATTTGGAAAGGGAAAATGTTGGCTATGGGGAGAGGGTCACTTTGATCAACTCCTTTCTCACCTTTTATACGATGATTAGGTCCAACTTTCTTTGGTGTGGTAATAAAAGCAATGGTGAAATGGGAGACTGTGTGTCTACCAAAGGACCACAGGGGTCTAGGGATCTTGCATTTGGATATTATGAACATTGCCTTACTAGATGATAGCCCACGCGTTGCTGTGGAAAACATTGTTATAAACGGTAGTTTTACTTTTCGTGTTGCCTATCCTATAATGAGCGATTCCCGGTGAGTAGAAAATAAATAAAGTTGGAAAAAACATATTTGATGGCATATGGTAAAAATATCGATTCAAATAAGTTACAGATAATTGGCAATGCATTGAATCGAATAATAAATTAGTATCATCGTCCATACATCATCAGTTGTATTTGCAAGAACACTTACAATACTTTTGTTCCAGCATGTTCGAGATCCACTATAAGACTGGTTGCATAGAATCTTTAGAAGGACTGAAATGCAAGGAATTATAGCAACAAATCGACTTTGCTAATGATACTATTCCTGAAGGTCAAGGACAAATGGAAAACATGTGTGCTTAAAGGAGAGGATCATCCCGTGGAACTAACTGCTTCGCTCTACCCATGTAATCTAGGTGTTTTTTTTTGTTTTGTTTTGTCTCACACTAAGTTTACACTGCCTACATAAATATGTAGAGAAAATATTTTCCTCATTTAACAAAAAAAAACATATGGGATTGCTAGATATTTGAAAAAAATAGAAATCCGTAAATTTTGATGTTAGCAAAATATCATTACGTATGATGATAAATATTTCTGAATGAGTGAGAATAATTAGGCCGCTGTGAAGGATAAAAGTATGTTAACACTTAGGGCGTGATTCGTTGTTGTTATATTGCGATCCAAATTCATATTAAAGGGAGGATAATTTCTGACGAGCGGAGCGAGGCGGATTGATGCCACCGCCTGTATATATCTCTTGTAAGCCGCCGACTAGGATTTATCAGATTATAAGATAACCCACGACATTTATAAACATCTCCCGATATAGTGATTTTTTGCTGGCTGACGCCCGTGATTTTTCCCCTATGTGTTGGAGGGGTTTTTTCACGTTAAAATCTTGTGTCTTCGTTGCGATTTCCTTTTCATTTTTCGTTATTTGCTTGTCGCGTCTATAACAGTTGCTAGCATCGTTTTCCTGCATCAGGGGAGATCTTCTCCATGGAGCCATGTTCAAGTGAGGCAAGTCTAAAACCATGTTGTGCATATTGATTGGTTGCTTTTTTGGCTCCGAGGGAGAAACGAAAACATCGTGTTTGGTTGGCAACAAAGATAAATTGTGGTGTTGCACACCACGTTTGGTTGCATGAGTGCAAAGATGATTTCTCGTCGGCAAAGTACTCAATGGCTGAGAACTATGTTGCCGAGCGTATGATCATGTCTTTGATGCTCCATAACTATGACTGGCGGCACCGCCGGCAGCCGTGTCTAAGCACCTCGCCGCAACCCTGGCCTCGTCTAGTTTTTGTGTTTTAAAGAAGACTAAAAACAAGTAAAGAAAATTACTTTGCAAAATCTAAAAGAGAAAGAAGAGCTCACAATGATGCAACCTCCCCAAGCTTGGGTATTTGCATAAAGTTGATGATGTCCATAATGCAACAGCGACAAAAACTTCCTAGCAATTCTTGTGGGACTTCAACCACAATGCAACCACTATGAGATGCTCTTGTAATTTCCCGACAACGGCGCCAGAAAACGTTGTCTTGATGATGCTCATGTATATCATCAATGTTGGGACTCCAAACGTAGAATGTCGTAGCAAGAGAAGATTTTCCCACAAGGGTGTCTCAAGGGTTAATATCAAACTCCCGAGGAAATAGCTTAAGAACTATCTCCTCCCTTTCTTCTTCTAACAATCCTGCAAAATAAAGTTTTTCCTTGTGTCCCCAACTCCACCGTGTGGTTGCAAGCACAAGGTTTAGTATTAGTAAATGTAAATAAAAAGATGTATGTAAAGTAATGCAATATAAATAAACTAAGCAAACTAGATAAAAATAGTAATGAGATAGTTGTTTTCAGGTTTTGTGTGTAACTAAGCAAAGAAAGTATTTTTGTATTTTCGGATTTGATAATGGATGAAAATATAAAGTTTGAATAAAGTGTTGAAAAGGTGTTTCTTATGATTAAAATTAGACCGGGGTTCATGGGTTCACCTGTCTAGTCCCTTTTTAAGTTATAGTGAACACTAGCAATTAATCAATGACATAATATTAATAAAACTTCAATATGTGTTTGATAAGTATCCGTATGGGCATCACATCCTAACATAGACATGATGCAAGACATCTCTCTTATACTCCACAAGAAAGGGAAACTCCAAGCAATCTTGTAATAATAATTAATTAACAAAGCACATCTTTAAGTATTTTGACATGATGTTTGAATATCAAATATGCTACCTTGACTAAACAACATTACCATGGTTGTCACATGATAAACGTATCACATGCATTCACTTTATCTCTAGTGAGGCAGCAAGGTAAAGGTTAAAACCATAATAGATCATGAATTTTATGTCACTATTCAATCACTATAACAATGCCACTCCATCTAATACACATATCTCCCCACACATGTTCTTGCATACAAGTTGGATCAGAACAAACACTTAAGAACATGGTACATAATATGCATCTATCAATACATCTCACATATAATAGATTACAATCTCATATATCAACATCATAGAATAAGATCCACCACATAGGAATTACATATATGACCATAATCATGTTGGGAAACCCATATGGTACTAAGATCTATGAAGAACAAGAGAGAAATAGATCAAACTACTGCCACAAACCCATAGTACAAAGGTGGAATACTCCCTCTTCATCATAGTGTTGATGTGGAATAAGTTGAAGAAGGTGGAGATCCCACCGGCGGAGTTTCCCCCCTCCAATGTTCGCTGCTACAGCCTCTATATATTTTGGTGTTTCCGTCTCACGGTGGCTCTTTCTTCGACAAAACCCTGGGGGGGCTCATATATATAGGGGTTTTTAGGTCAAACGGAGTCTGTGGGCAAAAGAATCAGGCGAAACGGATGGTGGACGACGGAAAGAGAGAGGGTGGCACGCCCACCCCTGCTGGGTGCGCTGCATGTGCTCTTTTGGGCCTCAGGCGCTCCCTCGTGAGGTCCAAGCGCTCCAGATGCTTCTCGTGGTGAAATATTGACGCCCCCAAAATCCTAGCTCAATTAAACTCTGTATAAGTCCCTGAAAGTGAAAAATATACAAAACATGTTTTTCATGTTCTGCAGATTTATAACCCAAATAAAGGGGATCATTTATAAATCCCCATAAATCAATATAAAACATGGATATAACATCATATATGTTGCAAATATGTGGGCATATGTGTCAATAAAGTACAAAGTTCATGTATGCATTTTACATGCATCAATCCCCTCCCTGGTGGATTCTCCTAGCCTTTATATAATTGGCTAGGTCTCAGAGTCCACACCTGGGTCGGTTACATGACATATGTCGGTTTACCCGATATGGGCTGATACTTGCCTATTTTACATAGTTCTTGGGCTTCGCTTTCCTTCCAATCTTCATGGGCCTTGTATATTCCTTCCCGGATCCGTACTAGGGGTACCAATGTCGAGTATCCAATATGGTATTACCATGTCACAGATGCAAGCCGTATGTGGGCCCATCCTGGGCTCGATCTAGGCCACAAGGGATGTGGTAGTTGCACGGCTGTTCGCTTGGAGTAGGTGTAACGATCGTTGCGTGGTGCAGGCGGCCCTGGTCTGCACCAGAGGCGGTCCAAGGCTGCAGTTTTGTCTCGGGTGGAGGTTGATGGCTGATACGCGCGAAGTACACGTCCGTTGGGAACCCCAAGTGGAAGGTATGATGCGTATAGAAGCAAGTTTCCCTCGGTATGAAACCAAGGTTATCGAACCAGTAGGAGCCAAGAAGCACGTGAAGGTTGTTGGTGGAGGAGTGTAGTGCGGCGCAACACCGGTGAAACCGGCGCCAACGTGGAACCTGCACAACACAATCAAGATACTTTGCCCCAACGTAACAGTGAGGTTGTCAATCTCACCGGCTTTGAAAATAAAGGATTAAACGTATCGAGTGGAAGATGGTGGTTGTTTGCAAAGAACAAAACAATGATTGTAGATTGTATTCAGATGTAAAAGAATGGACCGAGGTCCACACAAGTGGTGTCTCTCCAATAAGATAACTAGCATCTTGGGTGAACAAATTACAGGTGGGCAATTGACAAATAAAGATTCAATACATATCAATGATGATTACTATGAGATTTAATCAGGGCATTACGACAAAGTACATAGACCGCTATCCAGCATGCATCTATGCCTAAATAATCCACCTTCGGGTTACCATCCGCACCCCCTCCAGTATTAAGTTGTAAACAACAGATAATTGCATTTAGTATGGTGCGTAATGTAATCAACACAAATATCCTTAGACAAAGCATCTATGTTTTATCCCTAGTAGCAACAGCACATCCACAACCTTAGAACTTTCTGTCACTGTCCTAGATTAAATGGAGGCATGAACCCACTATCGAGCATAAATACCCCCTCTTGGAGTTACAAGTATCAACTTGGCCGAGCCTCTACTAGCAACGGAGAGCATGCAAGAACATAAACAACACATATATGATAGATTGATAATCAACTTGACATAATATTCTATATCCATCGGATCCCACCAAACACAACATGTAGCATTACAAATAGATGATCTTGATCATGTTAGGCAGCTCACAAGATCTAAACAATGATAGCACAAGCGGAGAAGACAACCAACTAGCTACTGCTATGGACCCATAGTCCAAGGATGAACTACTCACGCATCAATCCGGAGGCGGGCATGATGATGTAGAGCCCTCCGGTGATGATTCCCCTCTCCGGCAGGGTGCGGAGGCGATCTCCTGAATCCCTCGAGATGGGATTGGCGGCGGCGGCGTCTGGAGGTTTCCGTATCGTGGCTCTCGGTATAGAGGGTTTCGCGACGATGTCTTTAGGCGGAAGGGCGGAGTCGGAGGAGTCACGGGGCCCCACACGCTAGGGCCACGCGGGCCCCCCGCGCCGCCCCTAGTGTGGCGGCGCCCGTGGCCCCACTTTCTCCCTCGGTCTTGGGAAGCTTCATGGAAAAATAAGACCCGGGCGTTGATTTCGTCCAATTCCGAGAATATTTCCTTTGTAGGATTTCTAAAACCAAAAACAGCAGAACAACAAGGCGCTTCGGCATCTTGTTAATAGGTTAGTGCCGGAAAATGTATAATAATGATGTAAAGTATGTATAAAACATTCAAGTATTGTCATAAAAGTAGCATGGAACATAAGAAATTATAGATACGTTTGAGACGTATCAATGGCGCGTGAAGCACCTGTCCGTTGGGAACCCCAAGAGGAAGGTGTGATGCGCACAGCAGCAAGTTTTCCCTCAAAAAGAAACCAAGGTTATCGAACCAGTAGGAGTCAAGGCCACGTGAAGGTTGTTGGTGGAGGAGTGTAGTGCGGCGCAACACCAGTGATTCCGGCGCCAACGTGGAACATGCACAACACAATCAAAATACTTTGCCCCAACGTAACAGTGAGGTTGTCAATCTCACCGGCTTTGAAAACAAAGAATTAAACGTATGGTGTGGAGAATGATGTTTGTTTGCGAAGAACAACAAAGAACAGAGATTAGATTGTATTTCAGATGTAAAAGAATGGACCGGGGTCCACAGTTCACTAGTGGTGTCTCTCCAATAAGATAAATAACTTGTGAACAAATTACAGGGGCAATTGACAAATAAAGATTCAATACATATCATGATGATTACTATGAGATTTAATCGTATTACGACAAAGAACATAGACCGCCATCCAGCATGCATCTATGCCTAAATAGTCCACCTTCGGGTTAGCATCCGCACCCCCTCGGTATTAAGTTGCAAACAACGACAATTGCATTAAGTATGGTGCGTAATGTAATCAACACAAATATCCTTAGACAAAGCATTGATGTTTTATCCCTAGTAGCACATCCACAACCTTAGAACTTTCTGTGTCCCAGATTCAATGGAGGCATGAACCCACTATCGAGCATAAATACTCCCTCTTGGAGTTACAAGTATCAACTTAGCCGAGCCTCTACTAGCAACGGAGAGCATGCAAGAACATAAACAACACATATATGATAGATTGATAATCAACTTGACATAATATTCTATATTCATCGGATCCCGCCAAACACAACATGTAGCATTACAAATAGATGATCTTGATCATGTTAGGCAGCTCACAAAATCTAAACATGATAGCACACTACAAGAAAAGTTGCCATGGCCGAGTTGAAGTCGCGCCGTGGTTGCTGGTGTACCATGGCCGACGATTTTGGTCCCTCCGTGGTGCATGTCAAAACTTTTTTTTTTTGAGGCCACCTAGCCCGAGCGGCCAAAACGTGGCGTATGGTGGCCGGGACGTGGTGCATCTCGAAATCTCGGGTTCGCCGGGAGTCAACGCAAATCCGCACCGCCGAGGGATGTAGGGCCCGATGGCAGCCTCTGGGCATTGTTTTTTCTACATCGCGCCATCTCGTTCAACGAGCCGTTTACGATGCAGGATCATGGGTCCCGCATGTCATCCTCTATGAACCAAAATTCTTTCTATTCTTGGATTTTTTTGACCCCGATTTCTGGCTACTTCTTTTTCTTTTGATCCCTTGCCGCCTTGGAAACGTTGAGACCGCTGCTAAATGGGACCCGCATGTCATCCTCTATGTGCAATCAACTTTCTTTTCTTGGAGTTTTTTTGGCACCTCAAATTTGGTCACTTGCCTTTTCTTTCGATCCCTGCCGCCTCTCACGGTGATACTGCTAACTCGGGACCCATGTCATCCTCTATGTACTATAAAACTTTCTTTTCATGGATTATTTTGGCACCTCAAATTTGGTCACTTGCCTTTTTCTTTCGATCCTGCCTCTCAAACGGTGATACCGCTGCTGCTTGGGACCCGCATGTCATCCTCTATGTACTATAAAACTTTCTTTTCCTGGATTATTTTTGGCACCTCAAATTTGGTCACTTGCCTTTTCTTTCGATCCCTGCCGCCTCTCAAACGGTGATACCCTGCTGCTAACTGGGACCCGCATGTCATCCTCAATGTACTATAAAACTTTCTTTTCCTGGATTATTTTTGGCACCTCAAATTTGGTCACTTGCCTTTTTCTTTCGATCCCCTGCCGCCTCTCAAACGGTGATACCGCTGCTGCTAACATGTCATCCTCTATGTACTATAAAACTTTCTTTTCTTGAATTATTTTGGCACCTCATATTTGGTCACTTACCTTTTTCTTTCGATCCCCCCTCTCAAACAGTGATACCGCTGCTGCTAAATGGGACCCGCATGTCATCCTCTATGTACTATAAAACTTTCTTTTCTTGGATTTTTTTGGCACCTCATATTTCGTCACTTGACTTTTTCTTTCGATCCCCTGCTGCCTCTCAAAGATACCGCTGCTGCTAAATGGGACCCGCATGTCATCCTCTATGTACTATAAAACTTTCTTTTCTTGGATTTTTTTGGCTCCTCATATTTGGGCACTTGCCTTTTTCTTTCGATCCCCTGCGCCTCTCAAACGGTGATACCGCTGCTGCTAAATGGGACCCGCATGTCATCCTCTATGTACTATAAAACTTTCTTTTCTTGAATTATTTTTGGCTCCTCATATTTGGGCACTTGCCTTTTTCTTTCGATCTCATGCCACGTTTGAAACGTTGAGGAACCTGCTGGCTCATGGGACCCGCATGTCATCCTCTATGTGCTATAAAAGTTTCCTTTGTTGGATTTTTTTCACCTCTGATTTTTGGCTTGCCTTTTTCTTTTGATCCCTGCCGAAACGTTGAGTAAGCTGTTGGCTCAAGGGACCCGCATGTCATCCTCTATGTCCATCAACTTTCTTTTCTTAGATTTTTTTCACCCCCTAATTACTAGCTACTTTCTTTTTCTTTTGATCTCAAGCCGCATTACAAACATTGAGACCGCTGCTGCAAAATGGGACCCACATGTCATCCTCTATGTACAATAAATCTTGGATTATTTTTGGCTCCCGATATTTGGTCACTTGCCTTTTTCTTTCGATCTCATGCCGCCTTTGAAACGTTGAGTAAGCCGGCTCATGGGTCCCGCATGTCATCCTCTACGAACAATAAAAGTTTCCTTTCTTGGAGTTATTTTTTACCCCTAATTTCTGGCTATTTGCCTTTTTCTTTTGATCCCCTGCCCCCGTTGAAACGATGAGGACGCTGTTGGCTTGGTCCCACATGTCATCCTCTATGAACAATAAAAGTTTCCTTTGGTGGATTTATTTTTGACCCTAATTAATTTCTGGCTATTTCCTTTATTTTTCTTTTGATCCCTGCCGCCTTGGAATTGTTGAGAATGCTACTGCCTCATTTTTCTTTTGGTCTTGTGCCGCCTTGGAAACGTTGAGACCGCTGCTACAAAATGGGACCCGCATGTCATCCTCTATGTAATAAAGTTTCTTTTCTTGGATTATTTTTGGCTCATGATATTATGTCACTTGCCTTTTTCTTTCGATCTCATGCCGACTTTGAAACGTTGAGGATGCTGCTGCCTCATGGGTCCCGCATGTCATCCTCGAACGATAAATGTTTTGTTTTCTTGTATTTTTTACCAACTGATTTTTGGCTTTTTATTTTCGATCCCTGCCGCCTTTGAAACGTTGACTCTGCTGGCTCATGGGTCCCCGATGTCGACCTCCCCGTACAAGAAACATGTGATATTTTATTTTGAGACAATAAACGTTGTATTTCGCTCTGAGCTATTGCAAACGGATAAATTAAATCTTTATATCTACATAAACAAACTTATATGTTGAATCTCCTTGTTTTTGTTTTTTGCGAAGCATAGGACTTTCTGTTTTTTTTTTGAGAAAAATCCGACCTTTCCTGTTTTGGAGTGGGCTGAAATTATACGAGTCAAAAGGCCCAGTATAGTTGAAGGCCCAGATCAGTCTATTAATTAAATCTTTCTTTTCTTGGATTTTTTTCACACCGATTTACGGCTACTTCATTTTTCTTTCGGTCTGTGCACTTGGAAGCGTTGAGACCGCTGCTACAAAATGGGACCCGCATGTCATCCTCTATGTACAATAAAGTTTCTTTTCTTGGATTATTTTTGGCTCTGATATTATGTCACTTGACTTTTTCTTTCAATCTCATGCCGACTTTGAAACGTTGAGGAGGCTGCTGGCTCATGGGTCCCGCATGTCATCCTCTATGAACAATAAAAGTTTTCTTTGTTGGATTTATTTTTTCCCCTAATTTCTGGCTATTTGTCTTTTTCTTTTGATCCCCTTTTGAAACGATGACGACGCAGCTGGCAAGTCGGTCCCACATGTCATCCTCTATGAACAATAAAAGTTTCCTTTGATGGATTTATTTTTACCCTAATTAATTTCGGCTATTTCCTTTTTTATTTTGATCCCCGCCTTGAAATAGTTGAGGATGCTGCTGCCTCATGGGTCCCGCATGTCATACTCTCGAAGGTAAATGTTTCTTTTCTTGAATTTGTTTACCAACTGATTTTTGGCTTATTTTTTCTTTCGATCTCCCTTACCTTTAAAACGTTGACGCTGCTGGCTCATGGGTCCCCAATGTCAGCCTCCCCATACTGCAAATCCTCTTTCTGCAAAGGTTGTATTTCTAGATAGATAAGGTGGATTCGAATCTGCCATGGTTCAGGCAGCTCAGGTAAGCCTTCTTGCACTAATTAATGGAAGTAGTGTATCGCAAGGTCAAGACATGTGGCTCGTGTAATGAATCTATATGAATCATGTTGTGGGTTCAATCTGATAGTTCTCTAACAGGTCAGCCAAAATAGAAATTAAGTTTTTTTCTAAAAGGAAATGCAAATTAAGATGAACACAAACATTAGTTATCATAATAGTTGATCATACATACATACTTGCTAAGAGCAAAAGCTTGCCAGAGTTTTACCACCCATACAATTAATTAGCAGTTCGGATAAGATAACCTTATATAAGTATAACTACAAATGCATTTGCTAAGGGCTCATGGGACAACAGAACTAGACAACCGCGAACTTTATGACCAGCATGTCACAGCGGCATCGAAAGATCTTGACCTTCAACTTTGATCCAATGCGAAGTTTGGCACCGTCAATGAACTTTTTCCACCTGGAAGTAACAGCCAAGCGGCCATCTGTGGGACTGACAGTACCGTCCCTCCACGGTGAGACCTTCACTCTCCATGACGAGGGATATCTTGCCCCTTCGGCAGCATTGAGATCCTTGGAGATACTTTTAGGCAATTTCTGATTCAAAGCAAGAGATACCACCAAAAATTAGTCAATGGCACCAATGCATTGAACCATGTGAGACTTTGAGCAGAGAAGACATCAAGATAAGAGCAGTTATGCTGTCATATACTCACGAACATAGCCTTCAGATGCGTCCTGGTCACCACACGGGTGGCCACGCAATGAGACCTCGGTGATCTGGGGCAGGTGCATGAGCACAGGCTGGTACACGAGCTGGTGCTGATGCGGGAGGCTCTGGGCGAGGTGCGATAACGGTGCCTCTAGAGGAAGTCTGTCTGAGGAGGCATTGGGCGAGGTGCGATAAACGGTGCGGCTAGAGGAACCGATCTTGATGCGGGAGCTGCTGGGCATGTGTAGTATATGGGGCCTCTACGAACCAATGCTGTTATGGGAGTCTGGGTAGATGCGATGGAGATACGAGTGCGGTGATGCGGGAGAGTGGAAGCCGGTGCCGGTCTTGGTGTGGTTGCCCTTTGTGACATCCGCTCCTGTTCCGTCAGGGGATCTGCACTTTGATCATGTTAAACCCACAAGCTAGAACAGAGGGAATGGTTTAGAACAACTGCTCAGAATGCGTTATCAAAAGATATGAGTAGAAAAAAGTTACATATTATATATTTGGAAGTGTCTCCAACTCTGTAAGCAGTTACGTATATCTGCCCGTTTGAGTTTCTGATCCTCAGCTCGTCGCCCTTCTTCAGACCGTAGTCAAAAGCAAACTTTCTCCAATCATGTCCATACAAATATGTGATGGCTGCGTCTTGTAGACATACACCTCATAGACCGTGTAGGTGTTCATCAATTTGCCATTGCCATGCATAGTGAAAGATCCTTCATGCGGACACATCTGGTTAATCATTGGACGAAGTTCACAAGGTACAGTCTGCATGTGAAAATTGATACAAATGTAAGAAGCAGGAAGACTAAAAACAAGACTTTACTATATGCCAATTCATGCTAAACCACTGAGAATACATACCTGTAACTCTGTGAAGGAGCTACTAGAAAGGTAGATAGAGCCATAGGAGGTGTTATATGCGGGGTATGTACATGGGCCCGCCATATTCCCGCAAGCTCGGCATCGGGATGGTGAAGGAAACATGGGAGGTACTACTGGTGCGTAGCGCTGAACGTAAGTGGAAGAATTAGGTTGTGTAAAGTGCATAGTTGAGCAATGCAAATGTTGACAAGCAAGTGCATAACACTATGTTACAAACTGAACAGTGAAAAATTAGTGTATGATGAATATAAGCATGCTAATTTGGTGTTTCCGAATTCCAAAAAGCATTAGACAGAGCCAGTGATAATATCAGACATAAATCATGGCATGTATATGTGGCTTAAGAAAATATACCCGAACCCTTGGATGGTTACGGCCGGCTGATCCTTGGACTTGAGCTTATATAAGCATCCAGAAGGTGGGGCTGACAGTAACTTGGTGGCAGCCTCTGCAGATGCCTCATCAGCAGTTGCAATCCTTTTGACCAATGAAGGCTTAGCGGTTTCTGCATATAAAAATTGAAGAGCAACGGACATCAGCAGTGATATATAAAATGAATCTATGAGACACTGATGCATATAGTGCTTGGATGTAAGTGGAAGAATAGGTGTGTGTTTCTGAACTATTGGTAAGCATTAGACAAAGCCGGCAATAAACAGACAAAAATCAAATCATGTATGAGGATTAAGAAAATATACCTGCTTACTGAAAAGGGTACCACCCAGCTGGCCCGTGGCCTTGTGCTTGAGGAGGTTTTCAGAAGATGGTGGCGGCACCATCGTCTTCACAGCAGCCTCATCGGGATCATTTTTTATCCATTTGAGTAGAGGAACAGAAGTTTCATCATATGAATAGCAACAGAACTCATCATTGATATTTAATAAATCTATGAGATAGACTGATGCAAATAGTGCGGTGTAAGTGGAAGAATAGGGTTGTGCATAGAGAACAGTTGACAACAATGCAAATGATTACAAAAGAAGCCAATGGAAATCAACAGTTTATATACTGGATGAGACAGACTGAAAAGTGAAAAATTAGTGTATGATGATTGTAAGCAAACGCAGTGTTTCTGAACTTTTGGTAAGCATTAGACAAAGCCAACAATAATTAAACAGATAATAATGAAATCATGTATGTGGATTAAGAAAATATACCAGATTCATTAAAAGGTCACCACCCAGCTGGCCCATGGCCTCGTGCTTGTAGAGTTTTCAGAAGATGGTGGCAGCACCATCGTCCTCACAGCAGCCTCATTAGCCCCATTTTGCATCCACTTGAGTAAAGGCGCAGCAGTTTCAGCCTGCATAAGAATGGGAACAGATCTCAGCAGTGATATTGAATGACTCAGACAGACTGATGCATATAGTGCTAGATGTAAGTGGAAGGGTATGGCCGTGTATGGACAACAGTTCACAACAATGCAAGGGTGTGTTCGGTTCTGAAACAGCGTGGAATGGAATGGAATGGTTCCATTTCAGAGGAATGGAATGGTTACATTTTTGTTCGGTTGGGAAAAATGGAGAGCAGAAGAGATCGAGGTTAAACTAACCAATTGTCTCAAAATTGTAATTAACAATTGCAAATGACATTTTAATCTCAAAGTCGTAATTAACAGCGCCTAATGGTGCTCTTTTAATCTAAAAATCGAAATTAACATCATTTTATGTTGGGTTAGGGGAACTGGAGTAGATGAACATTACTGTATGATGATTGTAAGCAAACGAATTTGGTGTTTCTAAACTTTTGGCTTCGAGATCTTATGGGTTTCAACTCTAGCCTACCCCAACTTGTTTGGGACTGAAAGGCTTGGTTGTTGTTGTTGTTGTTGTAAACTTTTGGCAAGCATAGAAAAAACCGACAATAAACAGAGAAAAATCAAGGCATGTTTTGTGGATTAAGAAAATATACCATATTCATTAAAAGATCACCACCCAGCTGGTGCGTGGCCTTGTGCTTGTAGAGGCATTTAGAAGATGGGGGCGGCATCAACATACTGGCAGCCTGATCAGCCGCAGTTTTGATCTTCCTTTTGAGTAAAGGCCCTAAAGTTTCAGTCTGCATATGAATAGCAAAACAAAAGGCAGACCTCAGCAGTGATATTGAATTACTGTATGAGATAGACTGATGCATATAGTGGATGCTCTTAGCCTTTTGCAGCGTGAACACTAGCTATGGACAGACAAAAAAACTAGTTAACTCAGCTTTGTCTAGATATGAATGTACTACCACCATCCAAAAGCTTAAGCCTTATTTATTTTTGAGAAATCAAACAAGCAAAGTTTGACCAAAATTTTAGAACATTCTATCAACAAATATAATACTGTGTAGATACCGTAGGAAAATATATTTTATTATCTATTTAATGATATTAATTTTGTATTTTGCATGTTACTGATTTTTGGTAAAAGCTTAGTCAAACATGGTATAGTTTGACTTTCTAAAAATAATATAAGCCCAAAGCTTTGGGATGGAGGCAGTAGTATCTAGAGCTAAAACACATCTAGATACATCCGTATCTACAGATAGTTGAGTCAATTAATTTGGATCTGAGGGAGTATCAGATTCAGACTACATCATGGTAAGTTGGTTAAAAAAAATTACCCCAGGCGGTCCCCCCACTTCGGCGTGGCATTTCGCTTCTTGTGCTGCAGATCGGGCCATGCTCCTGCACAGGTGGGGCGCTATTCTCGTTCCCCATAGCCTCGGCACGGAACCTGGAGGTACCAACCTGATACAGAGAATATAGAGCATGGTGTCACAGAGGCTTTACGCACAAACAGTGAAGACATGTGCTACTTTAAGCATATTCCAGAACAGGAACAGATTGAGGATGCAGAGACCAGAGAGACACTTAAAAGGTAAAGAGTGGATAAGCAAACGGAGCCAACTGCCCACATGCGTGGTGGCCTTACGCTCCATTGCCCCCACCGCCGAGGTCTTGCCTTTCCTGTACAAGGTGACAAAAGATACAGTGAGGATCAGCAGAAACTACAAAGGTTGCAAATGTCGACAAATAAAGGAAGAACACCCCAATCCAAGCAAAGGTAGCCCCCGCCCCCCCATCAATCACTCCCAGCTCGAGGGTGACCAGAAAGACACCCTTTGCCCAGAATAGGAAAGAGATGCGCAAGATATCGAGGAGAGGAAAAAGAACCGATCTCGAGAAAGGAGAGAACATTACTAGTCCTACCTAATCCGCTTGGGCTAGATGCAGCTTGCCCCTCCAAGCTGGATGCCTGGACGGTGGGGCGAAAGGAGGAGGATCGAGCTAGGCTTGCATCCGTCGGCAATCGGCACTCGATCGGGAGAGAAGGGGTGCTACATAAAGGGGGTATATTTTATTACACAGTGAACTTACTGATGTGACTAGTCATTACATGTCTCACTGAAACTAGGGCCCATAGTGTGGCACCCCAAATTTACTTGAAGCTGCCCGGCTGGCGCGTCAAGAAACCCCCGAATTGTAGCGGGGAAATGAAACATTTCACAAAAATTCGAAATTCAAGCACACCGCCACGCGCCAAGCACGCGGCTGTTCCTTCCTCTTCTGGGTTCCTCCTCATATCCGAAAAACCCCAAATCCCAAGCTCAAACCAAAAAAACACAAAAACAAATCCCCCGCCGGCATGTCCTCGTTAACCGTGGAGATCGTTCCCGGACGATGCGGACCACCACCCGAGATCAGAATTCCGTCCTCGAGGCACTGCGTCTTTGTCTCGCACAGCGGCTTGAGACGAAGTTCCGCGGAAAGTGCTCATGGCAGTGCAAGCTCAGGCGTGCTGTCCCGAGAGGCTGGTCAAAGCTTTGCTATTCGCCACACACAAAAAAATTGCGGGCCAAGATCTGGTCAAAGCTTCGTCGATGGCTTGCCGCGAGAGGCTTGGAGTCCGAGTCAATAAACTAGCTGCTCGAGGACTTGGGCGGTTTACACGGATTCATATTAACTGACTCAAGTTTGTTAGTCTAGTTAACAAATGCATCTAGATACATCCATATCTAGAAGAATTGAGTCCATTAATATGAATCAGAGGAACTGAAAGTGTTTCATGCTACCAACTAATGCGCGGCAGGAATCGCTAGAAGAAGTTGTGCTACTACATGCGATGAACTGATTGTGTGGGTGTCGAATTTTGCAACGCGATCATCCACTGAATGCTTAATCTAGCGCCAAAGGCGTACAAATCATAACATACTACAGCACCAGAACATAAGAGTACGAATCATAAAGTAGCTCAACATTTTGCATCAGGGCTGGGTGGTCCTGAGACCCGGACGCCCCTGATCTCCGGGTGTGCATCCTCTTCAACGCAAAGCTGTGTACTCGGTCCACGGCCTCCTTCTGTAGGCTGGATAATCTCAGGTGCAGGACCTTCGTCTATGAGAGGCTCGTCATCAGTACCATCCACAGGTGCATCGGGGCTGGGTGGTCTTGAGACTACCGGACGCCGTGATGATCCGGGCGTGCATCCACTTCAACGCAAAGCTGTGTACTCGGTCCACGGCCTCCTTGTAGGCTGGATAATCTGGTGCAGGACCTTCGTCTATGAAAGGCTCGTCATCAGTACCATCCACAGGTGCATCAAACTGAGATTCATCTTCAAATCTCCCATCAAACTGAGAGACCTCTTTAACTCTATGCTTCTGCAATTAGTACATCAACCGATTAGACAAACATCTAAGGGATGCAACCTGAACAAATGCCGTTTTACATATTTACCTTCTCATCTGGCACAGCACATGTCCCAGAGCTGAAACCCGTTTCCTGAAGCAAGCGCTTTTTCTCTCCTTCCCGTCCATCCATCTGCAACAAGTTAAATTTGAGTACAGAACCTTGCACAACAATGCAAACTATTGATTGAAACAGCGGCAGCATCAATATAAATAATTAACTACATATGCCAGCACACATACAGTGTGAGCAAGATCTGCTTCTCCTGCTAAAGGATCATTATATGGTTCACCATGCTAAACCCGCCTAACATATGTGCGGTCCATCCCAAAAATGTGTAAATGATCTGCCACTACGGGGTGAGGCCTCTTCTCACCATTCATACATGTGCAGCGCGGGCAATACACGTCCAGGTTGTGACCATCATGAGCTCTAATAAACCCCATAAAGGGTTGAACACCATTTATATATGAAGGGGAACATAAGTGTCCATGCAGTTTCCAAGTTCTGTCCATCTGTTTAATTATGAGATACAGTGGTTGGTGATTAATTTAAGGCGAAGTAGGAAATGTATATCCATCAGTACAAAACTATACTACATGATTATGCATTTCAGCAATCATGTCGAGTACAAAACAAAAAATGCCCATCGACATTTTAGCAAACAGATCGTGTACAAAACTCGCCATGGCATTTCACAAATTAACGGATCGAGTGCAGAACTGACTCTATATGCCACGCAAATGAACAAATTGATCGATGACAAATCGAGCGGAAAACTATAAAGTGCCAATTAGTTCGAGCATACTGACGAATTTTTAGCAGCATCAAGAAAATATAAATCGTTAGGCTGTCTTAGATACATGATTGAGCTAGAGATAGCAGCCCTACCGTGGATCAACTTGACCGCCGGTGCGTCTCGAGAAGAACGACGGGGAGGGGAGCTTCTTCTTCGCACGGACGGGACGGGGAGGGGAAGCTCTTCGCACGGACGGGGATAAGTTGTGTACGGGTGGGTGGGGGGTCATGCGGCCGGGCCGCCGGGGTGATAATTAAGGTTGGTAGGTGGCGTTTAATGGAGTTGCGTGTGTAATTTGCCGTGCACAAGGTTGAGGAATAGGCGGTTCCCTTTGCCGCGCGCACAATTCAAACTATCCCGCCCATGTAGTTTAAATTCGCCATATTTTCGTTAAATCGACATAAAGTCATGTGAGTGGGGGAAAATTAGCAAAGTTGCTTGAAAAATAGTAAAACTCTGGAATTATCCTTTAAATATGCTCTACTTCGTGTGAAAATCGGGGTGTGGAAGCATGTTGAGCTGTTTTATTTGTACTTTCTTCATTAAAACTCCCATTTTATGCACTTTGGATGGAAAGAAATCATTTGTACATAAATTTTGACAACGCCATTTGCAAACACTAATTGTTTACATGCCAAGATGCACCCATCCACCAAATATATATGTGGCAAAAGTTTATCACAATCTAGCAGAGATATGCATAATTAGTGAGGGACCCCTTTTGATTTTGTGCAATTTCCACTAATTAGGTAGAGATCGAGAAGGGTTAATTAATTAGGCCATGTTAGGGGTTATGTGTTTTAATAGGTTGTGTGGATTCAAATACAACTTCTTTATTTGTGTGCTATGATTAATCAAAACTAGATCGATCGACTGCGCACACATTATTAGAGGCGCATGCCTTTGCGCACAAAGTGCATGTGTGTGTTGTTGTTGAGAGAGAGAGAGAGAGAGAGAGAGAGAGAGAGAGAGAGAGAGAGAGAGAGAGAGAGAGTAGAGAGAGCTACATACGAGAGAGCGATTGAAATCCCCAAATTAAACACATATATATGCATGGCACATTTAATTTAATTAGAGGACCGCGAGGCACCCCTGGCCTGCTTGATGCATAATTAAGTGTCATTGGCCTATATATATAGGGTTTAATTAGGGTTTAGGGTTTAGGGTTAGGAGGTTAGGGTTTAGGGTTTAATGTTTATGGTGTTTAGGGTTTAGGGATTAGGGATTAGGGTTTATTTAGGGTTTAAGGTTTAGGGATCATCGATCGAGTGCGCACACACACATTATTAGAGGCACACGCGCCTTTGCGCATAAAGTGCATGCGTATATGTGTGTGTTTTTGCCACCAACGACATATAGATGATCGAGAGAGATTGAAATCCCCAAGAGAATATGTTCAAATATATATTAAAATATATGCACGAATTAATGCATGCATGGTAGGCCATGCATGCACACTAATTATATATATATTATGAGGAAACTTAATCAAATGTGTTTTCATTCGAGAGAACTTGTCAAAATTCAAGTTAATTAATTTATCATCGATAATTATATAATTAATTAATGAATCTCAGGGAGATGTTATACAACATATGATCGATATATAGGCCATGTATATATTAATTGGTTTTAATCTACCGTTTTTGCTAGCTAGCTGCATGCTATATATAGAGCATGTTTTTATTAGATCGGGTTATAGCTAGTATAGTTTAGGGTTATGTGTTTTAATTAACTAGGGTTTGATTAGCTAGGGGTTAGTTATATATATATGGTTTAGGGTTAATGCATGTCACATTTAATTTAACTAGAGGACCGCGAGGCACCCCTAGCCTGCTTGATGCACAATTAAGTGTCGTTGGCCTATATATATAGGGTTTAATTAGGGTTTAGGGTTAGCTAGCTGGGTTTAGGGTTTAGTGTTTTGGGTGTTTAGCTAGGGTCTAGGGTTTAGGGTTTAGTGTTTACTGTGTTTAGAGGGTCTAGGGTTTAGTGTTTAGGGTGTTTAGGGTCTAGGGTTTAGGGTCTAGTGTTTAGGGTCTATGGTTTAGGGTTTAATTAGTGTTTAGGGTGTTTAGGGTTTAGGGTTTAGTGTTTACGGTGTTTAGGGTCTAGGGTTTAGGGTTTAGTGTTTAGGGTCTAGGGTTTAGGGTTTAATTAGTGTTTAGGGTGTTTATAGGGTTTAGGGTTTAGGGTTTAGGGTTTTAGGGTTTAGGGTTTAGGGTTTAGGGTTTATGGTTTAGGGTTTACGGTTTAGGGTTTAGGGTTTAGGGTTTAGGGTTTAGTTTATGTTTAGGGTGTTTAGGGTCTAGGGTTTAGTGTGTTTAGGGTGTTTAGGGTTTAGGGGATTAGGGATTAGGGTTTTAGGGTTGTTTAAGGTTTAGGGATCATCGATCGAGTGCGCACACACACATTATTAGAGGCACACGCGCCTTTGCGCATAAAGTGCATGCGTATATGTGTGTGTTTTTTGGCCACCAACGACATATAGATGATCGAGAGAGAGAGATTGAAATCCCCCAAGAATATGTTCAAATATATATTAAAATATATGCACGAATGCATGCATGGTAGGCCATGCATGCACACTAATTATATATATATTATGAGGAAACTTAATCAAATGTGTTTTCATTCGAGAGAACTTGTCAAAATTCAAGTTAATTAATTTATCATCGATAATTATATAATTAATTAATGAATCTCAGGGAGATGTTATACAACATATGATCGATATATAGGCCATGTATATATTAATTGGTTTTAATCTACCGTTTTTGCTAGCTAGCTGCATGCTATATATAGAGCATGTTTTTATTAGATCGGGTTATAGCTAGTATAGTTTAGGGTTATGTGTTTTAATTAACTAGGGTTTGATTAGCTAGGGGTTAGTTATATATATGGTTTAGGGTTAATGCATGTCACATTTAATTTAACTAGAGGACACCCCTGGCCTGCTTGATGCACAATTAAGTGTCGTTGGCCTATATATATAGGGTTTAATTAGGGTTTAGGGTTAGCTAGCTGGGTTTAGGGTTTAGTGTTTTGGGTGTTTAGCTAGGGTCTAGGGTTTAGGTTTAGTGTTTACTGTGTTTAGGGTCTAGGGTTTAGTGTTTAGGGTGTTTAGGGTCTAGGGTTTAGGGTCTAGTGTTTAGGGTCTATGGTTTAGGGTTTAATTAGTGTTTAGGGTTTAGTGTTTACGGTGTTTAGGGTCTAGGGTTTAGGGTTTAGTGTTTAGGGTCTAGGGTTTAGGTTTTAATTAGTGTTTAGGGTGTTTATAGGGTTTAGGGTTTAGTGTTTAGGGTTTAGGGTTTTAGGGTTTAGGGTTTAGGGTTTAGGGTTTATGGTTTAGGGTTTACGGTGTTTAGGGTCTAGGGTTTAGGGTTTAGTGTTTAGGGTGTTTAGGGTCTAGGGTTTAGTGTGTTTAGGGTGTTTAGGGTTTAGGGGATTAGGGATTAGGGTTTTAGGGTTGTTTAAGGTTTAGGGATCATCGATCGAGTGCGCACACACATTATTAGAGGCACCCGCGCCTTTACGCATAAAGTGCATGCGTATATATGTGTGTTTTTTGGGCCACCAACGATATATAGATGATCGAGAGAGAGAGAGAGATCGATTGAAATCCCCAAGAATATGTTCAAATATACATTAAAATATATGCACGAATGCATTGTAGGCCATGCATGCACACTAATTATATATATATTATGAGGCAACTTAATCAAATGTGTTTTCATTCGAGAGAACTTGTCAAAGTTCAAGTTAATTAATTTATCACGATAATTATATAATTAATTAATGATTCTCAGGGATATGTTATACAACATGATCGATATAGGCCATGTATATTTTAATTGGTGTTAATCTACGGTTTGCTAGCTAGCTAGCTGCTATATATAGAGCATGTTTTTATTAGATCGGGTTATAGCTAGCTAGTATAGTTTAGGGTTATGTGTGTTAATTAAGTAGGGTTGATTAGCTAGGGTTAGTTACATATATATGGTTTAGGGTTAATGCATGGCACATTTAATTTTATTAGAGGATCACGAGGCACCCATGACCCGCTCGATCGATGCACAATTAAGTGTCGTTGGCCTATACATAGGGTTTAATTGGGGTTTAGGATTAGCTAGGGTTTAGGGTTAGGGTTAGGGTACGTTTAGGGTCTAGGGTTTAGGGTTTAGTGTTTAGGGTTTAGGGATTAGGGATTTAAGGTTTTAGGGTTGTTTAAGGTTTAGGGATCATCGATCGAGTGCGCACACACATTATTAGAGGCACCCGCGCCTTTACGCATAAATTGCATGCATATATATGTGTGTTTTTTGGGCCACCAACGATATATAGATGATCGAGAGAGAGAGATCGATTGAAATCCCCAAGAATATGTTCAAATATACATTAAAATATATGCACGAATGCATTGTAGGCCATGCATGCACACTAATTATATATATATTATGAGGCAACTTAATCAAATGTGTTTTCATTCGAGAGAACTTGTCAAAGTTCAAGTTAATTAATTTATCACGATAATTATATAATTAATTAATGAATCTCAGGGATATGTTATGCAACATGATCGATATAGGCCATGTATATTTTAATTGGTGTTAATCTACGGTTTGCTAGCTAGCTGCTATATATAGAGCATGTTTTTATTAGATCGGGTTATAGCAGCTAGCTAGTATATATAGTTTAGGGTTATGTGTTTTAATTAAGTAGGGTTGATTAGCTAGGGTTAGTTACATATATATGGTTTAGGGTTAATGCACGACACATTTAATTTTATTAGAGGATCACGAGGCACCCATGACCCGCTCGATCGATGCACAATTAAGTGTCGTTGGCCTATACAGAGGGTTTAATTGGGGTTTAGGATTAGCTAGGGTTTAGGGTTAGGGTTAGGGTTAGGGTTAGGGTATGTTTAGGGTCTAGGGTTTAGGGTTTAGTGTTTAGGGTGTTTAGGGTTTAGGGATTAGGGATTTTAAGGTTTTAGGGTTGTTTAAGGTTTAGGGATCATCGATCGAGTGCGCACACACATTATATTATTAGAGGCACCCGCGCCTTTACGCATAAATTGCATGCATATATATGTGTGTTTTTTGGGCCACCAACGATATATAGATGATCGAGAGAGAGAGAGATTGAAATCCCCAAGAATATGTTCAAATATACATTAAAATATATGCACGAATGCATTGTAGGCCATGCATGCACACTAATTATATATATATATATTATGAGGCAACTTAATCAAATGTGTTTTCATTCGAGAGAACTTGTCAAAGTTCAAGTTAATTAATTTATCACGATAATTATATAATTAATTAATGAATCTCAGGGATATGTTATACAACATGATCGATATAGGCCATGTATATTTTAATTGGTGTTAATCTACGGTTTGCTAGCTAGCTGCTATATATAGAGCATGTTTTTATTAGATCGGGTTATATCTAGTATAGTTTAGGGTTATGTGTTTTAATTAAGTAGGGTTG
Source organism: Lolium multiflorum (assembly GCA_030979885.1). Lineage (NCBI taxonomy): Eukaryota > Viridiplantae > Streptophyta > Magnoliopsida > Poales > Poaceae > Lolium > Lolium multiflorum. The sequence goes on from CM061748.1 coordinate 19,178,524, forward strand.
ATTAGCTAGGGTTAGTTACATATATATGGTTTATGGTTAATGCATGGCACATTTAATTTTATTAGAGGATCGCGAGGCACCCATGACCCGCTCGATCGATGCACAATTAAGTGTCGTTGGCATATACATAGGGTTTAATTGGGGTTTAGGATTAGCTAGGGTTTAGGGTTAGGGTTAGGGTACGTTTAGGGTCTAGGGTTTAGGGTTTAGTGTTTAGGGTGTTTAGGGTTTAGGGATTAGGGATTTAGGGGTTTTAGGGTTGTTTAAGGTTTAGGGATCATCGATCGAGTGCGCACACACATTATTAGAGGCACCCGCGCCTTTACGCATAAATTGCATGCATATATATATATGTGTGTTTTTTGGCCACCAACGATATAGATGATCGAGAGAGAGATTGAAATCCCCAAGAATATGTTCAAATATACATTAAAATATATGCACGAATGCATGGTAGGCCATGCATTATATATATATATATTATGAGGCAACTTAATCAAATGTGTTTTCATTCGAGAGAACTTGTCAAAATTAAAGTTAATTAATTTATCACGATAATTATATAATTAATTAATGAATCTGAGGGATATGTTATACAACATGATCGATATAGGCCATGTATATATTAATTGGTGTTAATCTACGGTTTGCTAGCTAGCTGCTATATATAGAGCATGTTTTTATTAGATCGGGTTATAGCAGCTAGCTAGTATAGTTTAGGGTTATGTGTTTTCATTAAGTAGGGTTGATTAGCTATGGTTAGTTACATATATATGGTTTAGGGTTAATGCATGGCACATTTAATTTAATTAGAGGACCGCGAGGCACCCCTGGCCTGCTTGATGCACAATTAAGTGTCGTTGGCCTATATATAGGGTTTAATTAGGGTTTAGGGTTAGGGTTAGGGTTTAGGGTCTAGGGTTTAGTGTTTAGGGTTTAGGGATTAGGGATTAGGGTTTCAGGGTTGTATAAGGTTTAGGGATCATCGATCGAGTGCGCACACACATTATTAGAGGCACCCGCGCCTTTGCGCATAAAGTGCATGCGTATAGTTTAGGGTTATTTGTTTTAATTAAGTAGGGTTTGATCAGCTAGGGTTAGTTACATATATATGGTTTAGGGTTAATGCATGGCACATTACATATAGTTTAAATCTCAAGAATGTTTATACATGATAGGCCATATGTGCAAAGGAATTTTTTTCCTCGTGAACTTGTCAAAATTCAAGTTTATCAGTGCCAATGGAAACTAGTCCAAAAAATTACATAGAGGACCAAAAGTACTAGACAATAACTAATAGAACCTGCAACTTTACAAAAAGGACCCCAAAACATATAGAAGAAAATCAATCGAGTCCTTCTGGACCGCACATCAGATCTCTGCTCCGCATCCTTTCCAGCAACTCCGTCGCCGGGGACGCACCACTTGGGACGGTGTCGCCGGTAGTCGCCAGGACGAAGGAGAAGAAGGGCCTCAGCAACGGCATATTGGCTCTGAGAAGGGTCGCTGAAAGTCCAAGATGTGCACGGGCAAGACGGATGACGCCGTCGTATGCCCCGAGCTTGTGAACTTTAGCAGCTTGACTTCCCCATTGGCCAGATCTGAAGCACTGACCAAAGCAAGCCTCACCGTTAGCGCCATCACATTGATGGCACCAGATCGGGGTTTGGCCGGCAAGATCCGCCAGATTCACCATAGGCCAGATCTGAAGCCGATGACGAGATCCCCGACTCCATTGCGCCATTCTGCTCATGGGAAACACTGGATCTAAGCTTACAACAACACTAACTCCCTCGGATCCAAATTAGCTGACTCAACTTTGCTTATCTAAATATGGATGTATCCACACATGTTTTTACTCTAGATACATACACGTCTAAGGAAAGTTGAATCAATTAATTTAGTTCGGAGGGTGTACAATATACAGAGAGAAGTCGGCCTCGTCTCCGGCCGGCGAGGCCGCCGGAGAGAAGGGGGAGAGGAGCCGGGGGAGTGGGAGAGACTCGAGAGAGAAAGAGAAGAGGAAGAAATGAGAGCTCCCTGGGGAAGAACATTATTTTTGTCGTTCTGCTCGTACTGTAGCTTGAAACTGAAAATTTCGGCCACGCGCCAAATCATCCCGCCGCATCCATTCGAAAATCCCGTGACCAGTTTTACCCTTTTAACCCTGGTCCGGAAGCTACAACCCACCGACCATGGAGGGCTCATTCGGTAACAATGAAATATCTTGCCTAGATCCCGAACCCTCCCCACAGGCCCACACCCACCCACCAACCATTCGCCCCATTAGCTCAAAAATACTCTCACAAGCCAAAGCTCTGACTCTCTACAGTACTAGATCTGCTTCGCCGCCGGCATACTCCTCCACAGCGTAGCCTTGATCGTGTTGGCTGTCCACCCACCAGATCCGCTCCCCCGCCGCCCTCGTCACCGACGGATCTGCTTCACCGCCGACCTCGCCACCGACGGATCTGCTTCACCGCCGACCTCGCCACCGACGGATCTGCTTCACCGCCGACCTCGCCACCGACTACCTCGCCGCAGCGGCTGTATCAACTTCACCGAATACCTTGCCAGCCAACCAGATCTGCTTCACTAACGCCCGCTTCTACTGAAACATGGTCGATTCATCGTCTCCCGCGTTCGCCGCCGCTGGAATGCAAGTTGCCGCCCCCGTCCACCCCGCCGCAGCTTGGTTAGTACGCTGGCCCGTTAGATCGCGGTGTTTCTTTAGCCATGTTTTGTGTAGTTATTTGCAGATCTCATATGCCGTTAACTTTCTTGATGTGTTGCTTCGCATGAAGTTTGTTTAAATGTTGTACAGTACAAAAGCATTATCCGGTCGCTACCATCCTGTTCATTCTACTGACACCTGTGTGCATCCACATATTTATAGCCTTGTACCCATTCATTTGCTGCCAACTGTTTTTGTACTGCATGCTATTGTCGCACTGCTTTTATAGTCGTGCTATGGGCATTTCCAATCTGCTTGTTCTTATACCACGTCATTAGCTCACCGCTAGCTGTTTTCTCGTGTCTGCTATTCTCACACTGCTTTTATAATCATGCTATGTGCATTTCCAATCTGCTTGCTCTTATACCTCGTCTTTAGCTTATATAGTTATTGTTGCGTGCATGTCTGGTCTTTGTATTATCGTAGACTGACTTGTCAATGTTATTTTTCCTTGGGATTGATCATGCGAACCACTTATTAGAACATCCAACATTAACAGCGGGGACGCTAGGTAAGGTTGGAATCTGAGTTCGTGGTTGGTAATTTTGGCAGTTTACTTCCGTTATTATCTATAACCTATATGCATTGTTCCTTATGCAAGAGATTAACACTTGGAACCCTGCCATAGCAATGCCATTCATGCTTTACTATGTTTCTGCCTATTTGATATGCTTGTCTTGGAGAAACTTCGAGGGTGATTTGAACCTGACATTTGGTCATTCTTAATGCCAGTTTACTTTATGTGTAAAACCTTGGCATTACCCTACTCTAAATCTGAATGTCTGAAATTCGTATCTCATGCAAAGCAACATCTAGTTGGTTTTAATTTGATATCTGGTAACTATTGGCTTATTCATTTGGCAGCTCAAGTTTTTTGTTATTTGAAACCAGCTGACTTGGTCTTAAATGTGATATCTAAACACAGATTAAGGACAATGGAGCAGGAGGATTAGCATTTCACTTGATGGCTGAACCTAAAATGATAGGCATGTTGACCACGACTAGTGCACGCAAGAGAAGGACCTGCAGTGAGCCAGTATGTGCTTAGTACATGCATCTTATCTTATCTTGTGCTTATTTCTGCTACATGCTGTTATCTGATCTCTACATTGCGTAATACATGTTTGAATAGTTAATTGTTGTAACTATGTTTACAATGTTACCAGAATGCTGTTTTAATGAAGCAGTCATCATTAGAAGATAGTCGCCAAAAAAGGATCTGTAGCGACCCTGTGCAACATTATGATGTAAGTTTGTGCTTAGTACAAGTTCCATACATGTCTTATTTATGCAACTTGTTATTATCTTATATCTACATTGCATAATAAATGTTTGCATAGTTCATCGTTTAACTCTTTTTGCATTATTATCAGAATGCAGTTGTGATGAAGCAATCTTCATTAACTGTGAGGCCCACAAAAAGTTCTGATCTTTCTTCTGATGCATCTTCTCATAGCCGTCAACCTAGACCATTTCTTTCATCAGACAGTAAATATCTCAAGGCTGTACTTTATAAAAGACATGGTATTGCTGCTTTAAGATCTGTAGCTGATATGTTGACAAAGAGTACACAAGATTCAATCAAGGCGATTGCCAAATGTCAACGTGTTATTGATGATGCTAATAGAAGTCCTCAATGATTCTATGTAATTTTTTTATTTGGGCACATTAATTGCCTTGTAATTTTCCTATTTGTTTTATTTGTGTATGTAATTGTGTGTATCATTGAAATCAGATTTTAGGCTCATGAAATTTAATGCAAGTTGACTAGTCAAACAAGTAGGGCCCTACAACAGATTGGGCCGGCCCACTTACAGTAGTGTGGGACCCACTTTCATTTTGGGCCGGCCCACTTCTTTAGTAGGCCGGGTTACACGATAGTGGGCTCCACATGCTTATTGGGCCGGCCCTTGCTATGGTGGTCCCACATGGTAAATGGGCCGCCCTTTAATAGGAAGGTGGGACCCACGTGTTTTGACCAGCCCACTATCTTGTTGGGTGCCCACTTTCTAGATGGTGGACCCACACCAAATGGGCCGGCCCACTTTCTATATGGTGGACCCCACACACCAAATGGGCCGGCCCTTTAATAGGATGGTGGGACCCTTTGTGTTTTGGCCGACCCGCTATCTCGTTGGTGCCCACCTTATGGTGGACCCCACATACCAAATGGGCCGGCCCATTAACGGAATGTGGGACCCACATGTGTTTTTGGCCCGGCCCATCTTGGTGGGCGGCCCACTTGCTATATTGTGGACCCCACATACTAAATGGGTGACCCTTTAACGGGAAGATGGGTCCTGTGTTTTTGGCCGGCCCACTATCTTGTTGGGCGCCCACTTGATATATGGTGGACCCACTAAATGGGTGCCCTTTAACGAAAGTGGGACCCACTGTGTTTTTGCCGACCCACTAGCTTGTTGGTAGGCCCACTTGCTATACGGTGGACCCCACACTAAATGGGACCTTTTGCGAGCAAGTGGGACCCACTGTTTTGGCCGGCCCTTGCTTCTTGGTAAGCCCGATTCTTTGTAGGTGGACCCACATGTTAAATGGGGTTTAACTTGACCAGTACATTAGAGTTAGGCCGGCCGTAACTAATGGACGACCGTATATAGTTGACCGGTCAAACTATATCCTGCAGCGACCGCTTAAGACGTGGCGAGGCCTCGTGTGGGCCTACCATCTACACGGAGTTTAAGCCGGTTAGCGAGTTAGCGGCGCCACGTGTCAGTTGCATGACGTCAGATCAACGGGCTCCCGAAAACACTTCATGCGATCCAATTCCGTGGCGGAAGGCGCAGCGCGACGGACCGAAAAATCGTCGTTGGACTTTGCCTGACGCAGTTTCCACAACGGAACCCATATCGTCGGGTTAGGCCCATAGGCGACGAAAAATACCCCTTAGCGGACGATTTTGAGACGTTGTCTATCAGAACTTTTCTTGTAGTGGCACAAGAGGAGAAGACAACCAACTAGCTACTGCTATGGACCCATATATAGTCCAAGGATGAACTACTCACGCATCAATCCGACGGGCATGCATGATGTAGAGCCCTCCGTGATGATTCCCCTCTCGGCGGGTGGAGGGCGATCTCTGAATCCCCAGATGGGATTGGCAGCAGCGTCTCAGAGTATTTCCGTATCGTGGCTCTCGGTAATAGGGTTTTCGCGATGGAGGGTATAAGTAGGCGGAAGGGCACGGAGGGGCCACACCATAGGGCGGCGCGGGCCCCTCCTTGGCGCGCCGCCTTGTGGTGTGGCCACCTCGTGGCCCCACTTGTATCCTCCGGTCTTAGGCCTCCGTGGAAAAATAAGACCTTGGACGTTGATTTCGTGCAATTAGAATATTTCCTTGTTAGGATTTAAAACCAAAAGCAATGAAAACAGTGGCGCCGCATCTTGTTAATAGGTTAGTCCGGAAAATGCATAATAATGATGTAAAGTATGTATAAAACATGTGAGTATTATCGTAAAAGTAGCATGGAACATAAGAAATTATAGATACGTTGGAGCGTATCAAGCATCCCTGCTTCCTACTCGCCCTCAGAGGAAACTTGTCAACAATAATTTCTGAAGTGACATGCTTAACATAATCTTGATCAACATTATTGTAAAGCATATGATATGAATGGAGTGATTCAAAGCAATAGATTGCTAACAAAGAGATAATGACTAAACAACTGAATCATATAGCAAAACTTTTCATGAATAGTACTTTCAAGACAAGTATCAAAAAGACTTGCATAAGAGCTAACTCATAAAGCAATAGATTCAAAGTAGAAGGCATTGAAACAACACAAAGGATGATTAAGTTTCAGCAATTGCTTTCAACTTGTAACATGTATATCTCATGGATAATTGTCAACATAGAGTAATATAACAAGTGCAATAAGTAAACATGTAAGAATCAATGCACATAGTTAACACAAGTGTTTGCTTCTAAGATAGAAAGAAGTAGGTAGACTGACTCAACATAAAGTAAAAGAATGTCCCTTCGCAGAGGGAAGCATGGATTACTATTTTTGTGCTAGAGCTTTTATTTTGAAAACATAGAAACAATTTTGTCAACGGTAGTAATAATTCATATGTGTTATGCATAATACTTCCTACAAGTTGCAAGCCTCATGCATCGAATACCAATAGTGCTCGCACCTTGTCCTAATTAGCTTGGATTTACATGGATTATCATTGCATAACATATGTTTCAACCAAGTGTCACAAAGGGGTACCTCTATGCCGCCTGTACAAAGGTCCAAGGAGATCAATCGCATTTGATTTCTCGTTTTTAATAGATCTCAACTTAGGACATCCATACCGGGACAACATAGAAAACAGATAATGGACTCCTCTTTAATGCATAAGCATTCAACAACAAATAATATTCTCATAAGAGATTGAGGATGAATGTCCAAACTGAAAACTTCCACCATGATACATGGCTTTGGTTAGCGGCCCAATGTTCTTCTCTAACATATGCATACTCAAACCATTTGATCATGATAAATCACCCTTACTTCAGACAAGACGAACATGCATAGCAACTCACATGATATTCAACAAAGGTGTAAAAAGTTGATGGCGTCCCCAGAAACATGGTTACCGCTCAACAAGCAACTTATAAGAACTAAGATACATAGCTACATATTCATCACCACAATAGTTTTTAAGCTATTTTCCCATGAGCTATATATTGCAAAGACAAAGGAATGAAATTTTAAAGGTAGCACTCAAGTAATTTACTTTGGAATGGCAGAAAATACCACATAGTAGGTAGATATGGTGGACACAAATGGCATGGGTTTTGGCTCAAGGTGTTTGGATGCACGAGAAGCATTTCCTCTCAGTACAAGGCTTTGGCTAGCAAGGTTGTTTGAAGCAAACACAAGTATGAACAGGTACATCAAAACTTACACAAGAACATATTGCAAGCATTATAAGACTCTACACTGTCTTCCTTGTTGTTCAAACACTTTTACCAGAAAATATCTAGACCTTAGAGAGACCAATCATGCAAACCAAATTTCAACAAGCTCTATGGTAGTTCTCCACTAATAGATTAAAACTACATGATGCAAGAGCTTAAACATGATCTATCAGAGCTCAAAACAATTGCCAAGTATCAAGTTATTCAAAACCATATGAAGCATTTTCTGATTCCAACCAAATAGCAATTAACGAAGCAATTTTCAGCCTTCGCCATGAGCATTAAAGCGTAACTAAGAACACAAGTGTTCAATATGAAAAAGCGGAGCTTAATATCTCCAATACAAGGATGGTGGGATCCAACTTTATTCAAACCAAAACAAAAACAAAAACAAACAGACGCTCCAAGTAAAGAACATAAGATGTGATGGAATAAAAATATAGTTTCACTAGAAGTGACCTGATAAGTTGTCGATGAAGAAGGGGATGTCTTGGGCATCCCTGGCTTAGATGTTGAGTCTTCTTAAAATATGCAGGGATGAACCACGGGGCATCCCCAAGCTTAGACTTTTCACTCTTCTTGATCATATTGTATCATCCTCTTCTCTTGACCCTTAAAAACTTCCTCCACACCAAACTTAAAGCAAACTCATTAGAGGGTTAGTGCATAACCAAAATTCATATATTCAGAGGTGAAATAATCATTCTTAACACTTCTGTACATTGCACAAAGCTAAAGTTAATGGAACAAAGAAATCCATTCAACATAGCAAAAGAGGCAATGCGAAATAAAAGCGAAATCTGTCAAAAAGCAGAACGATCAAGTAAGCAATTTTAGAGGCACTTAACACTCAGACGGAAAAACTCAAAACTAATGAAAGTTGCATACATATCGAGGATCAAGCACGTAAATTGGCAGATTTTTTTTATTTTCTGAGAGAGAGATCTCATAATTCGTGTGAGGCAACCTGTTTCTGCGCAGTAATCCAAATCTAGCATCAACTTTACCATAGAGACTTTACTTGGCACAAAAACATGATAAGGAGAGGTTGCTATAGTAGTAACAACTTCCAAGACTCAACAATACAGTAGTAAAATAAAGACATGGGTTATCTCCCAAGAAGTGCTTTTCTTTAACGCCTTTCAGCTAGGCGCAGAAAGTGCAAATCAAGTAACATCAAGAGAAGAATCATCAACATCATAATTTGTTGTAATAATAGAATCAAAAGGCAACTTCATTCTCTTTCTAGGGAAGTGTTCCATACCTTTCTTGAGAGGAAATTGATACTTAATATTTCCTTCTTTCATATCAATAACAGCACCAACAGTTCGAAGAAAGGGTCTTCCCAAGACAATAGGACAAGATGCATTGCATTCAATATCCAAGACAACAAAATCAACGGGGACAAGGTTATTGTTAACCGTAATGCGAACATTATCAATCCTCCCCAAAGGTTTCTTTAGAGAATTATCAGCAAGATTAACATCCAAATAACAATTTTTCAATGGTGGCAAGTCAAGCATATCATAAACTTTCTTAGGCATAACAGAAATACTTGCACCAAGATCACATAAAGCATTACATTCAAAATCATTGAATTTCATCTTAATGATGGGCTCCCAACCATCTTCCAACTTCCTAGGAATAGAAGCTTCAAGTTTTAATTTCTCTTCCCTAGCTTTAATGAGAGCATTTGTAATATGTTTTGTAAAGGCTAAATTTGTAGCACTAGCATTAGGACTTCTAGCAAGTTTTTGTAAGAACTTTATAACTTCAGTAATATGACAATCATCAAAATCTAAACCATTATGATCTACAGCATTCTGAAAAATTTCAGCACTATTATCACAAACAGTTTCAGCAGTTTCAGGCAATTTTGCACGCTTTGTACTAGGAGTAGAAACATTGCCAACACCAATTATTTTACCATTGATAGTAGGAGGTGTAGCAACATGTGAAGAATCAACATTACTAGTGGTGGTAATAGTCCAAACTTTAGCTACATTATTCTCTTTAGCAAGTTTTTCTTTTTCTTCTCTATCCCACCTAGCATGCAATTCAGCCAACATTCTAATATTATCATTAATTCGAACTTGGATGGCATTTGTTTTAGCAAACCTAGCATCTTTAACTTCCTCAGGCATAACTTTCAGTTTTAAAAGATCAACATCAAGAGCAAGACTATCAACCTTAGAAGCAAGAACATCAATTTTACCAAGCTTTTCTTCAACAGATTTGTTAAAAGCAGTTTGTGTACTAATAAATTCTTTAAGCATGACTTCAAGACCAGAGGGTACACTCTTATTATTGTTGTAAGAATTACCATAACCACTACCATTATTAGAAGGATATGGCCTATAGTTGTTGTTACCATAATTATTCCTATAAGCATTGTTGTTGAAATTATTATTCTTAATGAAATTCACATCAACATGCTCTTCTTGAGCAACCAATGAAGCTAAAGGAACATTATTAGGATCAATATGAGATCTACCATTTGCAAGCATAGACATAATAGCATCAATCTTATCACCCAAAGAAGAGGTTTCTTCAACATAATTTACCTTCTTACCTTGAGGAGTTCTTTCAGTGTGCCATTTAGTTTAAGGGGTAGAGACTGTAATATCCCAGGTATTGGGGTTACAAAAATAGAGGAAACAGATGTGTGCATTGCATTCATGCATAGAAAATCCGGGGAATTTTCGCGCTTTAAAGTAAAACAGTCACAGTAACTGAAGTTTCACTTGACCTTGGTGGAATTGAAGTAGCTCATCAAGTCAAGCGCTATAAACCTCAATGTGACTTTGTTAAAACCTTGTTTTGGGTAGAGATGATTTGATCTAAGGGGTTAGATCAAATGGAACTAATAATCAACACAACAACACTTTACTCAATGATAAATTGCTTGATCTTATAAAAGATTATAATATGGTAATCCTTGTCATAACATATGAACACCTATTCAATTGCAAATCAAGTAACAATAAAATGGAGAAACCATTCTTCACTTATCTTTTCCATATCTTTAACAAATAAATATTTCTACCATGAACCTCATGGTATTTCTTGAACTAAACTTTTGAATTTAACACCAACACAAGCTTATCATTAAACCCTAGAGATGGGAGAGGTTTATACCCATCAAAGAGATAAGAAACAAACTCTAAATTATTAATACTTACAAAGTTGAGAAACTATCTTGGGGGTATAATTTAAATTCACTTTAAAACTAATTACCAAATATGGTAAAACACAAGGACCTAAGTGCATAAAAGCCACACATTGTTATTTTAATCATAACTTATTAAATATGTGGAATATCACAAAACTAAATTCATTTACATTACGAATTATAGTTCAAACTATTTGAATAAAATAAACTATGAGTATTTTGAAACTCATATGATCATGCCTTGGTGAAATCAAACATCACCATTCAAAATTGGGGTATAATACTTGTCTTTGACATTTTGATCCCAATTACAATATAAATACAATCATATATGATATAGTGACTCAACCACAAGCATAAAATCATTCACAAGATATTTAGTAACAAAAGCCACTTGGCCATCCAAAAACAAATCAAATGAGAGGATAATACCCATGCCACATAGGATGGAAATATCTACATAGCTTGAATCCTAAGCTATTCCACCTCATGCTTAAAGGATTGCTATGGATGAGAGCATGACAACCAAGCACCTTACTCAAATCAAAACAAGAGTCACCCACCTATGTGTCATGATACTAGAGCATGCCCAAGCCTATAAAAGGAACCCTCTACCTCATCCATCTATCATCTTGTACCACATGCAAGCAAACCAAAGTTGGGCCACTCCATAATTTAGATAGGACCAAGATGAAGCAGCTAGGAGGTGGAGGCATGCCACAAGATGCAGGTTTATCAGATTTCCTGAAGAACAAGCTACATAAGATACCAAGGTAGAATTCTTAGGCAAACCACATGTTTAGATAATCATCATCATTCACAGCAGGTAGAATCTAGATTATGGTCAAGTAATTGTAGTGAGAGGTAGTGGTATAACCCTAGCCAAATACATCTAGTGATACTTTGGGAAGCCCATACCATGCATGATCATCACCATTGGGTAATGATCATAAACACAAGAACTTTAAGTAAGAAGACAATAAGAATAGAAGTGGATCATGATAATGCCATGATCATGCTTTGGAGAAATAGGAGGGCAAGCCCTTAATTTAAACCTAATTATAATAAGAAGATATCATCAATCACATACCGAAATCCTTAGAGAGACTACTAAGAGAGCAAACCTAGATTATTCTCCACATCTTAAGTAGTGAAACACATGAAGGATATCATGACCTTGCCCTAGCAAAGATTTGTGAGAACCTTAATAAAGTTAAGAGGTAAAAGCATCCTCTCAATAGTGGGGATACTGCACCTTGCATAGTTCAACCCTATATCAATCAAAAGGATTTTTGATTGAATAACCCTATAATTAGTGAGAAGAGCAACCCTAGCTAATGTTATATGGTGTGAAAACACATATAGAATCTATACCCATATCTTCAACTAACTTGTGAATTAAATTGATGACCACAAGTAAGAACCTATATTTCCTTACCCCCAATTCTAGTTTGTGTATCCCTTGGGATGCAATTAAACCTAGGTCCTTACTTAAAAATCAAACCATGATGGAAACAATACCTACCTTAGATAATTTCTAAGATAATGATAGTGTTAACCTTACAAGGGGTTATAATGGAAGTGTAAAACACTATTAATAAGTATTCACATAAAATCATATGTACATGACTAAATTCTCAAATAAGAACCAAGTCATAATAATAACCTCTAAAACACTTGGTGTACAAATTATTAAACCTTTATTAGGGAGTTATATTACAAATGAGAAGAAAATTAAAATGAATACCCTAAATTGTCTACTTAAAATTACAACAAGGCTCACATATAATTGTGTTTATGCAAAAACAATACGATGGCCTAATGATCTGTATTAGACCTCAAGAAAACTAAATTGTTAAACACACCTGCCAAAGCAGGAACAAAGTTCAAATTTGAATTAAAACTAGAGTTCCAAACAAGAAATGAAAACAGAAAAGAAAGAAAGGAAGAAAAACCTACCTGGACTTACTGGCCGAGCAGCCCGACATCGCGACCCCACGAGCCAGCCCGGCCCACAAGCCCACCATCACGAGTCCACCTGACAGTTGTGATACGCGTAGATACTGCATTCTAGTTGGGAACCCCAAGTGGAAGAGTATGATGCGTATGAAAGCAAGTTTCCCTCGATTATGAAACCAAGGTTTAGTCGAACCAGTAGGAGCCAGAAGCATACGTTGAAGGTTGATGGTCGCGAAATGTGATGCGACGCAACACCAGGGATTCCGGCGCCAGCGTGGAACCTGCACAACACAACCAAAGTACTTTGTCCCAACGAAACAGTGAGGTTGTCAATCTCACCGGCTTGTTGTAACAAAGGATTAAACGTATCGAGTGGAAGATGTTTGCAAGAAAATAGTAAAACACAATTGCAGTAGATTGTATGCTATGTAAAGAATAGGACCGGGGTCCACAGTTCACTAGAGGTGTCTCTCCCATAAGATAAAAGCATGTTGGGTGAACAAATTACAGTCGGGCAATTGACAAATAGAGAAGGGCATAACAATGCATATACATGATATGATAAATATAGTGAGATTTAATCCGGGCATTACGACAAAGTACATAGACCGCCATCCAATTGCATCTATGCCTAAAAAGTCCCCCTTCAGGTTATCATCCGAACCCCATTCAGTATTAAGTTGCTAAGCAACAGAACAATTTACATTAAGTATGGTAGTAATGTAATCGACAACTACATCCTTAGACATAGAATCAATGTTTATCCCTAGTGGCAACAGTACATCCATAACCTTAGAGGTGCTGTCACTGTCCCAGGTGTCAATGAAGGCATGAACCCACTATCGCTATCGAACATAAATACTCCCTCTTGGAGTTAAGAGTAAAAACTTGGCCAGACCTCTACTAATAATGGAGAGCATGCAAGATCATAAACAACACATAAACAATAGATTGATAATCACCATAATCATAGTATTCTCTATCCATCGGATCCCGAAACAAACACAACATATAGAATTACATATAGATGATCTTGATCATGTTAGACAGCTCACAAGATCCAACAATGAAGCACAACAAGGAGAGAACGACCATCTAGCTACGCTATGGACCCATGGTCCAGGGGTGAACTACTCACACATCACTCCGGAGGCGACCATGGCGGTGTAGAGTCCTCGGGAGAGATGAATCCCTCTCCCCGTGGTGCGGCGATCTCGATCCCAGGAGTGGGATT